>VXAD01010046.1:294522-405605 GCA_013399195.1 Dicrurus megarhynchus | reverse complement strand
GCTCCCGGACGGGACTCCCCGCCCCCGCCTCACCCGCAGCCGCCGGGACGCGTCATCCCGCGTGCGCCCCCGCCGCTTCCGCTTCCGCGCGGCACGAGGCCCCGGCCCACGGGAGCGCCTCGCTGCGGCGGGACGGCGTCGCCTGGCGGCGGGGCGGGAGGCGGCGGCTCCGGGACACGGGACTCCGGTCCAGGGAAAGGCCGGCCCGCGGTCCTGGCGGCCGCAGGGACACACCCCGTGTGNACCTGAGCCTTCCCCAGCAACAAAGTCTGATTTTAAAGTAAGTTTAAACTGACAGGTGTGGCTGCCTGACACAAGGCAAGAAGCTGGGAATTGAGTTCTCAGCTTTGCGAAGGAAGAACTCCAGATTTTGAAAGGAGGACATAGAAGAAACAATCCCCTCCCATGACCAAATGGCAACACTGTAATTGATGTGCCCCAGGACACAGTCAGCCCTATGGGCTGACAGGGCACACTGAAACCCATGTTCAACTTGCCATCAATCACAACCCCCAGGTCCCTTTCTGCAGAGCTGCTCTCCAGAGTCTTGTTCCCCAGTCTGTCCATACATCCGGAGTTGCCCCATCCCAGGTGCAGAATCCGGCACTTGCGCCTGAACTTCATATGGCTGGTGATTGCCCAGCCCTCTGATTTGTCTGTGCCTCTCTGCCTTCGAGGGACACAACAGCTCCTCACAACTTAGTGTCGTCAATGTCTGACCTTTTATGTCCACAGCTAATAACTACAAAGATTTCAGCAGCATGGTCTAGTAAGAAACAAACCCACACGGATTCTGAAAGTAAAGCAAACTCGGTCAGCCAAGGATCCAGCTGAGCTGCAGCACTAATGTGCTTCTCAGACACTCCAGGAAATGGATGCACTTCGATTTCATACATCAGTGTGAGGAAAATGGCATCTGAAGGCTGTAGTTAAAGAGCACACGTCCTGCTGAATTAACAGTTGACATAGCTGTAACACAGCAAGACCATCAAGAAGAGAAGATGAACTTCATTATTCAAATGTGCTGAGCTGAGTGAAGCTTCCAACAAACAGGTTCTTAATACAACATTTCTGCAAATTTTAATATACTGACACATGAAAACAGCAACTTCAGTTCACTGGAAACAGTTTTCTTTTTAATTTTACCATAAAAATGCAAAATAAACTCTTTCACTGTAACGTTATAGCTTTTAATATTCCTGAGCTGCATTTTAAAAGCAAAAGTATTCTTAAATGGATTTAACAAGAGACACTGCAGCCTTACTTTTCAACAACACAAGTAGAAATAATTTAGCAAGAAGGCCCCTTTTTCAAGACAATGTCTAGCTCTTCATGTACCTGAAAAAATGTTTCAAGTAGCCCTATGACGCCTGAAATAATTACAAAGCCAAATATGTCAACAAAATATCAGAACAACTTTCAACCATTTTACCACTGCTTGTTACTTCCTACACCAGTGTGCCTCTCTTACATGGAAAGTATTATTATACAAAGGCATTACATGCCAGAATAATTTGGGCCACAAAGCTTGGCATCATACAGACATATGAAGGAATCATAGCAGTTTAAAAGGTATCCTGCATATCTTTATAGTCAGTTTTAAGAAAAATGTGAAAGTCCTGCTATCCACCTCAATCAATAAAAAATCTACTTCGTTAAATATGATTTCATTGAACGCACCAGAAAACATTTTAAATCAAATCTGTATGTAATAGCTTGTCACCTCTGAAGTTCCTGTAACTGGCACCCATGTATTTCTTAAGCCAAATTAGGTGATACAGAGATAAAAACTAAATACACTAAAATTAAGGTTTAGAAAACTGAAACAGGTTGGCTTTTAGCACTTGAGGAACTTGAGCACAAGCATGGTGATTACAGCTACATTGTGGTAGAAACCTAGAAAGAGACAACAAAAGAAGGAAGGTCAAAAAACTCAGGCATCTCTTGATTTCAGGGACTAGATGCAAGCAAAGAATTGGTTAAAACAATTGTGTTTTCTATAGCAGTCACACCGATGAGGTCTGGTTTACAAATTTCTGGCCCTTTTGTCCTGCCACAGCCTTTCATAGGAGCCAAGGCCTCCACTACCCACTCCAAGTACTCCTTTGCTTACTCAGTGATCACCTCCGGTGCCTTCGTCTCCTGCTCACGCTTCTGCGACTACGACTCCTTTCTCTTCTGTCCCGCCTACGTTCCCTGCTGCGCGTTCTTCTGTAACGGGAACGCCGGGGACTTGCACTTCTTCGACGGGGACTGCGGCTTCGGCGAGGGCTGTAACTTCTGCTGGAGTGTCTGTAATACCTCCTTTCTTTCCTGTGCTTTTCACCCCGGTAACTCACATCTCTTCTGTGTCTGCTGCTCTCTCGTCTACCCTTACTCTCATCACTGTTTATGCTGCTACATGAACGGCTCTTTCTTCTCCTTGGCTCTGTCCCACGTTTGTCCTGCTCACAGTGCAAGTCCTTCTTGCAAGTGTTCTGGTCACAGCTAGAGAGGCTCTTCTGGTCCTCGTTAGTGGCGGGAACACATGAAAGTACCCCCGAACTTCTTTTGTCAGAACACCTTTCAGAGTTTGTAGTATGGAGATTCTGACCTTCTTTGACATGAACTTTGTCATGAATGTTGCCATTTAAGTACTTGCATTGAGTGTTTACACTTTCAGGGGATGCTATTTCTATTTGAGAGCCAGGAGCCAGTTTGCCTGTAACAGCCTGTCCTGAGGTAGAAGTGATGCAGCTGGATGACACAGTGTGTGGAACGGCACTAGGGCTTTTCGGCATGTCAGTCTGAGATGCTTCGGTTTCTTCTTTGCTTTGATTAACTGCATCCATTTTCTTGCTCAGAAGATTGTTCAGTAGTTTCTCCCTCAGTTCTTTTTCTTTTCTCTGCAACCCCAGTGCTCTCTCTTTTTCCTCTTCCACACGTTTAAGCTCAGCCTCCTGGAGCCTTCGTCTCTCCTCTAGCTGCTGAAGACAAATCTTTTCTTCATTCTGTTCTTGCTCCAAAAGCTTTACTGTCTGAAAGACAGTCAAAGGTAAGGTAAGAGTAAACAAAAAATACCTGCTCATGTTTCCATGTTACAACAACACAAAAGCAGCAATCTGGCAAGAAAATATAATCTAACAAACAGAATCATCCCAAAATAAAATGGTGTTTCCTTCTTAAAGGGAAAAAAAATCAAAACCAATCAACAAACAAAACCCACTAATACAAAACTGCTGTAAAGTGAAACACTATTGGTCCACAATTCTTGAGCAGAAGCTTTGTCTTCATGGCTCCTTAACATAATACAAGTGACACCATGTGAAATCTGCAATATTGATATACATTTATCAAGGTCAACACTTGAAGGCTTCAGTCAAATTAAAAACGTTTTAAATTTTATTGAGAAGAACTTCTCTTAGATGATTGGCATCTGTGGTTCATAGATAACTTTACAATGAGTCCATACAAACAGCAAGTAATTAAATGGACACATATTATGTAGAAACTGATTGTCATTTTGTCAACCACTTTAAAAATTCATGATACTGGAAAAGGTTCAAACTTTTTTCTGTTCTGACCTAGTCAAGTGGCTTAGTACAGACCTCAGAATTCTCTAAATGAAAGAAACACACTCTGTTTCATCAGACAACCTTTCTAATCCACAGCTACAAAGTTAAAAAGTCTGCAAAAGGCCTTTCTCCCTTCTTCTAGTACATAACTGATCTGTACATAGCACTGTGAGTTCAAAAACAATCCTGAAGCGCACTGGAATCAAGAAAAAACCTGCACTTTTCCACACAGCTTTTTGTTTCTACAGAAAATATTTCACATACTGTACACCCTAATAAGGTTTTATCCAAGTCTTAAGCTTCAGTGTTCCAGTGAAAAAATAAAAATACTGTTACAGAGACAGGATCTAATATTTGAAACCTTTGCTGACAGTACTTTTCCTACAGAAGTAATATTCTGCACATTTCAAACATTGATGAAAGTTCAATCTCTGAAACTGCAAAGAACAGTGAACAGAATAACTATAAGGCAAATGGGAAACAGCATTCAAACTGGAACCAGGGAAGGAGTCTTGCATCTTATCCTCTGTGGTTAGTTCACTTCATCATGCTCACACATTCTTTTGCTGGACTTAAGAAAACCTGACAATTAATTTACGGGTAAAAAATGCTACTCAGGACTATAGGTTCAAGTTCACTTTCCATTTACCTACATGTGCATGTTTTACCAAGAGAGAAATACTGTTTTATTGCGCTTTTCTGAAATTTTGGTCTAAGGAATAGCAGCTGCAGAGGTAATAAACCCGTTTAATCTCTAAAGCTAGTAAAGGGCTTTGTTCTGCTGGGTTCTTCATTAGCTTCTGAAATAAATATTGAAATTACCTTTGCTCTGCTTAGCAGTTCTGCAATTAATCTAATGGACTGAAGATTTCTCTGAGCTAACAGGAGCTTCCTTTCTTCTAGCTTTATCTTCTCTTGAAGTTTTCTCTGTTCTTCAGCTTGAAGCTTTTCAAGTTGCTTTTTGTTCCGTTGAACTTCACGATCTTTCTGTTTCTGCTCTCTCTTGCGCAACTTCTCTTCTCTTTTTCTCTCTCTCTCATATTCTTCAAGCTCTCTCTGCTTCCTAAAGAGATAAATATTTTTGCCTTATCTAGGCCAAGTACAATTTCAAACTCCTACTCTATGTAAAATACATTTTATACTTCAAGTAAACTTGTTTCTAAATAAGTCATGTTGATTACTGAAGAACAAAAGTAGAAAACTGAACATTTTAACCCTTAGTTGTGACAGCAAACAGTCATATTATGTCTATTTTTAAAAACAAGTTTGAATTCAAAGACAAAAATGGCTACAGCAAAGAATTATTTTTGAATTACTTTGACCAGAGACAATAACAATGCATGATGCAGCTGGGCAGAGAATTATCATGCCAAGAAGAAAAATACCAAGCCATGAATGTGTGCAGTGGTGGTGGGTTTTATTTCTGCGATTAGGACAAAATGGTAGCTTATGCTAAAGGCCAAGGGTTTCTGAAATTAGGTGTCAAATGGCAAGATTTTTAGGAAATTGAGTATTTTGCAGTTTTAATATTTTGAACTGAACATAAGCATAAGTGGTAAACTAAATAACCACACTCAGCTGTAAGTACTTCACTTTAGCTACAGGAAACTTGTGTTTAATTATTTTCTATCTTTTGATGCACATCAGTTGATATGAGGGAGTAGTTTTGTTATGCCTGATTATTAAAAATATAACTGAACAGTAAGCAATAAATACCTTTCTTCCTCTTTTTGTTTTTCCTCAGCTTCTTTCTCTTTACGTTTTTGCTCTTCTCTCTGCTTTTCAAGCTCTTGAAGCTTTTGCCTTTCAAGCTGACGCTTCTTAATTGATGCATCACTGAGGTGTTTTGTTGAGTCAAAAGAAACCTTTACATGATACAATTGAAGACAGTTTTAAGGAGACAGAAAAAAAATTAAAAATTACAACCTGACATCCCACGCAATTTTAACTTAGACCTTGGTGTAGGTACAATCAGGTGTGTAAAGCTTTTTTTCAAAACAAAGGGAACTTCTCTATGGGCCCAGAGAAAGCACCATCTATTGTAACCAGGTAACTGGGTACTAAATGTGTGCACACATGTAGCAAAATCAGATACCACACTTCATACTTCCGTGTCTCACATCCAAAAATGAACCCCATTGTGATTGAGGCTCTGTCTGTCCAATGTTTTCAGTGGTTGAGACCCTGTCTGTCCAATGCTTCCAATGTGTCAGAACGGGCACATACAAAACTCTTAATTAATGAATGCTGCTAGGGACTGTACAGCACTAGGTAGAAATAGTTTTAAATAACAGCCTTCCTTTCTGTCTAAAACTGTGATACTTAAATTCAGCAGAAGAAATAGTTCTACAACATTCAGCACATGGTTTAAGCCTCCTGATCAGTTCTAAAACCCAAACTGAGGTACACTGGGCTTAAGATCCCAAGTCATGGGAACAGAAAGAAAAGAAAAACACACACATCTGAAAAATGAGACCTCAGAGGCACTCAGCTTCCAGGATATATGAACACACCTTGGTCACGTCCAGCTGCGTGCTGGAACAGGACACCACCAGGCACCACAGCCCCGGTGTCCTAATCTCCAATTCTGAGTGCAGGCAGGCAGGGATCTATAACACATTTCCGCAGACCCGTGGTCATGAACCATGGGGCAGAGAACAAAGGGCACATCCTCTGCAGTTTAATCTACTCAGGCTCTATGCAAAATGATGTTTCACTAACAGACTGAAAGGACAAATAGGTACAAACAGCCAAGGTGTTGTGACCTTGTATGACAGAGAGCTGCTGTCCTGACAGGGCAGCTGCCAGGAAGGCTTCATTTCTCTTGCACAGCCAAACTAAATTTGGGAACCCTGATCCCCCGCATGTAAATGACAGTTTGAATTTCACCAGGTCAAAGCACAATTTCTATCCCGCAACTGACAAGCTTTGATAACAAGGTAAGAGTATTTTACTTACACCGACTAAACTACAATTTGAATAAATATCTGCATGTTTCCAGACTGCACAAAGGAATACTCAAGATTTTTTTCTGAAATACACTCCCTGGTTTGATGAATGACTACTGGTCATACCAAAATACCTCCGCAAACATTGCACTCAACCAATATGTAAATGCACAGACCACCTCCAAACAGAGAAAGTTTTCTTGAGGCTGTGCTTTCAGAGATACTACATCTGAACAGACTGCCTTGTTCCCTCCTGTCATAGCTGTAATTTCTAAGACAATGAGGTTACAGAAAATTACTTCTGGAAAACTTCATATGCAAACATTATGAAAAAAGCACAGGGCATTCACAGGAAGCTGTGCTAGAAATAAAATTATAATTTAAATTTTTGTGGGGCCTTCCTGTAAGTGAAGTATGCTAACGATTAACTGTGTATTTCCCAGGCCATTCAGGCCACATGCTACTTATTTAGTTCTGACCCTTGAGTGGAAAACCTAGTTATCAATGCAGGGACCAAATACAGAAGCTGTGAAATTCTCCCCCAGAATGTCTCTCTGTAGTGAACACATGAAAGAATAAAGCACTTTACAGTCACCTTTCTGGTGAAATTTGTCTGAACTTGTTCAGAACTGGAATTTTAAGTGGAATCATGATTTATAAAAACATATTATTTTCTAAAGCAATTTAGAAAATCGTGTTCATGAACTTGATCCTTCCATAAGCAGTTCTCATTTCTAGAAGTGTCTTGTTAAGAAAAAAGCAAAAACCCACTCACTTTGCTCATGTAGTCTAACAACGTATTTTTCTGCCAACATTTTCCTTTAAAAATTGTATTATGTCTGTCCCATAAGGCTACATTAGTGCTGTCAATATCACCTGTTGTCATCACTATGGCATACAGATAAAGCTTTCAAGCACTATGGAAATAACATTTAGTCGTACTCAGGCTTTCATGTGGGCTCCCACACAAAAGGCTGCAGTCTCTCACCTTTATATTGCAAGCCACTGCTTTGCCATCATCGCCCTTGTACATCAGCTTCATCCCTCGCAGGGCATTCATGGCCTCGATGAATCCTGCGTACTCTCGGTACTGCACATACGCTTCAAAGTTTAAATGGCCTCCAAAACTGAAAGTGTGAAAATTTCTGCCAGTCATTTCTTCTCTGTAAGGGTCCAGCATGGGTATGTCCACATTACGGATTTCTCCAAATTTCTGGAAAACTTTTATAAGGACTTCTTCACTTGGCTTTTCTGAGCCAGTCTCCTTTGCTGCAAACCACTTACAAGGCAAGCCCTCCAAGTGAATAGTATCTGGCCTTTCCCCCGGCAAGGTTTCGTTCATATCTTTCGCATCACGGAAAAACGAGTCCCAGTCATGTCTGGTAGGAAAGTCAATCTTGTATTCCGCAGCACGCACTTTTAAAATGTCAGAGAAGCCACTCAGCTTTATTGTTTTGCCATCAAGGCATGCCAGAAAAGATTTAACCAAACTTTTGTTCTCGACCTCTCCTTCAAACCGAATGAAATCCATTGTGCTTTTAGAAATCCGCAGAGTGGAAAACTGATGAGTTTGCACCATCCCCTTCAATCTTTCCATCACTTCCCAGTTTGAAATGGATTTTCCCGGTTGCTTCAGCTGAGGAAGTGCCACACTGATGGTCATTTTTGTAATGGGTTTAAGGTATAACCCACAGGGAGCACAGAGCTCTACAGCTTCTGATGTATCATGAACTATTGTTGCAGCAGCCATAACAAAGAAAAAGCATAGGATAAAAAAATAAAAGATGCAAGTTTAAGTTGCAGGCCAACAGTAGTCAAATAAAATAGCCCTTATCCATAAATAATTTAATTCTTTGGCGATTTAACCATTCCCAAGTTAAAACGATGTCTCTTAACACAAGAGTGAATTAGATAACTACAACCGAGTAGTACAAACATCTTAAATTACTTTACAACCACTAGAGCCTGTAAGTAATTAAACCTGTGTAAGGCCTCTGAATAGAAAACAAGAAGCTGATGAGAATCTTAGGAATACATGAAGTTGGTATGTGATGGCTCAGAAAGCAACTACCCTTTCTCAGGAGGGAAGGGACTGGCGGCGCGATGTCACACCGCTCCCAAATCTACTTAACAACCAGTGAATCCCAGCAGGCTGGCGCCGAGGCGGATCTCACGTTCTCCGGAAGGAAGACCTGGAAGCTGTCTGCAACGAGAGAAAAGCGCCCCTTTTATTTGAAAGCCCGAAGCCCCACCGCCCCTCCCTGCTGGCAGCGCCGAGCAGCCTCCGCAGGGCAAGGCTGTGTGGCACCGCGAATCACACCGGAGCCAGCGGCCACCGCCGGCAGCTGTCCCCGGCGGGCGGAGCCCGGGCGGCGGGGGACACCCCGAGAAGACGCCAGCGGGGAACGCGCCCCTCGCCGATGCCAGGATGACCCGCACCCCCCGCCGCCGGCTCCTACGCGTCCCCTAGCAGGCAGAGCCGAGCCCAGCCNGACAGTGTGGGTTACAGCATGGCAGCTCTCCCTCTTTCACAGGAACAGTTAGGTGGAAGAAGAACCTCTGACGCATCCAGTCCAGCCTGTGACGGAACACCACCATGGTAATAGACCATGGCACTGAGTGCCACGTCCAGCCTGTCCTTAAACAGCTCCAGGCGCAGTGACTACACTGTTTCCCTGGGCAGTCCATTCCAATATCTAATCACCCTTTATGTGAAGAAATTCCTCCTAGTATCCAACCTAAACCTTCGGTGGCACAGTTGAGGCCTTTCCCTCTTGTCCGGGGAGAAGAGGCCGACCGCCACCTGGCTGCAGCCTCCTTTCAGGTGGTTGTAGAGAGTGATAAGGTCACCCCTGGGCCTCCTTTTTTTCATGCTTAACAACCCCAGCTCCCTTAGCCGCTCCTTATAGGACATGCATTCCACAGGATATGTGCTCCATAGGACATGCTTTCCGTCCGTCAGCCCAGGACACAAGGGCACAGCCAAGGACACCCTGCCCCTGGAAGGCAGAGCGAGGATGTCTGTGGTCACCTGCCCCTGCTCTCTGGGTCTAGCCTTGGAGAGACTTCCACCATTTGAGAAACTGTGACTGCAGTAATCTTCAGCAGCAGGCTGGATGTCAATAATGGCTTTGAAGCACCATTGACCTCAGTGCAGGAGGTCACCATCAATCCAGCAGCTGCAGCAGGACCACAGCTGTTGCAGAGACGTGCTATTTCACACCGCAGATGCTGGTAACTGCTGGCCCTACTCTGCTTCTGTTATGGTTAAGTAGCAGTATAAACACAGAATCAGGAACTACTGCTACCATACAACATTTTGAAACAGTGTGGGCTTTATAGTCTGAGAGTCCCTGCATTGTATGTAATTTACAAATTTTTACAAACTTGCCCTTGGGAGCACGCAAACCTAAGCCAGATATGTTCCAGGGAGTTTCAGTAGCAGTGCAGGGCGACCCTGCATTTGAAAATGATTTTGAATCCTGTGCATAGTGATAGCCCCACTGCTCAAGACTGTGCCAGAAATCAATATTCTGTATTTTAAACTCAAGGACTAGAACAATGCTCTGAAAAGTTACAAAATACCAGCATTGAGGTTACTCATGACATTAGCCACAACTTTAAAAGCTATCACAGACTATTTTTCTGATATACTTGAAAGAACTGTTACAAGTATTATATTTAATGATATCTTAAGATATATGGACAAGAAGTATTGATAATGTACACAACTTTTAAAAGATGTAATCAAGCATCAATACTGCAGTATAGAAAGGGTAAAGTGTCTGTGCTGAAATGCACTCCTTTGCATTGGGCAGATATGTTATTCTCATTTTTATTTTTTTCAGTGAAATACCTAAATGAGTAAATGAAATGTCTCCCTTTGGCTTTCAGAGTATGAAGTGAAGGTCAGTAAAGCAAGGATATGACACCACCGACGCAGAAGGATGAACCAGCAAAGTAAACATCAGTAAGGGACAGGATCTGAATGCGGCTGTGCATGTAAATCTGTTTTTACTGTAAGGCATTGATCTTCCCCAACTCTGTCAAATACATTGCACTATTGCTCTTAAAAACCATCTGTCATGTCTAAAAGCTTGTACCTTTTTTCTGAGTTCAATATAGTCTTATGGGAGATCTCACTTCTACCTATAAACTTTCTCATCTGTACCTTCCGTAGTTAAAACACCGAATCCCACAAAAGTTCGCTAGAGGGAGTGCTTGTTACTTACATAAATAAAAGAGATCTATTCATAAACACAATTAAAATAGGCTGTAAACAGCAGATACTAGGTTTTGTTTTCATGCCAGAACACAGATCATTCTTTCTTTCTTGGAAGACGCTATAATTCTCCCAACTACACACGATCCTATCTGTGTACTTCTTCTGCTCTTCCTGAAAATGCGCCGTTTTCTTGACCTTAGTGGTCATTTGCAGAAATGCAGGCAAGATGTTACGTAGGTGTTTACATAAAATAAAACAACAACCCAGTATAATTCCATTTCCTTTCTCTCCATCTTCCTTCCTGTCCAAAACACGCCAAAGAAGAAGACGAAAACCCATTCTTAGTGTAAAACTTAGCTGTATCTTTTGGAGAATGATTTATGTCCTTTGTTTATCTGAATCTTTTCTGCTACTCCAGAAATGCTCCTGGTACATATCTTTTTAGAAACAGAGTATGTGGCACCCTGGGGTTCCTTTGGATATGATTTTTGTTTTCTGTTGTCACTGAACAGGGGATATCTCTTTTTTCTCTCCCACAGAGAGAAAACTGAATGATTCGCTGTGCAGTTGAACAGTTTATGAATGGAATTTGAAAGTGGAGGCAGGAGCACAGAAGAATCTCTCAGATGAAAAGATTGCATAGCTCTTGAAGAGACATTACAATGCTGGTTTTAGGCTCTAAATAGCCTCTCCCCACAAAGCAAAATTAATCCCTGAAGTGGGTAGGAATAGAGGAATGAACCTGAAATATATTGGTTTATTTCCCATGGTAAGAAACAGCTCCACAAATAATTCCATTTCCTTTCATTAGCTCTGCTCTTTATTGTTTGGATTTTTCTGTGTGTCAGTGAAGTTTGTGGGTGTGACAGATTGTCTGCCTTGGAAACAACACACAACATTAGAAGTAATACATATACTGATGTAGGGCAACTTCAATTAACTAGAGTTAATAATCACTTCCTAGACCTGATTCTCTACAGGTCTAACTACTGCATTCTGCTTAAAGCAATGGAATATGACAATATACAGATCCAGTTTCACTCTCTCTAACTCAGCCTTATGGCAGAGAATTAGACTTGTTAGCACTGTGTAAGATGCAGAGCAGATAATTCTCTACTGATTTATCTCTGTGCCCGTGCCCATTGCCATCTATCTCACACTAAACAGAAATGGCAACATTTCTTACTTTTGCTTTCACTGAAAATTGGTATCTGTTGTGGTATTGGTTTATGAACCACTTTATGGTCAAACTATAGTGTTCTGTAGCCTATAAAACATAAAAATTAGGTTTAATTGCCAGACACATGGTACTGTACTTGTTAGCATGATGTGTTTTTAAAAAAGTTTTAGTACTGTGCTGTCAGATGCATTACTGGTTATTTCAGTTTTTATACAGCATCCATGAGATGCTTTCACATACTGATAGATTTCAAAAACTATCACTTAAAATTAATCAAAAAGCAAAAGATCTAGAATTTTTTTCCTACTTTTTCCCATTATATGTGTAGGGGGAAATATTTGAATGGAATTGAAATTAACACTTGAAAATTAAGTATTTCCTCCATAGCATTACATTTTACAGGTTGATACCAATCCTGAAAGCATCTCATGTTTTTTATGTACACTTTTTAAATCCAAAAATTTTCTTAATAATTTATGGAGTGAAAAGCAAGAGCTGTTGGCCTTTCTGAAGCAGAAGAGAGCAGTGGGTTAGTAACACAAACCTTCCTCAGCAGTATATTTCTCTTGACAGATTCATTGCTAGTGCAATGAGTGCAAGATTCATTGCTAGTGCAACTGTTGACATCCTAAAGACTTTGTTTTTTCAAAGAGGTAAAACTGCATTACTACAATTGAAGAATTACAATTCTGAGGAAGATAAGATCTTTTAAGCAGACAAGATCCCCTCTGTAGGTTCAGCTTGCCCTGCCCACTATAAGTTTCACCTAATCCAGAAAGACCGGAGATATTTTGGTAGATCTGGCATAAGTATAAATGACTGGCATCAGTTCCATGTTTCAGCAGCAATGTCTGTAGCCCAGCCTTGCTTCCCAACACACTCATCAGGGATGTCAGGGGAATCAGTGGCGGAATGCTCTGCTGAGTTTTCACTCTTTTTGCTCCTGGCAACCTTTCCTCATTTCCCAGGGCCTGATTGTGAAATCCGAAAAGCTAAGCAAAGGAAGGTTGCAGGGAAGTACAGTTTTAGGCAAACAACTGCAGTTGCCCTGACTCTCAGCTCAGCTCTCCTTTTTTGCGCTCAGCTTTCTTACAGTGGCATTCTGGCATGTTCTTACTAAAATAGTGAATTTAGGGATATGGTGGCACATCAGTTTGAGAATAAAGCAGCATCCTGGTAAGGATAAACTCTCAAGGCCTGCCAAGTCCAAGTTCATGACAGCTGATAGTGACTATACAGTGTGCAGAAAAAGCAATTTGATAGTTGAACTGTTTGTCCAACAGACTGAAATTGAATTTCTTTCCCTGTCAAAACTTTTTTCTAAAGACTTTCTAGCTAAAAGAATTAAGCATGGTGGTGGTTAAATTTTAAGCGTGAAGCTATTGCTTCCTATAGGCACACCTGCATGGAGGGAGTCAAACACCATAAGTGAGGTTTTAAAAAGTCAGCTGGGAGAAGCTTAAATTACTCAAGGCTGAAGTCAGGTACAGATTTGAGGTCTTCATTTCATCTCTCTGCAGAAGACAAGTGCTGAATCTCTCTCTCCTGAGGATCAAACTGTTGATTTTTTTGTTAAGGTCCTTTCAGTGAGAGGTTCACAGAACCTTCATGATTCATCAGCTTCTTCAGGTGAGGTAGGAAGCCTAACCTCATTTCCTATTTCAGCCCTGAGGAAACGAGCCCAAAACCAAAATTTTCAGGGCACATTTTTACGATATAGTCAAAACAGGATGTTCTTAACACAAAAGCCACTGTTCACTATTATGGGCCTGAGGTGTTTGATTTCTAGCAATCTTTACTTTTCAGTCCAGGCTCTGGGCACCAGAAATGTGGTAGTGTTTGTTAACTGATGAGTTTAGAAGATAAAGGAAATTTGGGTTAGCACCTAAATTGCCCAGTATGCAAAATTTGTTGTGATGTCTGTTGTTCAGCCAGCAGTTACTGACTTGGGGCATGAATCTAGTGAGGGGTATTCTACAACCTGTGTGATTATGAGGTCTACGTCCATGTGATGTTACTTGTGAGAAGTACTTGGGGAGATTTTCATTTGTATACACAGTGTTTTTCAATTATTTTCACATTGTCATAAACTCTTTCAGGTATTTTATTTCAGATAAAAGTCCAGGTGCCCTGCTGAGCTCAGTGATGTCAAAGGCAACCACATCTGCTGATCTGTCAGTGAAGCACTTCCTATGAGCCCTTTCCCACACAGAAGACCAATGCCAGCTCCAGCCTGGCTGACCTAATTGATTTTGTCTGGGGTCATGGGGAGTCTAGCCCCATGCCTTCTCCTTCCCCTTCCCCAGCCAGAGGCAGGCAGAAGCCACTACCTCAGGTTAAATGTTATCAGCTGCACAGATCTGTTTGGCCTCTCTGCTGGTGATTAAGTACCACAAGTAGAAGAAGGAAAAATTAGTATTTGTTTACACCTCTGCTGCCCTCATGCACAGCCCAACTTGTTTAACTGTGGGAGCTGGGGCACATGCCACACTCTAGTCTGCTGCAGCCAACACTTGTAACTGCACTGAAGTGTACACTGAGCAATTGAGGTCAATGCTTCTGCATGTGACTTTGGGTTCTGCACTGTTGCCAGATTCAAAATCACATTAATTAACTTGAGCACTAAAGTAGATCTGAGAAACAACAGAAAGACAAATCTTACATTGTTCTTTCTCCATCTCCCTCTCACCACTTCTCTATGCAGGAAGTTGGCTGCAAATTTTGGTGTTTCACCAAAGCAAAGAAAATTTCTTGTATAGAGCAGCAGTTTTTAGAAAGGCTTCTGTACACAGAGCATGTTTCTCTCTTTGTTGACCTTCATCTATAATCTAAAAACCACAAGGGTTCAAGCAGTGTGCTCCAGAGTAACTGGGCTCTCACAGCAACAGGTGAAAAGGGGTGTATCTGACTTTGATAAAACAAGAATCATAGAATCATAGACTGTCCTGAGTTGGAAGGGACCCACAAGGATCATCGAAGTCCAACTCCTCCACAAGCCTCAAGAGTCACACCTTGTGCCTGAGAGCATTGTCCAAAGGCTTCCTGAACTCTGGCAGGCTTGGTGATGTGACTGCTTCCCTCGGGAGCCTGTGCCAGTGCCCCACTGAAGAGTGGTGAAATACCGGCAAAACACAATGCATAGATAACTATAGTATGAAATTTAGCTTATCTAGATAATGACCAAGAAAGAAGACAAATATTAATATTCAGAACTGAAGTTTCACCTTGAAGGTCACTAACAGGAGAACAGCCTAATACAGGAAAAATGGAATGTAACTTAAATTGAGTGACTAAACCTCAAGAGGGGTGAGGAGTGCTAGGCTTGGGTGCTGTAGCACAGACTCTAGCCCAATGAAAGAGAGAGGGACATATCTGCAAGTAAAACACTTCTATTACTAATTCAGAACTGCATTAATTAAGGGAAATTATTATTAGCACCACTATTTTTACCAGGTATTTCTAATTTTTATCATGAATAATACACTTACAACTGACATTGAGGTTTTGACTCTATATTAAGAACTCTGAATATGTACTGGTTTTAATCATCAGGCTTTCTGACTTCCGCTTCTTGGAAAGCCCCAGCTTACTTCTCACTTCTGAATCTTTTCACCTCTGATGCTTTCAGGTTCTTGTATTTCTTATTTGTGTGAACAAAGCCATGCTGGACATGTGGAATTTTTTTTCATTTTTACTAATTCTATGAAGGCTGTATGTATATTACTACTCCAATCTATTTTGCTTTTATCTTCTACTGCTTAATATATGACGTTTCCTTAGAGGAGCTCTTGGTAAATGATTGATCTGCTAAGGAACAAATGAATAGCTGAGGTAATAATTCCTTTCATCATCCCAGCTAGACCTCGAAGAAGACAGCCTGTTCCCAGTCTCAGACATTTGCACCAGTCAGGAAGGATTCTTACCTGATCTGTTCAGCATGGGGACTACTACCAGTGCAGACAGGTTCTCTGGTTTAATAAACAAGGAAAACAAATGCAAAAGCTATCATTAGGAAGAAGCTTTAGCATAGAAATGGATTTTACAAGGGCAACAGAGGTCTGCTAAGGATCCTGTAGGCATCGCTGGCATTACCTAATGTGATGTCTGTGTTAGTTGTCTCTAAAACAGGGTGTCTGTACCCCAAGGAGTGTGAAAGACAATTCAGCGGAGTGCAGGAAGAATATATTTTTGTACCATTAATAAATAAAATAAAAATTTGAATTTTTAAAGTAGTGTGTCTTTCCTCTTTGTCTCATCCATTTTAATTTCTATTTCTTGTAGGCTTTATAATGTACATAATATGTTAATACAATAGTACATCTATGTAACATTTATAAATGAACATACATATACTGAGGGGTTGTGCACGAGAATTTTACTTGGGATACATGATCAAAGAAGTTTGGAGACCTGTGTCATATTGGAAGCATCCTGCCCTGGATGTTTGTCTGATCAGCTGCAGAGCATGAGCCACAGTACAGATTAGGACTCCTTGAGAGGCTAACCTAAAGTAGCACTATTGAAACAGATTATCTGTTCTTTCCACTATGGAAAATTAATCTTACGTGTGAGTGACAGGGACAGATCAGGCTGCTAATACAGAGACAACATATTGCTTCCCTCCTACTCAGCTCCGTCTTCTTCTTGGATATTACTTAATATTTTAAGAAATTCTTTGCAGTTTTCCTTTCTTTAAAAGGATGGTATGTATACATTGGAATATCAGTGCTGCAAACCAAATGTCAGTTCTGGAAAAATACCTCTGGTGGTGACTCCAGCACTTGTGATACAAGGTGAGCGAAGCAGCCATACAGTGCTCCATGAGTAACGGGTTCATCATCCAAAACCAGGTTTTCAAACTGGAATATTTTAGCAAATATTCTAAAATAGCTTTTTCAGTGATTAAAAGAAATGAAAAGAGGAAACAGGTATAATAGTATAACAAATGTTTGTATTGGCATCCTACAGCAGAAATGCATTCAGTGAGAAAAGACTGAAGAAGTTCAATGTATGTTAAAAAATCAGGTGAGACAATAATTTATTTATTTAGAATTGATAAAGTCATTAGGAGCAGAAGTAACCCACAGTTTTCTTGACTGACAGGACTAAATGATTTGTGGTAGTGTTTGTTCAGTATTTGTAGTTGAAAAGATTGAGTTTGTCTAGACTGGAGAAGAGGAATGTTTGGAGGGCTTATGTGGGAAGGAGCTCATTATCTGTGTTCAGAGTGAGTTAAAAGAAGTTCCAGGCTCCCGACTGATTAAAGAGTCACTTCTGGAAGATTTTTTTTCCTTTTTTCTCATTTATAGGTAGCATTTGAACAAATTGCCTGAAAAACTTATGCTTCCCATCATTCTGTCTAAGAAAACCTTGGATAAACATTTAATATTAGAAATGGAACTGATTCTGCCATTGGGAAAGGATATGAAGAAATAATACCCCATCCAGCCTTATTTGTTTTGTGAAACTGTGGCTGCTATTTCTTATATTGTTTTCAGTTTTACAAGGCTAAATCTGGGTTTTGGTCTACCTTTTGCTCTATCTGTCAGTGAAACAAATTCCAGAAGAGTAAACCCCAACAAATATTTGATCTATAAATTACCCAAAGTCCCATGGATTCTAAGTGATGTGTTTTTATTTTGCTATATTGATTGTGTAATTACGTAAAGCTCTACTGTAACAAGCCACATTTTCTTGAAAGTGTCTGTATGGAATTCAGGCTTGACCACGGTTAAATAAAGGTGTGAAAGAATGCCTGTTTAAGGCAACAGTTCTTTTCTGAAAACAGGGTTTCATTGTTAGAACTACCGATCTAGTTAATTTATGTAGCTAACTGTATTTTGCTCTTGCTCAATTGTGTAATTCCACTTGTGTTTTATGATGCCAAGTACTTTGCATACATAAATCCATCTCAGGAAAAGGCTGAAGTTTTCAGAACTGCTTTCTTAATTTAAGAGCCCAAGACAGATTTTGCCCTCTGAAGTCACTTGGGCTTCATAAAGAAACATTTTCCTCAGTGTCTCTTTCCAAATACCTGCTCGTGTGAAACGTGGGTGGGGTGCCTGCAACAGAAGTGACAACAAAACCCAAGCCTCAGAGAGCTGCTCATTTTATTTTGCTTGTTCTTCATGAGTTTGCTGCTGAGAGAGGGGCTGTTCTTGTCCACCCGCATGCACATGAATTCAACAAGCTGCTAAGAGGGAAAGTCAAACTGGTGTGATGAGAACAAGGGAAGGTAGATGAGGTGTGGATGCTGGAGGGACGGTGGAGTACAAGGAGATGACCTGTATTGGTGTTAACACACCATGGTCAGCTGGTTGATGTGGGGAGAAAATTGACTTTTCTGTGGAAAGCTTTCACTGTCCTGGACAGACATCTGTGACTTTAAATGTTGTGAAGACATTATTGAATTAATACTGCATGCAGAGCTTATGAATAGTCAGGTTGACAATATACAGAGATTTTCAAGGATTTCAGATAAAGAAATGAATTATAACTTGGCAAAAGGTTCTTTCCACAGAGAAAGACTAGTACAGAAGTGGTTTTTTGGTAGCTGTTTTTCTTGTGAAAGAGTTAATGTGAAAAACTCCGGTTTCTGTCTTCCCTCCACTGTTTTCCTCACAGGACAGTTACTTGACAGCTTAGGCGAAACCCCAGGGACCCAGTGAAAAAGTCCAGTGGTTTTCACTGGTTTTTGTATGACTTTTTTTAGAAGGATAACATGTTATGTAAGGAAATGGATGCCTTCTGTAAAAACTCCCATTAAAGGACTAAAGCAGATCCTGGAGTCTTGTAGATTTTGCTCTTCACTTCTGTTGGATATGATGCCAGAGCCAGTGAGTTCACATCATATCCTTTACCTGTACCTCTCTGCTGAAAGGGTAAGTCCTAATGAGAAATACCCAAAATACTTCCTCTTCTGTTCAGCTGTGCTCTTTTGACCATGTGCTTGCACCTTCATGCACACACAGAGAGCAGCTGTATTCTGACTTTTTTCCCCTCAGTTTTGTGCCCTGACTTTTATTTAGGAAATTACTGGAACCTGTAAAACCAGGTATGTTCACAAATGACAGTAGCTGAGACGTGAGCAAAAGAGCATCCTTTGTGCTTCCACTGTTCCCTAAGGATGTCACAAGAGCTGTGAGGGTGGGCTGCCCCACAGGAGCAAGCCAGGAGCCAAGAGTGGCCGTGAGGCTGGCGGGGCTGTGCCCTCCTGTGCCAGGTCAATGCATCAGTACCCAGCAAGGAAGCAGGGATAAGACAGGAATGGTGATCATGGCCAGCCCAGACCCCTGCAACCGTCTGGCAAGGCCCCAGTGATGGGGCAGGTGCGAAGCCCAGTGGGGGCAGTAGGTGATGACCAGCAGGTACAGGCTGGGCAGACTGTGGTGTCGCTCAGGAAAGGGCCATGGCTGAGGATCTGGTCATGGATGCAGTTCCCAGGAAAATAGGAGCTGTAAAGTTACCCAGTGATGCTCCTGGCTCTTTCTGCCCTAACTCTTTCCCAGGAGTGTGAACCCAGCCAGGCTGCAGAGCCAGGGCAGCACTCAGGGCCTGGGAGAATGGGGGCTCAGCAGCAGAGCTGGACTGAATTTTTCTTCGATCACTGAGAAATGTTGTTGTATTACCTGAAGAGTTTTCTTGGAAGTGTATTGCATTATCAGCAAAGTCTCTGGATTCCAAACAGGGCTCTCTGGGTCCTGGAGTATGGGGCCAGCAGTGTGAAAAAGCTTTAGGGTCCAGCAGGGGCCAGTGTGGCCATGGCCTGAGGAGCCTGTACTGGGGGCAGAGGCTTCAAGGTGTTTGTGCAGCAGGCAAGGGGCATACTCAGTAGCTCAATAAAATCCTTGGAAGTTTGAAACTTTCAGAAACATCAACCTCCTGGAAGAAGGGCACCACCCAAGGTGTGTTTGCTCAGAGGAAACATCATAATTTCTTGGAATCTTTGGTTTGTGAGAAATGAAGGGGGAAAAGGATATCATTGTGTATATAGTTCTGTTCTGACTCAAACCAAACCCAAATTCTAAGAGCACCTGAACTTCCCAGAAACCTCAGAACACTTTCTGATCATCTCGGGAAGAAGGCTTGCTCTTCCACTCACCATTTTGTTCTCTAGAACAAAAAAAGTTGATTTCTGCACGTGTCCTTTTCAGGAAGCACGTTGTTCTCTTGTGGTTGTAGCTGAACTTTACAGCACAGAATATATATATAAAAGAAAAAAAAAAGACTTTCACAGTAGAGAAAAGAGAGGACTCTAAAGCGGTAGGGAAAAGAGGCAGGGAAAATTGGAGCTAGGTAAGAGCCTTGAATGCTGAGATCACTCTTATTTACATTTACTTCATACAGCCACAAAGCTAATGACTTTTTTTTATTGTGGTATGGACTTACTGGTACTGGTATCAGGAGGGGATAAAGGCAGATGGTTTTAAAATCTCTCTCTCCAGACAGTGGTTAGACCCTAACAGAAATGTTAGTAGGTAACAGTGTGGCTTATTTATATTTCAATAAAAAGTTTCAATGTGCTACTTGATACTTCAGTGTGAAAAAATATTGCTATGGATATAACAATCATGAGCATGCGAATGAGCTTCATATCACTTGTTTTAGATGTTAAAGTCTCTTTCCAGGCAGTGATGGAGCTCAAGTTACACTCAGGTAAAAGATCTAACATAAACAGTGCAAGGCTTCTCAGTTTCTCATCAGAGAAGCTTTTTGATTTTTTATATATTTATCCCTACCTCACCATGCACAGGTAAGTGTAGGGATGCTATTTGGACTAAATTTTTTGTGGAGTAGCAGCTGCATTGCCAAAACCACATCAGTATAAAAGTCTTAATGGATTCCAGGAACTGGTCTCTATAGTCTGTCTGACCCCTCCTAAATGGCTTTTACTTCAGGCAGTTTGCCACAGGGATGGGGTTCTAGCCTCAGTTGGATACAACAAAGTAAAAATTAACATAATCTTGTTCCTGGTGGTATCCTACAGGGAGGAAACAGAGCTTTGTTGACAGTGTAAGTGCAGTTTCACTTATGGATTGAGATTGTGGCCATGCCATAACATAAAAGCCAATAGATTTGACTTTCTATGCCCTCGTGTTCATATGTACAGTGGAAACTACCTTTTCTATGTAGCTGAAAGGAAATAAGTCCTGCCTTAAATACGTTGGTTGAGCGCTGAACTTGTTAAATTGTGATGTGTCCTTGCTTTAAACAGCTTGAAACTGGTTCTGTGCCAGTGAAGCTGCTCAGAGATAAAGATGCCTTGATGTTTTTAACTGTTGGATGTTTAACTGTCTTGGTAGTAAATCAAAGTCCTGGCTGCAATTCAGAGACAAGTCATGAGCTGGATGTAGAGGTCAAAGACCCCATTGCTAAGGCACAAAGATGGGAAAAAGGAAGCAGTGAATAATTCACAATCCAGGACTTTCGTTTTTCCTGCCTTCTCGTACAGGTGATGCAAAATCCATTTTTCAAAATCTGTTTGTGAAACAGCTGCAGAAATGCTCATGGTCCTTACCAGCGCAGAACACCTAGCAAAAGGAAATGCAAAAGGAAATACAAATGCTATTTTTAGCCTTGTGTTGTATTATGAGTTTGAAGTTCAGCATAAAATCAGCACAAAGCCACGGCATTGAGATGAAAAGTCTTGAGGCACCTGGTCTGAGTCAGAGTAAAAAAGTCCCTTTTTCCAGAAGTGTTTCAGGTGTTTTATTACTGTCACTAGAACAGTAATATGGGAATGAGCTTTCAGTTACAAGCCTCCACTTGGGGCTCAGAAACCTGACAATTCAGTCATACAACAAAGCCATGGCATTAAAAGTGTTCTTCCTGCCCTGCCTTGACTGCAATTCCCTGGAAGTGAACAACAGGGGTTTTCAGCAGGTGCCCCTGCCCCAGCCTCAGGAATCCAAAACTGAGTTAGCAGCACCTCTTGCTATGACCCCACTCAACCTGAGGCAGCCCTTGAACCAGCTGAGATGAGGGTGTTGCCTCTCTGTCCCTGAATCTCAGGCACCTTCCTCCAAGGATCTCCTCTGACGTGAAGCCAAGCCAGCTGCACTGAGCCCTGGGCCCTGTAGTGTCCCAGGAGCTCCGAGGTAGGTGCAAGTGTTTTGCTTTTAACGTCTGGAAACTCTGTCACTCCTCATCTGGGTATTTAGGGTCCTCCTTCAAAATGTCTGTGTGCATGTTACCCCAGTGCTTTGTACGAGTGCTGATCCCTTGGAGCATTTGTGAGTTGGACTGGCTCCCTTTGAAGTTGTTTTTTGGACAGTGCTGAACTTTGAGAACTGTATTGTGGGCCATTGCTTCTTGGACTTTAAGATTTTTCATATAATTTTTTAAAATTTTTTTGAATTATACTTCAGGGCTGTCTGGATGAAACTATCAGGGCTCATCAGTTTTTTCCTCACTTCCTCTCTTTTGCATCAAATCTCCAAACAACCCAAAGAACCCCCCTAAAGTGAGAGGCATTGAGAATACCTTCTCACCTTCTGCCTATACTTCACTATTTATCTCCTGCCTTCAGAATTACCAGATTTTCCTACTGCTTGTGGCTCCTCAGCCCTGAGGATCAGCTGTATCCAGAAAGGGATGCCAGACACTTGGGAGGAATGAGTCAAATGGAAAAGGAAGTCAAATGTTTGGCACAGATGAGCAAACAGTCCTATTGGGGAGTTCAGGAAGGAGATGGAAGGCCAAGGATTGAAGATAATGTTTTTGGTTTCGAAAAAAAGGTTGTTAAGATGGGGGGAGGGGGAAGGAGAAGAAGAGTGGAAGGAGAGGAAGAGGGGAAGGGCATGCTAGTAAAAGTGAGTACAAGTGGAAGAAAGAGAGTGTATTGCTGGATGTCAGAGCTCATCTCCTACTCTGGGACTGCAGATATACATATTTCTATCCCAACCTGTGTTCTATCAGTCTTGGTATCTGCTGACCAAAACCCAAAACTTTTCCATTATTGTAACACCAGTGTTCCTGTTCATGGCTGATAAACACAAGCTTTTCAACTCTGAATCATCAGCTGAAACTTTTATCTCTGGACTGAATACATGATCATCAATGCTGAGGGAAGGAAAAGTACATGGAGATAGTGTCAAAAAGTTATTAATTATATCAATAGTTTCTTTCTTGTTCTTTCCTTCATGATTACTTTACATTGTTTCTTGAAAAATAGAATACAGCTCCAAAGAGCAGGGTAGAAGCAGATTTGCAAGAATTATTTCCTAGGGTTGATTTCTGCATTAAAAAAAAAACAAAAAAACCCCAACAACAACAACAACAACAACAAACAAAAAAAAACCAACCAAACAAAAAAAACCCAAAAAAAACATAAAGCCAAACCAGACCAAATCAAAAACAACAACAAAATCTAAACAAAACAAAAAATACCCTCAAATTTCTAGACTGTGGAGGAGCCGAGGTCCTGCTGGAGGTACCATGGTCAACCAGGGATGGCACCGCCTGTGCTTCCATGGCACCACCTGGTGGGAGCTGTTTGTCCCTGCAGCTCCCAAATTCCTCCTGTGTGATGGCAATTCCCCGGTGAGTTTTTTGCGTTTTGCCTGCGCTTGGTCTTTCAGTGGAGCCCAGATACACCCGCACCCCAATCCATGACCGGGCACAGGCGTAGCCAAGCCTTCTAAACTTTGCCCCAGGGACCCTCTCTTCTCCAGGTTTCAGAAGGATGGGGCACAGGTGAGGTCAAGTGTAGTCCAGGCTCGTCCCCTTGCAAATTGAGTCTGAATATCTGTAGATACTGAGCCAAAACTGTGCCTAGTCTTGTGTGCAGACACAAAAGAAATGGAATTGTGAGGCTGGGAGTGCATTAATGAAGCTCCTGTTTCGATGAGCAGTATCAACAAAACCTGCTTCTATAGCATGTGTGATTGACATTAGTGGTCCTTTACATCCATACAGGCAAGTAGAGCTGAGGTAGGATAGAAATAGCCATCCTCCGACTGAGGTCAAGGGAAGACGAGGAATATGGTTAAGTACTTAAAGAGCAAACTTTCTCACAGTGTTTGAGCAGGGGGAGAGTGGTTTTCATGCTAGTATCTCCTAGTTTCTACAATTTGACATTCCAAGCTACTTTCAAAAGTGTAATTTTACATGTAATGAGTGCTCACTTTCCTTTTGGTTTTTCCTGTTGTTCTGGAAACATTTAGCTTGCAGTTTATATCTCCGTGCTGCAGCTGCCACGATATCCTTCAGAGAAGGATTCTCCTACATCTTGCAACAGCAGCATGATGTGTCGGTGCAGCTGCCTGAGATTCTTCCACCAGGTCATATTCCAAACTGTTGGTGATGCTGGATTTTTTCATTTCACTGGAGGGAAATCTTTTGTGGATAAATGAAAGTAGTTTGGGTTCAACTCCGTATCACCTCAGATTCTTTTTTTAATTGCATTAATTGATTCTTTTTAATTATAACTTGAACTTTCTTCTTCACCTTTTTTTGCTCTTAAGAGGAAGTTTTCCATCCCCATAGTTGCAGGAAAAGGTTTCAAGATATGGATTTCAGTGGATGACAACCCATAAAGTAATTATTTAGGAAATAAATAATAAATAAATAAATTATTTAAAACCATCTCTTAGTACTTATCACATCTAGGATTTCTAGATGCATGAGACTGGCAGTAGGACTTCCAGGTAAATGTGTGAAGGAATAAAAAAGCGTTACTTTCTGGTCCCATTCTCTAATTCTGCCACATTTAATTTGACAGGTCTCTACACATAGCTAGCAATATTATAGACTCAATCTGCCAGAGCATCAGTTGCATCAGACGGTAATAATTCAGACTCTTGTTTCCATTGTTCTAATGTGTACACCCACAGAAATGTCACAGTTATATCACTTTATGAGGATTGGAGGTGGGAGAAAGGAAATAACTTTTTTACTCATCTGTTATCATATTTCATCTAAGCTTCAGTCTAAAATAGTTTAGTTTAATAGACTGAGTATACCTAGGCTTTTTTTGGGAACCTACATCCTGAATATAAGCTCAGCAATGGCTGTAATGAGTTTAACTCATTAAAAAACCTGTAAGTTAAGACTTGCCTTTCTGGAGTAAGTCACAGAGGACAGGATTCAGCTCATTAGACAGCTGTGAATTAGACAGTCTAAAATGCAAGAGTCTGGATTAATCTTGACAACTGGGGAGTGATAGACACTTCTATCTAGAAAAGAGATTTAATATCTTGCCAAGGAGGAAGTGGAGGAGGGGGGGAGAGGAGGGAGGCAGGTCCCTGCTGGTGATCAAAGTTTTCTAGTTTTTGTTGCATCTGACAGTCAAAGCAGGGCCCAGACGGGTCCTTGAAGATGTCCCAGGCTCTCCAAGTTGCAGTCTCAGCTGCCCTGAGAGAGGCACGCATCAGTTTGGCATTGGGCTCATGGGGCAGCAGTTTGAAAATATATTCTGTGGGACAGAGCCCCACATTCCATCCAGTCAGAGACTGTTGACGGGATAGAAGCTGGGGAGAGTGTGGATAAAAAGAAAAGACTTGGAAGTCAGCTAATTTGATTTTCCTGAAGCTGGCCAACAACAGAGGAACACTGCAGACACCTGGAATAGCATCTGGCTTGGCTGTCCCTCCTGCTGTGTCTCTTCCCTTCCCTGGGACAGCATCTGTTTGCTCCTGCCTTGTTGTGGCAGGAACAGGAGGATGTTTGTGGTGCCAGCTGTTGCTGTAGGGAAAGGACAGCACAGCTCATCTCAAAAGTGGGGGGCCAGGAAGTTCTCCACAGAAGGAGGATCTTGCTGCAGGTGGGAGCAAAGTTTCAGGGTTTGATGCTCATGAAGGTCCATGCTTTTGTACGTGGTGTCAGTCAAGGCTTCTACATGTGTGATTAGCCCACCGAATAATTAAATTTAATTGTATTCAGTGTAGCTCAATGAGTTGCAATTAGTGATGCACTAGCCTTATTTTTAATCCTGTTTGCTCATATTCTTTCTCCTTTATAAATGTCAGTATTCCCTAATGCTTCCTCATTAGGAAATGGAAATTAAATATGTCATAAAACTGCTGATTTCAAAAACACGCTTCATTTTTCTCCATTGTTACAAAACACAATAGATGGAGCTGAAACCTGCAGGAAGTTTCCCTTATCATCCACGGCCATGGGCTCGTTAAAGACTCAGCCTCTCACATTTGCAGGTACGTTTCTAAGAACAGAGATTACAAACAGATCACCACATACATTAATAAAAGCTGAGGCAGCCTCTCATCTCTGTGTGTGGAAGTTGAGAAAGAAGGTCAGTAATGTCCCCACATCTGAGGTGAAGCAGGAGAAATCTGCAGGACAGAAAATCCAGGACAAACTAGTTAATGCATTGGGAACTGGAGAAACACAAAATATTTTGGTCTTGTGGAAGCTTACGTGTGCTCAGAGATTTGAAAATCTACCTGCTGTCTAGCTGCCACTGTAAGTTCAAAAATAAAAATCCTTCCATTTCCCATCAAGGCCTTAAATTAAGGTTAAAGATACTTCAACATTAGATGTGGAAAAAGAAATCAAACCTGAGAAAAGTTTGTTTCAGATCTTAGCCTTTTCACAAAGCCATAGTGCCTGACTACATAGGAAACAAGGAATTTCTTGAATATTTTCTTTTTCACTTTTCTCATTTGACTTCTAGCCACTTCTTAGCAGTTTGTTCAGTGCTGAATTGGTCAATGAGAACCAAAGAAAATGCTGCATATGCTTTTGAGCTGAATTTTTGCTCTCAGTCAGCCAAATAGGCTTGTTTTTCTGCCACTGGGTCCTACATCCCCAAAGGTGTCCAGGTCATGTAGGAGAAGAAGCAGCTCATAGTGGGCCAGCAGGCTGGCCACCTTAACTGGAGTAGCTATTGCTGCTTTCTGTGTCTCCATTAGAGCTACAAAAATGTGTTGAACAAGCCAAGTGACCTCAGCCACTCCTCACACAGCCTCCCCTCAAGGCCCTTCACCATCTTCATTGCCCTCCTTTGGATGCTTTATAATAGCTTTATATCTTTCTTCTATGGTGGTGCCCAGTAGTTAGTTGAGGACACCTGTGTTCATGGCTTCAGGAGCTCAGCATCATGGCAGAAGTCACCAGGAAACACCATTACCTGTTGTCTCTCATGCTGGCCCAAGACTCCCTCTACACCTCACTCACCTTGCAGCAGCAGGAGCTGTGGTAGGTGAAAATTAGAATTTCTGAGGTGGCAAGTGGGTCCTCTTCGGAGGATGGATGAAAAAAGCGAAAACCCACATAATGCACAGGGAGGAAGCCCAGGGAGAGATGGAGGGAATTTCTCCGCATTCACACGGGGATTGTGCTTTTCAATCTCCAAATCCTTCTCATCTCTCTCCTCCAGTTTCTGTTGTAGCAGACTGTGGGGTGAGGAGCAGCAAGCAGTGACCCTGGACGCCTTCAAAGGGGTGATGGCAATCACAGGAAATGAGCAGCTGGGTAGTGTAAAAGCAGAGGGTGCCTTTAGGCTGATTGCACATCTCTGCTCTTGAGAACGACACCTCTAGCACAGAGCAAGGCAGGTGCCACACAGCTATTCCCAGCACAGTGTTAGCATGTGCTTCCCCACCAGAGAGAGAAAGAATAACTTGACTGGGGGTAAAAACGTACATTAAAGGAAACATTTATTTGGTGGAACAGATATTCAGAGTGCCCAAGAGAACACACTCTTGTGATGCATTATGTACCAATACCTAAATTGCTATTACAACTAGGAGACATATTAAATACTGCAGAAAATAACTATTTTTAAAAAATTATGGGTGAAAATGTATATTCTTTTCTGAGACGAAATTGAAGAAGTGAAAAGGTCTCTGTAAGAGCACTTGTTCCTTAAAAACATGTAATATATAAATTTTAAAAAGAAATAAAATAGTGGGTTTATTCTTTACTCATTTGTCTTTCCTCCATTAAAAAAAAAAAGGAAAAAAAAAAAAGGGCATTCTTTTTTTACCTCATGAAGCAATTTGAGTAGAGGTCACCAAATCCATCCTGCAACTGTAGCTTTAGGTGCCAAAACAGAGGAGATGCCCAAGACCAAAAGCAGTACACTGCCCTGCCAGCCCTCTGCTTGCTCATTCTCCTGCCAGCTCAGGCTTCTGGCAGAAATCCTGTAGCTGCCTGATGCCTTGGGCTCCCTCTGTGGAATTCCCCCGTAAACGGACCAGCAGCCCTTCATTTTACAGCATAAGTGCCTGCATTGCCTGCTGTCCCCAGGAAAGAGCCAGCTCCTCAGCCCCGCTCTCTGTCACCCTGCAGGTGTTGCCTTCCACAGAAGGAGGTGATGCTCCAGCTAAGGCTGCACACAGAAGCCTCAGGCACTGCCCAGGAACTGGTCACTTGACATTGCAACCATTTCAGGTGTTCAAATCTGCTCCTCTCGTGTGCACATTCTTCAACTCTTTAATTTAGGAAGACACATCACACTTTTCAGTGCAGGAATGACAGACAGAAGCTCACTTTGATGTGTTTGTTGCCCTGACCTACATTTTCCTTAAGAAACACAGCTTACATTAAAGATGCTGCTTTTTTCACAGGTCTGTTTGCTCTCTCCCTGCTCACTAGCAATGGCATCACAATTATTCAAAAACTTCTTACTGAAAACTTTTCACTTCCCCTTGTACACACTTCAGGGAAACCAAAAAGCACACTGGTGCTTTCAGCTTTGTTTTGTGTAGGATTTTTATGATGTGCTATATGCCTGAAACAGTGATAACAATAATCCAGTTAGCCTATATTACCAAACTGAAGAGTTTGTCTGGGGTTATATAAACTTTTGTTGGCATTTAACAGTCTCTGCTTTGATCCTGTTGTTGTTATTGTGCTGCAAAGAGTTTCAATGAAAGGTACAAATGAAGATCTGCAGATGCCTTCCTGAGACATGCATTGGAAATGAAGATATGCTGAGAACTTCCTGAGAAAAGAATTACAGAAAATACTGAAAATACATTTAATCTGGAATAGATGCACATTTCATGGTTTTTGGGGGACCTGAAAAGACTGCTATTTTAGAGCTGAGCTTGCAAAAAATACAGCAAACTGCTCTCTGCCAGAACAATTGCAACTTCTTTGGAAGACAATTATCATCACAAAATAGCTCAGTATGAATAGTAAGAAAGGAACTGATCTTTCTTGGCATCAGCATACTCCAGCATTTGAATGTCTCTGAATTAGAAATGCAAGGTGTACATTAGTGCAGGGGCCCTGCACCCTGCTGGACTACATTTCTTGACCTTAAAAAATTCTTCCAAAGCTTCTTTCCATTTTGCATTGCTAAAGGAAATGACTCAAGACAATACAATAAACATTCAGTCATGCAGCAAAGAAATATCTGGACTGAGAGCAAAATACATTGTTGCCTGGGTCAAGGGTAAATGCAGATGAGTTGACAGAGCCTGCAGTTAAAAACTGAATGGCAGAAAGATCCACAGATTATCTTTAATCTGTCTACGTAAATTTAGTTTCCTCTTTGCAATCACTATTTGCGCTGTTGATACATTGAGTGTTAACACATTGTATGTACATTTCCTAATGATGTTTGTGCTTTATCAGCCGTTTCCGGGCATGGCCCGTCATGTTATATACCCCCAAGTATCTGAACTGTGTGGCAAAGCATGGCACAGCAGAAAATCAAACTGCTGCTCTGCATCTCTCCTTCCTCCAGGCACTGGCCTCACCTGCTGCCCAGGGTTTGGTCCCAGGTCCACGTCTGCTGCCAGGCAGCCTCAGCCACAAAAGCAGCTCCACAGGGCCTCAGCTGCGCCCTGTGGGAGCCCGAGTCGAGCCGCAGCTGGAGCACTGTGGGCGTCCAAGCCAGCAGGTTTACATGTGAGGCTGCCACTCCTCTGGAAACCTGCGGCTGAAAGGACACCTGCCCACGGCAAGTGTCCCAGACGGCTCCTCCCCAGCTGCCTGGGCACTCCTACAAAACCTTCCCGAGCCATGCTGCTTACTTCCTCACTTCTTTCCCCTCCCCACTGCCCTTCCATCACAAGAGCCATAAGCAAGGAGGCTTTTGCCTGAGTCACCTCGAAGTACATGCCCTTGTGCGGGAGCATTTTGAATGCACAGCTTTGCAAGCAAAGGCAACGAGGGTGTCAGGAGCAAGGCTGTAGCCCCATGAGGATGTCAGGAAGACTGGAATCATTCAAGGAGCTGCCATGGTTTTATTTGCACCTTAGCAGAGCTGGGAACATAATTTGACCCTCACTTTTTTTTATTTGATTATCCTCAGGAGTAATTACAAGACTAAAAGTGCAAGACTGATGCATTTGTCATAGGAATAGAATCCAGGTTTCTGATTTAAACTGCAATACAGAGCCCATTGGAAATATGCACTGCCTAACCTCCCCATCTCACACACCGCATTCCCTTTCTGCAAGAAATACCACAAAATTTTTTTGTATCTTGCTGAAAAGATTTCTTAGCAAATGTGTGCCTGGAAAAGTCAAGAGCTTTTCTGGGTGTAACAGCCATACAATAAATAATTAACGAGCAGTAAGATCATCTGGGTTTTTTTATTTTCCTCTCTTCCTTTTCTTAAAAAGAAGGGGTAAAAACAGACTTCTTTTGAGACACGGATGACACTTTTAAGCAATGGTGCATGATAATTTAAGAAATTGGGTGGAGTGTTTCCTTCCTGTAATCCGTTTGTAATCAGTGCAAAGTTAGAGCCAAATAGGACGTCTTATACAACATCTGAAAAACAACCTTTTAACAGTTAAAAAAAGAAAGAAAGGTTTTCCCACCTCCCTGCTGGGCCTAATTCTGAGTCTTCTTAAAGACCCAGATGACAACCCCCTGTCTTGGTAGGTGGAATTGCTGGTGCTGGCCAGCTGGTGACTCTTTCACCTGTTGTTTTCTCTTGTTCAGTAGGCAGGCTTGCTTCTTGCACACCTTGTCTTGGGGGTAGAAGTAGATGTGTCTTCAAGGGATTTTTGGTGGCAGTCAAGACTTGACAGCATGTGCTTGCCCAAACATGGGTGAATACATTTTCCCAGCAGCTGTGTGACGCAAGATGGGGACAAAGGGGAAAAAAGCACAACCAAAACCTGCAGGGATCTCATCATCCTGTATGTGATAGCCACAGCCTCCTTTTTCAACACCCTCTGCTTGAGAGCAGATGGCCATATTTCAGTTTGTCACATCTACATCTGGGCAACAAAACAGAAAACACCCACTTTTCAAATAGCTTCAAAAATCCCCTTGAAACACTTTAGTTGCTAAAACAAAAAGCAAAAACAAGCCCAAAGCATTATAAAAGTATTTTTTTTTTAACCGGAGATGATACTTCGCTTCCCTAGGTATTGAATTTTGCAGGGGCTGACCATTTATCTGACAGCTGTGTCCAAGAGTTGGACAGAGTGTTTACAAGGATCTAGGAATCAGCCTGAAGACAGGCTTTCCCTCTTGCATGTTCTTCATTCGGGGTTGGACTAGGTGATCTTTAAAGGTCCCTTCCAACCCAAACCTTGTATTATATTGATGACCTTGGTTAATCAGGGAACAGGCAGACAGGAAGCAATGGTTTCCTGTGAGCCACTGAAGTGTCTGGGCTGGCTATTGAGGTCTGGAAGGAAACAAGTCTTGTGGGTAAGGGACCAAACAGCCTTGGTAACTGGGGACTAGCGGAGCAAAGTGCTTCCCATTGTAAGAGATCGGGTTTGTGACCACTTGAGGAACCTGGTTGTGCATAAGACTATGGGACCTGATGAGATGCATCCCAGAGTCCTGAGGGAACTGGCCAATGTAGTTGCCAAGCCACTCTCTATGGTATTCCAAAAGTCATGACAATCAGGTGAACTTCCTGGTAACTGGAAAAAGGGAAAACATTATACCCATCTTTAGAAAAGGTAGAAAGTACTGTGGGAACTACAGACCTGTGAGCCTCACCCCTGTGCCTGGGAAGATCATGGAACAGATCCTCCCAGAAGCTATGCTAAGGCACATGGAAGATGGGGAAGTGACTCAGGACAGTCTGCACAGCTTCACCAGAGGCAAGTTCTGCCTGAATAACCAAGTGGCCTTTGACAGTGAAGTGACTACAGCAGTGGTCAAGGGAAGAGATACTGTCTGTCTGGACTTCTGGAAGGCCTTTGACATGGTGCCTCCCAACATCCTTTCTCTCTAAGCAGGAGAGAGATGGACTCGAAGGGTGGATCGTTCAGTGGAGCAGGAGTTGGTTGGATGAACACGTTGTGTCCCTCGTAACACAGCTTTGGACCAAAGCCTTGCCCATACTGATTTCAGTTGGTCGGTCCCTAGGTGCTTCAAGGCATGATCCCAGAAACTGAGACCCAAGAATATGTCTACTTTGGTTGATGTGGTTTCACCAGCATCTCTTAAGAACTGTGGGGCAGGGAGCCAAGACAGAGTTCAGTTCTGGGGTAACACTCATTTCCTTTTACCGTAGAGAGTATGGAAGGGCCACTGCTTTCTGCAGGACCACAGAGATTTGTCCCTTGAGCTGTCCCACATTTTGGGAGGGCTTTAGAGCAGTGGGGGTGTGGCCATGCCTGCCTATTCATAGGGGCTCAGCTCAAACAGGTGCCTGGGAAATAGCAACAACCGACTACATTTTCTCCCAGCCCAAGTTACATTGGGTAAATTTCTGATCACTCTGCTTGTCTCTGTCTGAGAGAAAGTTCCCCCTGTGAAATGTTGTAACCTGATAGACCAAGGTCTTGGATCCTGTCTCCTTCCAACACTTGTCCCACAGAATTAACACCTGAGGGTCTCAGTCCTGGGTCTGGGCCTTAGGCTGAAATTTAGATGCATTTTTTAAAAATGACAAATGACAAACAGAATTGGACTTTACATGACTGGTGGAAAAATACCTCCAATAACTACACACTAGGTAAGAAATTTTGATCCCTGCACTTTTTTTTTTCTCCTCCTTTACAATGACTGGAAAATTAAGGGAGACTCATTTATGTAGGGATAACACCCTGAAATAAAAATAAGAGCAAGGGGAAGTCACTTTTAAAGGTTAACTGAGTATCAGGATTATCAAACTGAAATCTGCCTTGTAAGGGTTAGTCAGACCACCAGTCTGTCAGAAAACATGCAATTTTCTGAACTATTTCAAAAGCAGTTAAAGGTTTTCTCAAAGCTGAGTCAATTCAAGCTCAAGCTCTAGCTGCTTCGTGCTGTGCAGGTGGATTTATTCAGACTGAGCTTTTGAACCACCACAATGGAGGCAGTGATCAAAACAGCAATGGCAGAGTGATTAGAACCTTAAAAACCCCAACATGGTGAGGACTAGGGATAAAAATTTCATTAATTTCTAGTAGATCAAGAAATGTGTACTTTATTTTGTGCTGATTAAATTTTTAATTTCAGTCCAGATGCATTTTTTCATTTGGGATTTTTTCTAAAATATTTTTAGGGAATTTAGGAACAGCTAGATTCACAGGCTCGGGTGTTTCACACAGTGGGTTCAGTTTCAGCTGCAGGAAACTGCATACCTCTTGGTTCTCAATCTAAGCATCACCTCCCTCATAGGAACAGTCACCAGTCACCAGACCACAGATTTATTCTGCACTGAGAGTAGTTCAATATTTTGTACAACATTGAACAGGAAAGACAGATGGTGCATCTGAACTTGCACTCTGATGCATGCCACAATGCATCAATGAGCCTTGTTATTCCTGATTTGCAGGCTGTGCCCCCTGCTTCATCTTTCCTAAGGGCATTCCCCCCTTCTTTCTGCTCCCTTGCCTCTCCATCTCCCTTGCACATTATAGAGTATTAACTCTCCTCTGCCATCTGTCATCACTCTCCCTCTATTCCTTCCCAGACTTTTTCTCACCCCTTGCTTGCAATAAGGTCTCACTCACCTGAACCTTTGTTGCAAGAAGAACATGTGCCAGGACTCTGTTTTGGAGAATCCCTCCAGCTTTGCATAGAAACCAAGGTGCAAGTGTAAGTGTGTTTGGAGGGGAAGGAGATGTTGAGATTCTGAGAGTCTTGAGACAGTTTGGTTCAGAGGTGTGACCAGGACACTCAGTGTAAAAAGTAAGAAGTTTCCCTGGCTGTGGTAGAACAGATCTAGTTGGAGAGATCCTGGCCCCAAAAGAGTCTGCAGTCCAGTGACTGAAATGGTCCCCCAGAGGATGGAAGGCCCATCTCAAACAAAGCAAAGACCCATATCATGTACTACTACCATTGCCACTGAATTAGGCAGCAGCACTCATTTCCTGTGACAGAAATTTCCTATACTGAAATGAAAATATGTCAGTTTGAAAACACTGACATGAACTTTTTTGCTTTGAATTTTTTTCCCTTGAAATTTTTCCCATTCATTTGCTCTTGGGCAACATTACAAGAACCTGGAATTTGGGGGTTGAATAACTGACAGACAAAATATGACATTGGGCAAGGAACCCGTTCACATCTCGTGCAAGGAAAAACTGTTAGGTATGTTTTCTTTCTCACCATACCACCCCTCCATGGGCCTAGAACATCTGTAATGAATCTAGCTAGAAGTAATTGGTCAAGATCATCTGCTTATTCCCTAAGAGCTGATAGGAATGTCTCCTTTCTGGAGAGCTCTACAGATGATTTCGTGTTAGCACTAAAATGAACAGTCAGTGATAACTGAGGACTGGAGTTTCTTCAGGTGTGTAATGGCATCATAGCGCACAGGTCAACAGCATTGGGCAAAAATGGGTTTTGCCACCTGGACAATGTGCACCAAAGTCATGTATTCTGTCTGCCATGTATTCTGTCTTTCCTATCATTGTTGGCATCACAACTCGGTTCTGAGGGCGGGTGAGTGTTACACAGATTGGAGATAATCAGATTGGTTGTGAGTCAGGGGTCTCATTCTTTTCACTGGTTGCCTGCCTGCCATTCATCTCTCAAAAAAGCTCACCTTGCTATGGGACAATTCATGCCATGGTTATCTCACCTGCCTAGAATGGACCAAGCACCTGAGCCCTGGAGATCTGCTCAAGACCTCCTGGTGCTGGATAACAGAGAAGCAGAAGTTCTCAGAAAACTCTTCTCCTTTCCTTCACCTTTGTTATTATACAGGATGGATGTCACCAGACCCTCTTTCCTCCCTCTGTTCTGCTTGTCCTCCTTCCACAGTTCAGGTCTCCCTTGCTCCTGCCACCTTCTCTCACTTCCGTACAGATTTACCCTTCTACCTTCTCACTCCCAAATCACAGGACTTCTTTTTTGAGGTTGCCCACTGTCACACTCCCGTATCACTGTACTTAGAGACCACCCACCACCACCTGTGCAAGCTGCTGATCTCTTTGTCTCCCAGTGCATCTAAAGCTGAGCTCCAACCAGAGCTGCACAGCTCAGCTCAAGCTGAGATGAAGAACCCTTTGGGAAGGTGAAATGACAGCTTGCATCTCTCTTGTTTTCATGTCACAGCTAACATTGTGCCATGTCCTCCCGTGGTTAGACCTTCCTCTGCTCATGGAATGGCAGGCTAGGTCCATCAGAGAGACCCCAAAGCAGGTCCTGTATGTAGCCTGCAATTCTGCATTCCTCCAGACCCTCCTCAGCTGCAGAAGAGATCTAGTGTTTGATTCTCTGGGAATAACATTGCTGTTAATGAATAATCACATTCAGCCTTATGGCAGCTCCCCAAAACCGTTTATTTTTTCTTCTTTTTTTATGCAAAGGGTTGGTATGGCCTGAGGCTGGGTAACCCTCAGGGTCTTGTGCAAATCAGATCCCCATCTGCATCTGCTTCCTCTGGGCTCCAGGAACCAGAGCCACATTCAGGTCAACCTCAAGGCTGTTGCAGATTGACCCTAGAGGAAGACCTCTGCACTGGAGAGATACTGAGGAGCTTTCTAACATTGCTTAAAAAAAAACCAAAAAAAAGTCTAAAATGTCACCAGACTAGTCCAAAATATGTTACACAAAAGTCATGTCCCTGTCTCCCAGGAGAACACAGCTGAACTGCAGATTCTTTACCAACAAAGGCAGGAACCCAAATGCTCATAGACTGCTTGAGACAGCCCCAGGGAAGACTCTCAAAGTGAGCTCCAGAGCCTGCTGAGCTGAGAGAGAAGTTATATGGGGACTCCACCCAAAGGAAATGCATCTGTAAAAACTCACACCGCTGCTCATAATCATTCTGAAAGACATGACCAGTCTTCAGAGTGGTGCTTCCTTAGCACCTAACTGCCTTCTGTGGAAATTTTAGTATGGCCAAATTAATGTCATCAAATTGATTACCTTGTAGAAGTAGTAGTAATTATTATTATTTAATTATTAAATAATCTTCTTTTCATAATAATATGTTATGATATACCACAGTATGTTATGCTGCAGCATTAATTATTGCATGTACTCATTTTAATACTCCAAGACTTTAGAATTTCATGGTTTTTTACCAAAAGTACATGCTGAGTCTTTTCATTCTGAAAGTTTCTTTCCCCAGTTTTAGAGGGGAAAGCTTCTTTAAAAATGAGAGTGCATTAAAAGTTGCAAAATTTTAAATATTTGTAGCCTTTAGGATAAAAAAGTGGAAAATAAAAAGCTCTATTTCTAGCCTGCTATATTTGAACTAAAAGAAGATTTTTGTTAAAAAAAATAACAACCAAAGAAACAAACCAAATCTCATTTTTAGGAGGAGATTTTGGGGATCTGATTCAATATTTTTCGCAGTCTTTGAGGCTATGAGACTGAAACTCCTTCCTGTTTACCTGTGGGCTCATGGTGAGAAGATTAACAGTTGGGTTTCAATTTTTTGTATGTGGAAGTGAGAGAAGTTTAAAGCAAGAACGTGAGTCTCTGTCATGCAACCATGTTCAAAGTAAAATGTCCTGGTGTTTCTGCATATGAAGCTATATCATCAATAGCCATAGCTTGAGGAGCCACACAGATGTTTTGGCCTCCATTTCAAGAAAGCAACTAAGCACCTGCTCAGACCAAGGACCTTGAGTATCTTTATTATTTTTGTGGCAGACTGTAAAAGGATAAACTTCAAGTGCAGACCACCTTCATCAGTGTCTCATGGGAGCGTGCCTCTTGAGTCGTTGTTACTGGAAATAATCACTAGGAAGTCAAAGGTAAAACTTAACTTGCAGAGAATAAGGATTTTATTTGTATTTTTTATAAAATCTTGATTGCATAAAAAAATCATGCGAGCATATGTATCTATATAGCAGAAGGAACTCTTATCTGGATGCTAAAAATCCCAGATAAACAATCTTGCAAAGGTCTGTTTCTTTCCACTGCCTGTATTCAAGAGTGCCTTGAATGATGAGCTCTGGTGTAGGTGTCTGCAGTGCAAATGCCCGGAGCTAGGTAAGACAACTCCATCCCTGTCCCAGGAAACCCCAACACGGAGTCTCTCCGCAGGCTCAGAAGCCCAGGTGCCACCTTGGGTTCTGTATGGAGGTGTCCACTCCCCAGAAGTAGTCTGTGCTCCTGTGGAGAGCTGGCCTTTAACAGCTTTCAGGCTAGTGAGTGTTTATAAGCTCAGTCTCAGAAACGCCTTTTTGTTAAACAGATACATTTAGGCAAGGACAACAGGTTTTCAGGCACGGGGGGTTTTTATGTGCAGAGGACTAACATCCTGGATGCTCCAGGATGCCTGACTTCCAGCTGGAGACCCTCTGTGTATAAAAGCATCATACACTATATGTACATGAAATGCTTGTCCAGGCTGCAATGGACGCCACTCCTTCAAATAACCTAGTTTTTTTACCTCCCTCTCTTGGGCACCACAACACTGAAATCATGTTGATAATATTGCTCCATTGCTCTAAACCTCTTCTATAAAAGAGAGTTGGGAGGTCAAGCCATTACTCAGTCATTTCTACACTTCATTACATAAGCGTCACTCAACAGTAAAATGTACTTGATCACAGTTATGCAGAAGGCACCGCAGTTTTTCTCTTCCACTGAGGTAATCAGAGTCTTCTCCTCTGGCCACCTGCATATTCTCAGTGTGAAACAGAAATTATGTGTAGGGCAGAGCATTAGTTACCAAACTGCAGTGGAACTGTACTTGAAAACCTTCGAAGTGAGGAAGGAGTTAATCATTGCAAAATAGTCATTTCCTGAGCCCTCTGGTTGGATGGGTAAAAACTTTCAAGTATTTCTATTTCTTCTGTGTCATTTAAGAGGCTTTCAAGGTGCACTGTACCTCTCAGACCAGGTAAGGAGTACAGCTTTTCACTTCTTCATTGTTTATTCATAATAGTTTTTCAGAGGAGCCAGACTCAGTCAAGACTGATTTTTTTCTCCCTCCTGTTATTTACATCTGAAGGGAGAACAAAGTTCATTGCGATCCAAGAAGTACATGTGTCTCTTTGTGCCAGATGACTGTAGAAATAAAGGAAGAATTGTAAGGCTTAATAATAGAGCAAAGATAATTAAGAAATTATGCTGCACATATTTAGAAGTCAGAATTATTACAGCAAATACTGCAGTGAAAGAGAAAGAAAACTCATCACCAGTTTTAAGGAGTTCACTCTGCAAAAACCACTATCAAAATAAGGAGTTCTCAGGTGCACAGTTTGCTTTAGTGAGGAGAGTAGTAAAAATCATAGTGTTTCTTCAACTCTGTTTTTAAAAAGAGGAAGAATGAGCTTTTATGTATTGGGGGACAGAAAAAAAATCAAATCCAGATAATTTTGGACCAGTTTTAGTTGTAAATCTGGACGCGATATCTATCTTTAGCTATTGCAGAGTCATGTACTGTACTCATCCTGAGACTGTTCCGGAGGTTTGCAGCAGCCCAGCATACACACAGAAGTGACTGTGGAACCATATCATAAAATGATTTAATTTCATCAGGGTCTTTTGATGCATAAAAACTGAACTCAGACAGACGGGCACCAGAAGGAAGTCCTGTAACAGAGTGCACTTTTGTATACGGCATTTGTTGCCTCTTAGTAGACAGGGAGAGGGACTATTTGTGTGAAAAACTTTTTGTTTTGTTTAATAGTTCAGAAACAAGAATAAAATAGCCATCTGTGGGGCAGTTATTGTAATAATGTGCTGTCATCGGGCCACATAGAGAAAGGGAAATTGTATGTGCTATGCTGATCGCTGAGTGAAATCATACACTGGTATGGCATTTGCGGGTTTTTTAAGACTCAGGGTTTTTTTGGTATTTGTGGGTTTTAAGTCTTTGCTTGTAATCAGTTTTAATGTTTGGACATTGACTCCTTGAATGTTGGTATAAACACTTTCTGGATTTTATACATAGTGGTCAGGAGAATCTAGTTAGGACTTTTAACAGCATGGGTTTGATTCAGACACATAATTTCCATCCACGTTGGGACTTTATGCCTAAATCACTCCCACCTTACTTGTGAGATTGCTGTTACAGTAGCAGCTGGACCTCTGTAATGAATTTCACCCTCAACACTCTCAATGAGCCACTCGAAGTTTTGTCCCTGCATCTACAGATGGGGAAGGAATTCAGATGAATCCCAGCTGGTGCCAGACTTGTGCCCTGGTTTTTGCAGCTCCCCAGTGCAGGCAATCTGATCAAGAATCCTAGTCTTCCCCTGCAAACAGCTGTGTCCTTTAGACACAACCAGAGAGCATGTCACCATTCTGCTAGGGAAGAGGCTATGGCATGGGTAGAAGCATTTGCATCAGCCTTAGTCTTCTCAGTTTCAACATCAATGCTAAGCAATTTGCTGTTCCTTACAGGTCTGTGTGGCCTCAGTTGGTAAATACTTGCAGCCTATGCCATAGGCTGAGGCATGCCTACCATCCTCCAGTCACATTTCTCAGTTACTGCATAGGCACAGCTCAAGGGAAAGTGCTCAGCAGCTTTGTGTGGGAAGAGCAAGGTGAACCCAGGCATCCCCTGTCACCAACCAGCATCTTACCCACTGCTTCTGCCTCCAGTTTTTAGCATCCCTTCAGGTACATTTATTGAAAACATGTGTTCTCCTTCTGTCTTGCAGCGTGGGTTTGGGTTCAACTCAGATGCATCTGCCTGTGCAGATAATTTTGCTTTCTCTGATGACTGTAAGTGCAGAAAAGGCCAGTGATTTAAAATGTTTGCTCTCGGTGCTCTCTTTCAGCATAGGTATCTTTGTTTGATGTGGGAAAAGGGTGCACTCCTCGTGTCTCTGTCGGAGGGCAGCAGATGTTATGTGTACCGGTGATGTGTAACAGCACTGAAAACAACCAAATACTAGAAAGGTCATTCCTTGTGTGGTGGGTTTGGTCTGCCACAGTAACTGCTGCGTTCTGGACAAGTGGCCAGAGGGGAGAAACCCAGACACAACTCAGCCGCAACAAGTTATCTTGTGGTAGACTCCTCTTTCCTGATCAAAAATAAAGACACACCAAGACTGTGCGCTGGTGCTTTGCACAGGTATTGCCACTTAAAAACTTTACTTCACATTTGCATAGTTTCCAGATAAAAAGTTGTTTTGAAAGAGAAGTTCAGGGGGCTTCACTGCTGACAACTAATGTTTGCAAAGCTTTCAGCTGGACAGAAGGGAGGTTTTCTTATCAGGCATATTTATTGACACTGTTCCCATGCTCTTCACAGAGTGTAGAAGGAGCTTGAAAATGTAGCTCTCCTCTGAAAAATGACATTATAGAAATGACATTACAGTTTGGACCTTGACTACTGCTTCCAGACAGAATTCCTGGATGATATGAGCTCTATTTATAATTACATGTCTGTGGGATTGTTCTTTTGGCTTGATTATTCATACTGCCAGCTCTCAAATGGGAAAGTCAAACTGGTATTCCTCTTGGGCTTACTATTTATACACAGGAAACCTGAGAGGGATTCAGCCTGGGAGTTAAGGTTGTTATTTAAAATAGGTTTAAAGTGGGTAATATAATCCAATTTTTTGTCTAAATTTAGTTGCTAATCAATAAGAAATATCCCACAGGATTAATTTTCTACATCTTTGAATCTGGTAGTGTCAGTTTGACCCAGTCTCTTTTCATATATTTCTAATTGGAAGCCTTCTGTCCTTATGGACATTTTCCATTGGTAATCTTATTTTTCAGTACTGATGAATATTTAACTAAAGTTAAATACTCAGAGAAAGAGGGAGAGAAATCTGTGTATGCTTCCTGCAACAGCTCAATATTTCAATACTGGGTTTTAGCTCTCATTGATATCCTAACAGAGAGATTCTGCCTTTTTGTGCACAGAGTGATGAGGATCCAAGAGTCGTTCGGCTGGGGCCAGGGATCTGTAAGCTTGTTCATCAAGAGCTGCATGTTTTTGTCACATTTTCACACTACTGCATGAGAAATTCAGGCTCAGCAGCTGGTGAATTGAAAATCCTCACTCTCCCAACTGCTGACTAAGTCTCGAAATAAGAACAGAAATTACACCTGGGTATGGTCGTGAAGAAGCAGCTAGGGCTACTTACTGTGAGATACACTGCACCTGATTCACACCTGCAAAAATGAGAAGGGAAAATAGCAAACCAACAAGAAGTATGTGCCCTTTTCTCTTCTCTTCATATATCTATGTTCTGAAACTTTAGTAGTCCTGCACAGGTATGTTTTACAGCTAGTGAACCATATATTTAAGGCTACGAAAGAAAATGTTATCAGTGCTTGTCACTGAATTATCTTTAGATATGTTCCTTTTTTTGGTTGTTTTTCTTTTGATTCTTAAAAGATTTCTTTTTTGTTCCTTTCTGCAGCTCTTACTCATAGAGGAAATCTGATCTGCTGCGGCACGGAAACATCAGTGGAGAGATGGCGAGACAAATTCCTTAGGGAGCTGCCTGTAAGTCTGGTCAACATTTAAGATGAAAAGTTTTGCATTTTCTTTGGCAGGATGTTACATGCAGAGTTTAGCTGTATGAGGCAATTGCTGAGGCAATAAGGGAATATCCAGGAACACAAGCCTCTGCTTTGAGCAGGTGAGTAAGCACAAAGGCAGAAATAATCTTGTTAAGACTTTTTCTTTCTTCCCTGCCCCGCTCCTCCCCCTCCGCCAACTTCTAAAAAACATCATTGGTCTTTGAGACTCGCTAAACGATGCCCGATTGAAATCCTGTTCTCCCAGAATCCTGGACACACAGTCTCAAAGTAGATGAGGACAGAGGGTGGTATTGGGACAGCAGTTAACAGGAGGAAGACAGACTTTGTGTTACATGCTGCTGCTGATGAAACTGGATTTGCAGAGGACAGCAAGGTGTGATTCTTTCAGCTCTTTCCCTCAAATACTCTGGAGAAACCCCTGAAATATCCAGGTCTCAGAAACATAAATCTTGGAGGCAGAACGGGTGTGTCTGCACCCTCTAGTGGGCTACACGGAAAATGTTTCTACCCAGCAGTAACTTTCCACTTCATTTGCTGGGACCAGTCATATCCTGATCTTTAGTGTATTTGACACACCTGAAATAACTGTTTTCAGCCTCTGTAACATGATGGCTGCATTCAAACTTCTTTCTTGGGATGGTCTTTTGTCTGTCATAACTCCTGAACTATACAAGACGTTGATTGTGGCGCGGAGTTGTTTGAGGGAGCATTAGTTGGTGTGAGATAAAACTGTGTCAGAACTGTCACAGCCCAAGCAATTGAATTTCATGGTCTGAGCATTGTTCTGACAGTGTTAAATTTACTAATATTGACATACTTTACCTGTAGTAAAGTTTCCCTTGTGCAGGTGGCATATTCCTCAGAGTCCTAAGTGTAAATATTACAGAATAATACTTCAGCACAAAAAATCAGTGAACAACCTGTTTAGTGGGACACCATTTCCTGTTTCATTGTTCATCTCTCATCTGCTTGCTGCTGAAGGACACATGCTGACTGAGATGTAGAACTACAGGAAAAAGCAAAGCAGCCTTGTGATTTTAGTGACTGAGCGATGTTCTGGGAAATACGATTCTGCCACTGATTCTTCCTGAAAGTAGATGCTGAGAAAAGCTTTTGTGATGCTGAGAAAAGCTTTTGTGATGCTGAGAAAAGGTCACCTTCTTAAGAAAAGGATACATGTGAGCTGCCTGAAATGGAGCTAGGATGGAACTTCAGGTCTTCAGCTCCACACAGGGAAAATTCTGATGCAGGGGAGTTATATGATAGTAGTTGCTTCTTATAACACAGGATAGCAGTACTTAAAGATACTTAGAGACAAATATAGAGAAGATATCCATTAGCAATTATAGAACAAATGGACTTTGACAGGACTGAGAGAGCTGGTCTGGTGCCACTGAGGAGAATGCTTAAAGCACATCAGTGAAACTATGTTTCTTCTTCACAAATACAAGTACTTGCTTTTCAAAAGGTCAAAGAGTAGGAAATAGCGTAACTCCTTCCATAGAGCACTCTCCTAGGAGAAAGAGCATGCACACTCAGCTCTGTCTTTGGAAAGTATTTAAAGACTTATCCACCTCCTTCCTTGCTAGCTAGGTAGAATGCTAGAACTATGGTCTGGGCTGAATTGCACCCAGCCAGTAGAAGCTGGAAGAGCAATCAAAAGAGGCCAAAAATATCAGAAGCCTGAAATACCATAACAGCTAGAAGGCTAAAGATCTTTAGTCTCGTCTTCAGAGACACCATTTCACAGTGATCACTGGGTAACTCCAAAGGCAAAACTAAAGAGTAGATTTCAGGCTGTGTCCACCTACTTGATGGCTGCTTTTGTCACTAGACTAGAGAATCTCTTGCCCTCCTTCATGGCGTTTTCATCTTTCCCTGAGTTGTTGTATTGATAATTTTTTAGTGCGCATCTCTGATGTGAAAGATGGGCAGTACCCAGAAGCTTGTGGTTAAAGCAATCTCCAGCTCAGATAATAAGTCCCATGGTCAGACTTGGGAGGCAGCTTAAGGCATCTATTTCCTGAAATTAACCGCTACTTTATCGTTCAGACAGGGAAGGGAAGTGTTTTCCTTCTATCAACCACCTTAAAAAATTGTAGAAAATTAAATTTAGTCCCCAGAAAGAAAATGCAACAGGGAATTTTAACTAAAGGAGCTTTGGCAAAGAGGTTCAAGGCTCAGGTCTTGCTGTAGTTTCCCTGTGAGAGTGAGTAGGTTCTGTGAGACTATTTTTTCCCCAATTTTTCATGTTTTTAAGGCTCATTCTTTGTCTGCACTGGATGATCTATGTGTGTGGCATGTGAAGAGTGCTGACTTCACACTGTTCCTTATCATTTTGCTGACTAGTTCAGATCCCATTCTGAGACACCTAAGCTTTCACTGGTGTCTTCATCCTTCCACCCATGTGATGCTTATCTTACAGAGCTTGAAATTCTGTTTCACATCTAGCTTCAAGGGGTTAAGCTTTCAGAAACAGGCACCAACTCTGAAGTCCTAATTTTCAAATGCTTACGAAAAGGTGTCTGGATCTGACTTGCAGAGTACTGATTACTCGCAAATCCAGGTATGGTCAATAGAAATGTGGCTTTGAAACAGTAACATTTTATTTAACGCCAAATGCTCTTAGAAATCACGTCCTGAGCAACTCAGGGCCTCCATTCCTCACTTTCCTCTTTGTAATATGGGGTTAAATAATCTTCATAATAGAAGAAGGCTGAAAATAAGAAATTTGCAGGTCTTTCTGAAGCACTTTGATGCTACAACACTGGATTCCATAAATATGCAGCAAAATCAGTTGTTTATTTAGTATTTAGGACAAGAGTTTGAACAGTGCATTGTATGTAGGGAATAGTATCATTCATTGAACAATCAGGAGAAAAAAGTCTAAATTTTTCTGATAGGGTATTTTGCCTTTGGAAAATTGCTGGGAAGGCATTGGTTCCAACAGAGATCAAGTGGAAAAGGGCAAGTTAAACATGTCCGTTTTCCAGCCTGTGACTTGTAGAGTTTCTTGGCAGCTGGGCTGATTTCCTGTCTTCAGCTTGTTCACTTCCACCATTTCACTAGTACGATCATTCAACTGAAGAGCAACCAGGGAAACCTGCTGATGAAATTATGGCTCCCAAGCTCTTCAGCTGTTTATTTGTTCAGGCTTCTAGAACAGTAACCTTCGTGAGTTAAATGGGCATTGTGAGCATTTCAACATGGCAAGAAAAGACAAGACATTTTCATAAGGGACACCATCCATTCCCCTCAATCACATGTCTCTGCAAAGCTGGTGATCTCAGTTACACAGTGTTTAAATCCTCAGTGCACTGATCAGGGCTGATGGGGTCTTTAGAAATACATAGTTAGTCAAAAAATTTGCAACCTACCCATGATTGCAGCTAACAGAAGTTGGCTGCTAGCATGTGAACGTGAGACTGAGTTAAACAGAAGCAAGATCAAGCCCTTAAGCTGGACTAAACTCTGCCTTGCACATTGCATACAACATCTCCTTGTCAGCCCAATTTGTGACCTAAATCTGTATATCCCTGTCAAAGAAAATCCACTGGAACCCACTCTTTCATGTGAAGATGTGCCATCTTGGTCACAGATTTCTCCCACGGGGCATAAACAGATCTTTAACATCTCTAAGGGGATGAAGAATGAAGTTTCCTGTTACGTATCTGGCTTTTGCAACCTCAGCAATTCTCAGCAGTGCAGATACATAATCTTAAAATCTGGTCTTGGTGGATAAAATGGCCTCACAAAATCATCACTGAGGTCTTTTATGGTTAAATGCATGTTAAATCGTTGACATTTAAAAATGGGAAAGTTATTTTTTGAGCTTTTTAAATTGAATGCTTTCCACCAACAGCTCTTCTTTGAGAAACGAACAGGACATGGCACAGTTTACATGTTACAGTAGGCTGATAGGTTTGTTCAACTCACATGTCTATTTCTGCTAATGTTTGTGGGTTGAGTACAGAATTACCCCCACAAGAGGGGCAGAGATCATAGCCAATATGGATATCAATAACATAAATGGTTGGTCTACCCTGGGCTTGGAAACGTTTACACTGATTCTCAGCACCTCCCAGTGTTTGTTGCAGCAATAATGCAAAAACCAACTGCAAACTCTCACAGCAGTGCCTGGGAGTCACTTTGCTATATGGGGAACACCAGCATGTGGAAAGACTATTGCTATGCCAGTTAGCAGCAGGAGAGCAGAGAGAGAGAAACTGTATTACAGAAAAATCAGTTCCTTTGGTTGTGCCAGTTCTTCTGACTGCTCTAACTTGTCTTTGGGACTACTGTAGTCATGAGTGTAGAAGGAAAAATAGGTGGTCAGAAACAGAACTATTTACGCTGGAAAAGACCCTCAAGGTCATCGAGTCCAACCCTTAACCCAGCACTGCCAAGTCTGCCACTAACCCATGTCCCCAAGTGCCACATCTATACATCTTTTAAATATCTCCAGGAATGGTGACTCCACCATTCCCCTGGGCAGCCTGTTCCAATGCCTGACAACCCTTTCAGTGAAGGAATTTTTCTATTATTCAAGCTAAACCTCCCCTGGTGCAACTTGAGACCATTTCCTTTTTTCAGTTGTTACTTGGGAGAAGAGACCAAGCCCCACCTGGGTCCAACCTCCTTTCAGGTGTTTGTAGAGAATGATAAAGTTTCCCCTTTTCTTCAGACTTGACAGCCTCAGCACCCTCAGCATTTCTTAGTAAGACTTGTGCTCCAGACTCCTCACCAGCTCCATTGGTCCTTCTCTGTACACTCTCCAGCACCTCAATGTCTTTCTTGCAGTAAGGGGCCCAAAACTGAAAATCTTTGCCATCTTCAAAAGGGCATGTGGTCACCTGGAGATTTGACCTCCTCAAGTTTGGAATAAAAACCTCAGTGTTGCAACTTGCCATTGCCAGCCATTTTGTTGTTCACACTAACATGCTACAGGAGCTGTAAATGCTCCCCTGCCCCCACCTGCCGCAGCAAAGTAAAAATTTTTACACCTTTTATATATGATCAGCCTAAACTTTTCTAGCAAATCTGAAGAAAATAAGTATGGGTTTCTTCACAAAGAACAGGCCAGAAATTCAAAGCATGCCAGGTGTTAGAAATAAAGCCATGCTTATATATTAAAGATGTTTTGGTGTCCACCTGTGGGCTCAAGAGAACTGAATGCTAAATGCTTTCTCTTCCTTCAATGGAAGATAAATGTATGGTCCATTCATAAAATGGGTCTGTCACATGTTGGGTCAAGCAGGACTTGGTGTAGGATTTGCATACTGATATTTGTATCCACAAGAAATTCTTTGTCTTCTATTCTGAGCTGCACTTCCCTTGCTTAGACCCCAGACTGAAAAAAGGGATGGGTGAAAGGCATTTTCAACAGTTAGGATGAGACAGTGACACTGCCCCATAAGGGGAGATAACACCAACATGTGTGGATCCAGTGGCTCTGGGGACAGTAGAAAACACTGGTCTATTTTCTTACTGTGACTTACAATGGATTAATATATAATGAATATTGTCCATATTGCTATTGCACACCTCTGCAAACTTCTCCTGAGTTATTATGGCCATTACACACAGGAAACCATATGCAGTTGCACTTATCAGGGAAAGGAACAGAAAAACATTAGGTGGAATTATAAATGTCTGAATTCCAGGCTTTCATCCAGTTGACCAAATAATTTATGCAATGCTCAGAAACTTAGTTAATCTCGGGACCTTCACCATTTATCAGCCAATTCACATTTATTGAGGGAGAGAGGAGAAGTACAGACTCACGTATATAGACCAAAGATCCTTTTCAAACAAAGCTGGACAACATCTGGGCTCAGTAGTTCTTTGGGTTTTATTTAAATTCTTGCTTCTATGTTAACGATAGAGTGAACAAGTGGAAATGTTTGATACCTCCTCTGGCTGACATTTACCTAGGACTCCCACATTCCCTTCTGGATTCTTCCATATCACATCCTTCCCCTACAGATGAGGCTACATGCTCACCCACAGACTTCATTTGTCTGATAAGAAAGTGTACCGAAATACCAGAGTCCTTCACTTCTAAGTCCAAGCAGCCCACTCCTGTTTCTGTGAATAGCATTCATTGACTGACTCATAGAAAGAATTGCCTGGCCCAACAACTCAGTGCAGGTTATCTCCATTATCTCCACCGTGCTCCACAGAGCCCCAGCCCTCACCTTTCATTTCTGCAGTCCAGTGTCATTGTGCCCTTTTACTTTCTTCTGGGAGAAAGACAATAGATTCAGGTTGAGCTTTCTGCGTGGACATTAATGTCTCAATGCTCACCTCCTCCTCCAGAGAACTGTGCTGAAGAGACTTGTGGGGGCTTATTTCCTTTTTTGAGATCTGAGCCAAAGCTTAAGTCTCTTGATGTGTAGCCATCAAAGGCATTGAAGATAATAAATAACTCACAGTAGTGCTGGTAAATAAACATCTTGCAGACTGTTGGTCACTGCCTTTTTGTTTCATGCACAGTGTTAAACAGGATTATATAGAAGCATAAAATTAAGTTTGCAGCAATTAAACTTCTAAATAGCTCTGAACATTGAGATTAAATGTTTTCAATTTTATATATTTATTTCATATTTGTTTTATTCACATTTATTTCACTTATTAAATTATTTAGTTCTAAACCATCCCTAATCCTTTCCACAACCACTTACATTGGTGACAAATTATACCATAGATTTTGGCAAGGCCCTACATACAGACAGTTGCAAATTACAACACTTTTTTGAATACATCAGCAAGACATTGACTTAAGCATTAATTATTTTTTATATGTTAGGGCTACAAAGATTGTATTGCTGCTGAATCACTACTGTCAATCATGACAAATTAAAAGAGTATTGCCCCAGTGGAGAAACAGCCAAATATGATAAGATTTTTTAAAAGCCAGCAGAGCATTCTCAAAGCAGAATTACAGAGTATGTAAATGTTCTTTGCAAATCAGTTTGTGCTTTATCTTTTTTACACTGACAGTCCAGCTGTCCTTTGTGGCAAACCCCACAAAGGGTTTTAATGTGCTTGCTCTGTTTCATATACTTTTGATCCACTTGATCTCAAATTAAATAAGTAGATAGAAAAAATGGTGCTACCCTACACTGAAATGGTTTGGAAACCAACCTCTCTTCTCCTTATTAGAAATAATCCCTTCACTTCATGTTTCAGTCTGGGTGGGTGAGAAAACTGTGCTTGGTTTTTTGGCTAAAAGTGTAGTGTTTCCATTTCTGAAGTTCTTGTTGCATTTTCCACTAGTTATGAACACCCACAAGCCCAGGAAAAAAAAACAACACCTAGTTTGGGGCTCTTCTGTGTTGTTTATACACCGTTTAAAACGTTATCAAGTCTTTCTTAACTTTTTTCTTTGCTTAAAAGCAGATTGTTTCAACCACTACTTCCTTATTTCTCCTCTCTTCCTTTTAACTCTTTAATAGAGAATCTCTACTTGTGCTTTTCTTCTTCATTTACAATCTATGAATAAGCAGATCTATGCATCTTCCCAACCAACTGGGAGTATGAAAGCCAAGCAAACTTTAGGGCAGATTTTCATCAGAACAGCAAGATGGAGTTGAAGAGCTGACAACAGTTTGCTAGGAGTGGGGGGAGAGGTGGTGTCAGGCTCTTACCACTGAGAATCTTACGGTCTTCTCGTTCATCCTTCTAGCAGAGTTTTATTTTGACAGCCTGCATCACAGATAGCATTGTATTGTCACCACACAACACTGAAAATTACCTGATCATCTGCTGCTTTCCTCAAACCCTGTCCTTCAGTGATGCACCCACATACCCACTGATAGGAGTTAGTCATGCCAGCAATGACAGGATGTCACAAGAGATAGCTGAGGTCTCGTGCTGGGGCAAGAAAGTGTGTAAGCTCCTCCATGTATGTCCTGTGAACCTTGTTCTGTTAAAAAAACATTGGATTGGTACTACTCTGAGGCCAACCTGAGCCATGTTGTATCTCCATGAGCGCAGCTTTTGTTCTCACTGGAGTCCTTTTCTCTGGCCTGGCTTCCTAAGTATTTCCCTGTGTAATTGTCCTCCCTGGCAGGAAAATGTAGTCAATGTAAGTCCAGGATCTTTATACTGTTCTCCCATTCCAGCCAGGAAGGGGAACATGTAAAATATCTTAGCAAGACATAGAGCAAGGAGATACCTATACCCCTGTAAGCTGAAGCTTGTCATCACAAGATCATCCATCTAAACAACACAGGAAATCAGGAATGTTTGTTCAACAAGAAACAGCCCTACTTCACCCCTGCCTGTCAGGGTGGGGGGAAAGATACATGAACACTCAGACAGGTGATTTGCAGTGAAGGCATCATACCCACCTGCCAAACTCGCCCTCACACACTTACCCTCACAAGTGCCTTATATCTGCCTGGGAGAATGGTGCAAAAATGTGGAGTTGGGCCAGGTAGCTTTTCTATGCTGAATGTCTTTCCTAGTCTGCTGGGACAGGATATCTGTTCTCAAGGAGTTTAGCAAGACATTTTAACTCCACGATCTCAAAGACTGACTGAGTAGCAGTACACTGTGGAAGACCTGCCAGGGTTCTTGACCTAGAGAAAAGCAATTGGGACTGCTATAAAAGCAGTAAAGGCAAGTATTTTTATTTGACTGCCACTGATGCTTACAATAGAGGATGAAGACCATCCATCCAGGGTGGGACTGTGCTCACCAATGAATGATTTAGCTAGGAGCACAGGAGATTCTTCTGCAAAAGGGGCATAATCCCAGAAGGCAGAGCAAAGCAAATGTGTGTTTGTGACTCACATTATATGCCTTGCATCAGGCCTCTGCATGTTCATATGCCTGACCTACTTGCTGGGATCCACTCCAACCCTACACTGAAGGAGAAAATCTTCATCACAGGTGGAATTTCCAATTTCTGACCTTTATGCTACCAGTGAAAAAGGCTTTGGGAGCCTAAATACTCTTTTGTCATCATTAAGTGCTGAAACTCAAGACTGAGGTCTTCAGTTGCTCAGCTTTTGCTAAAGGTGCCATTATCAAAACTATGAACCCCAGTCCCTAAGTCCTCAGAAGCCCATATATCCTAATACCCAGCTCAGGCTGAAGGCCTGAAATAAACCACAGTTGTGGAGTGGGGGGAATTCTGTTCCTTGAGCTGCATCAGCTGGAGGACCCAGTATACCATAAATAGTCAAAACACTTATTGGAGACTTACTGGACTACATCCTGTATGGGATACAGCCAGAAGCAAGGCGTCAATGCCATGTGCCCTTTAATCCTGTGGATACTTAGGGCACTCCCTACAGACTACGGATGTTTATCTGGCCTGATTGGAACCAAGCATTCTTGCAGAAATGCATTGACCATCATGTTATTTATCTACAACTTGTCTTTACTCCTGCTGCTGAATTTGTTCCAGTTTACATGGTACCACTGGGATATAAATTCCATGGGTGAGAAAAACAAACTGGAATGTTTGTTTAGTGCTTGAGAGGAGAAGACATCCAAAATGCAGTTCCTACTTAAATGTAATTTATATATTTTAGATGAAGTAACTAATAGAAAATCTTATTGCTTGGTGGGAGGTGTAGATTTAAATCTCATCACTCTGAAGACAGAAATAAATTCAAATCTCCCACATCTTCATTGTGTGATATTTAGGAAGTGTGAATAGTATTCTTGTTGCTGGTTTGGATACTTATGGGTTTTATGAGATAGGATGGATGCAAACATCTCACTGCAGCAGCATTTTCAGTGGTAATACATGTTTGTATCTAGAGGTATCCTTGAAACCCTCCAAAAAGTGTCAAAAGCTGAACCTTTCTCAGAGAATGAGGTATTTCTGTCAAGCTTTCTTGCTGCTCAATGTCCTGGTTTTCTGTATCTCATGGTAAAAGGCCTAATTGTGAGCTGATGAGGTGGGGACATCTCAGATGGGGCCATGGAGACTCCTGGGCAGGCAGGTGTAGAAACTTATGTTTCTACAACCCAAGGCAGAGTGGTGTGGATGGTGGTGCACTGGGCTTTCTCTGTGGATTTACATTCTGTATTAACTCCTCTAGGTACTTGCTGCTCTCCTTTTTTTTTTTTTTTTTTTTGTGATTGAGCAAATCTAACCACAATCTCTTTCTACACCCAGTTTCTAAAGACAGTCTTTTACCTGGTTTTCAGTTGAACTGTTTCTTCACTAGTGACAAGAACACGACATCAGAAATCCAGTATACAAAATAATACAGTGATTCTGTAATATGAGGTATTCAGTCATTTGAGAACCAGAAAACCTTATTGTACTTGCAGTTTGTGGGTATTTTTCCTCCTGGGATTTTATTACATTATTATAATTCATGCAGAAAAAGAAATCTACTACCTCTAAAGAAAGACTTTTTTTTATTTTGATAATGAATTTAGGAAGTCTCATTATTTGGATATCATCAGTTAAAGTACAAAGAAGTACTCAATTTCCAAAGCCACATAAAATGTTCTCCTTATAACTCTTGTAGTATTTCCAAAGACACTAATGTTCCTTGAACCATCAGCAGCAAGGTAACTGAGTTGTCCAAAAATATTAGTATTATTTAAAGAAAAAATTATATCAGAGTAGGAAAGTGACTTTTCAGAAGGCATTGAGCAAGTGAAAGGGAGAGCACTGCAATTGAAGATGTTCTGCTTATCATCCTTAAGAACACACCTACAGTCTTGTCAACTCTTGTCAATCCAGTCAACCCTCAGAAGAGACCTGATTCTTAATCATCTACCTGTTGTAATTGCAAGGTGGCTTTTTCACAAAGAGATACAAAGAAGTCATTAACATTTTCATCTCCTTATTGACATGGCTCTCTGCAGGAGTGATAATGAGGAAGCTCATTGTGAGTCTTGTCTTCAGTCCACTTCATCCCTGCACTTTAGAAGTGCTCTTGGAGTGCCAGATCCTTTTACACAGGCATGTTCAATAAGGTGGCTCCTTACTCTAATCCAGAAAGTCATGTTGCTTTGGATGTAGTGCCTTTGTGGGGAGGCCACTGACACACCAGTCAAAGTATTGTTGCTACGTTCTCATTGACAGTTTTGGCAGCAGGAGACAAGTTTGCATTTGCTTTTGCTTTTGCAGAAGGGGGCAGGGAAACTGGTCAGGAATGCCACTACTAAGGACTGACTCCTAAAATATTTGGATGTCTAATTCCTTTTGAGGGCTTAATCCAAAATTAGCATATTTTCCAAATATTGTTTTGTATCAGGTGTGTAAAGAAATGACAAAAAACCCAGAAAAACCTACTATTAATACAAATGGCAATGGCAAGGAGTTAGCATGTGATGCAACCTAAAAATAGGAGACTACTATAAGCACATGTTCAAACAAGTACTCTGTCTTGTGATTAGTATGACCATTTCAAAATATTTCCTGTTGTGATTGTATAACCTTTAAAAAGAAAGGGTAGGTTTGAGCTGGTGAATTGCTAGGTGTCTTCTCTTTCTACTGGTCTTGGTAAAAAAAAAAAGGATAGATTTATTTTACATTAAAGAAACAGGTAAACAAAACTAAATGAAAAGCCTTGAGAGTTTTGTGTAGGTTAGTTTACATCATGCTGTAACAGAATGCTGTAAAAACTATCAGCCCACGCAGTACAAACACAAGTAACTTTTACATGTAGTTTGTAGTACATCTTAGAAGCATCTAAAGAGATGGTGTGGGAGTGGAGGGAGGGCTGAACTGAGGAAACTGCTTTTGAAAGTTGTTTTTTTGTGTGTGCAATTTTTTTAAAGAGTTTCAGAGAATTGAAAGAGGAACCTGCACTGAGCAGCTAGGCCTAACTTGTAAAAAACTTTCCCCACATCATGTGGTGAAACATCTTTTATCATTGCACTCTTATCTTTGGTATGTTGGCACTATGGTTTGCTCACCTGCATAGATGGATGGATGGATGGGGCTAGAAGGGATTGTGAGAATTTATTTTGCCTTTCCAGACTCTTTTATGAAAATGTAATGCACAACCTTTATTAAACCACAGTCCTCAAGAAAATGGACTTATTTTAAATTTCAAAACTCTTCTTTCCTTTCTCTCTCTCTGTCTGTATATTTGTACAATGATAAGACAATGTAAGACAGAAATACACAGAGAAGAAGAAATGAAACTAAATTTGCTCTCCTGAAATATACATTGCCTTTAGGTTTTTATAAAAGTCTTTCTGAGACGTTAAAATAAAAAGGACTCAGGCCTGTTTCCTTCAGTTCCCTGAAAGAGCTTCAAAACACTGGCATTTTCCATCATTTGCTTGCCAAACCACATTAAACCCCCGCGCAGGCTGTAGTGCTCAGTGACTGTCACAAGCACGGGTGACTTCATCTCGCGTGCCCCACCAGGCCTCTCCAGTGCCAAGCTGATGCCACATGCAGATGCTGGCTGGACACCATGTGCACGTGCAGAAAGCGTGCCCAGGTTCCAGGGGATTTCAACAGGGCTGGGAAGAGCGTAGTCTTGGCAGTTCTTGGTGGGAAAACCCCGAGATGGCTCTGAGCCCCTGAACTTCTCGTGAGCAAGCACGAGCAATGAGTCCCGAAACAGAGCTGGGAACTAAGTAATAGTAAAAAATAGATAACCTCCACTATTCTCAGAAAGAGAAGTGAGAAAGTAGTTGGTGCTGATCTTCCTTCACTGTGAGCTGGGGAGCAGGCTGCATTTTCAAAAGCACCATCCTGTTTCTAGTCCCAGATAGCTGAGGGCATCTTTGGGGTTTCAGAAGAGAAGGGGGCTGCTGTGGTGGCTGGGATCACATCTCAACCACTGCCAAAGCATCAGGTGTCTGCCAGCAAAGGAGCTTCCACAGGCAATCCTCCTTCATGATCTATGGCACTACAAGAGAGTGAAAAAGAGAACCAAAACCTTTTGATAGGGAACTCCTCATGAGAGCCCAAGTTTCAAGCTTGCCATTTGCTAACAAGTCTCAATTAAGCAGTTGAAGTTGTAGAAATTTATTTGCAATAGTCATTAGGTCAAAGCTCTTTGGTGTCTCAATCAGGAAGGAGACTCCAGGTCAGTGCTCCTGCTGCTGTGGAGACTCAGGGTGACAGAGGCCTGAGCCGAGAGCTGCTAATCCTCATCTTGTGAGGAGCTCCCCAGTGGACCTTGAACAGCTGGTTTCCACAAGGAATCACACTTGATGTGCCTGAAGACACACACCACACCACAGTGCATTTTCCTAGTTTGATTAGGGGTACTTGAAAGGCTTTGTTATTTCTGTATTGTTTGGTGCAGCTGATTTTTCTTTCCCAAGAATATTGCTGCCACATTTACCATCCTTGTTATGTGACTGATGATGCAGTCCTCTAGTCACAGCCTTCAGCCCACGAATATTCTGTCTTGTGTTGATGCAGCCGGATGTGACACAAAGCTCCCAGTAATACAACAGTGCCGATCCTCCAGTCGCATGGCCTGTTTTGGCAGGGCTGTATCTGTGTGTGCCTTGGCCATACCATTCCTAACAGTCACTTTCTTTCATCAGACTCCTCAGATGCCTAAATTAGGGCAGATTCCCAGCTGAAAATCAGAGCAATCAGCCTCAGCATTTTTTCACTTTTCATTTAAATGTTTTTTTATGTATCTGGGGTTTTTTTGTGGCTCACTGTTTTATGTGATGTGCTTCACACACTTCACACGTAGAAACTGTTTGTCTGGTTCCTTCTTGGACTTTATTAACACCTTCTCCTGTCATTTTTACTAAGACTGCAGAGAATTTAATAACATTCCCACCACTGAATGCATCTCATCCTGAACTATACACTTTTCTGTGCCAGTTGTCTCTCTCTAATTTTTAGTTTAATAACTATAACCTTAATTTTTAGTAACAGAAACCTTGCCCTATTTTAGTTTAGGTCAAACCATATTTTCCTGATGGCACCATCTGCACTAAATATTTATTTTATTCTTAAGTGTGCCTATACCGTTTTTCTACTCATCTGTTGTCAAGTTACACACTGAAACTACAGGAATGTGGTAATATTTCAGAGCACATCACTTAAAGATCTCTAGGGCTCCTAGCAGGCCAAGTTTTGTCTCCAAAGAACTGTCTCCTACTGTTCTACTGTTATACATATCTTATTGGAGCATAACTGTACCAGTCATCAAAATGGCCTTAGAGCAGTCTAGCTTGCAGCCTATCGCTAGGGGTGTTCCTCAGGGGTCGGTACTGGGCACAATCTTGTTCAATTTATTCATCCATGACCTGGATGAAGGGACAGACTGCAGCCTCAGCAAGTTTGATGGTGATACAGAACCGGGAGGAGTGGCGGATATACCAGGGTGCTGTACTGTCAGTCTGCAAGACCTGGATGGGCTGGACTGATGGACAGAGAGGAACCTAATGAAGTTCAGCCAGGGTCCTGCACCTGGGGAGGAATCACCACATGCACAAGCACAGGTTGGGGACTGATCTGCTGGGGAGCAGCTCTGTGGAGAAGGACCTGGGTGTCCTGATAGACAACAAGTTGTCCATGAGCCACTAGGGTGTCCTTGAGGCCAAGAAGGCCCATGGTACCCTGGGGTGCCTTAGGAAAAGCATTGCCAGCAGGCCAAGGGAGGTGATCCTGCCCCTCTAATCTGCCCTGGTGAGGTGCATCTGGAGTGCTGTTTTCTCATGCAGACAACTCATGGCAGAGACAAAGAAGGGCGTAAGGAGGTAATATATTGATTGCAGTATAGTATGTCCCATGGTATAGTAATGAAGATACACTTTCTCACATGGTAACCTGGAGCTGTTTTGCAAAACTTCATCCAAGAGGGGTGTGCAACCTTCTTTGCCTGTATAAGTGCGATCAAATACACCGAGTGACTGATGAGATATGGAGCCACACCTCTGCTTTCACTGCAAGAATGTGTTTGTTTGCCCATATGCTTAAAGATAGCAGATCACTAGATATATGTAGTAGAAGTGATTATGAGATACAGAGTGTTGGCAAACGGAATACACAAAACTAGCTCTACTAAGTTGGGGCTAAATGCCAAGGTCATAAAAATTATAATTAAGGCACTTATTTTTAGTGCACAGTTAATAAATATCACCCTTCAAAGCACAGTGTATTCAGTGGCATTTTTTTCTCACAACAGCAAGATTCCAGTAATGATTTGCATAACAGCCAAAATAAAGATATCTCAAGACATTTTGCTAGCAATAAAGAGGAACTCAAGTAATGCCAATAAGAAGCTATTCTAATGGATTTTGAAGACTGGCTCCCCCACAAAAACCAGCTGCAGAAGATGTTCGACATCTGACATTATTTCATAGGTAGCATTCATTATAATAATGTATCAGCATATATCTGGCTATAGTTAGGGCACTTCTATACTTCTCCAAGCAGAAAGAGTATCTTAGACAAGGATAGAATCCAATTTCTCTCTTATTTTTGCATTGAAGTTATTTAAGTGCAGAGAGGACTGGAGAGGAAGACCAAAGCCTGAATACCATGGCACTTGCAGTCAGGTTCAGCAGAAAAGCTGAACTTTGACTTGCTGTCTCACCTGCATTCAAGGATATTGAGAGCAATGAAGCAGATATGGTTTCAGGGTGCTATTCCTGTTGTATCTCTTTGTATTAGTGTGACAGCTCAAGTAGTCACAAAGAAACTGGACTAAAGGTGAAGCTTTTCTTAGAAATCTTTTTCCTTTTTTTCCCTTTTCATAATCTCTACTTCTTGTATGTTAGCAGTCATACCTCTAACTGGTATCACATTGCCAAGCTGAGGAGAAGTTAAGAAAAATTTAAGTGGTAGGTCAGGGAGAAAGGAATAGTTATGTTGGCTCCTTGCTCCTCCTTTCTGTGCATATACAATGCTGCTTTTAAAACTAGGTCATATCTGCTCCTGTAGTCTGCGATCTCTGAGGTTCCTGGTACCTGTGCACTGTGCCTTTGGGTAGATGAGCGCTGCACTGTTCAGGCACTTGTGAATCCATACTGTGTCCTGTGCCAGCCACAACCAGCACAGCTGCAGTTATTGATGCTCAAGCTGAGAGCTTTTGCAGAGAAGCCAATTTTCAGTTCTTTCAGCATGTGAACAAAGTGATTTTGCACAAGCTTGGAAACAATGATCTTGCTTCTACCTATGGAACAAAGAACTCCAAGGTGCTGTGCATACAACACACTGAGCTGCCTCAGCCTTCACTGAGAGCTGCATGAATACCAGACTTACAGGACTGCTCCTGAGATAAATGTATCCTGGTCATGCCACTGGGCCTCCAGAGATGATATGATCATAATTAAAAGGCAGAATCAGCCATGGTACCCCATGATGTAGCTTGAATACTATTGAATGTTGATGGCAATGTTGAAAAAATGGAGAAACTTTCTCTAGCGGAGAACCACAACCACTTATACGTGACCATATACGCGAGCAACTGAACATCACTCTGGAGAAATACAGCTCATACATAGCTCAGTAGTACAATTCAGGGTTCACATTCTGAGCTGTGACAATAAGCATTTAAAGAAACTGGGCAAAAGAAAGAGCTGTGACAGTGCAAGATTTCTTATGGAGATGAGCTGAGGTGAGCCCTGACCCCCAGTCCCTTCAGGCCAAGCTGGAAAGGAAGCATAGTCCAAAGTGCCAGGAAATGAGCTCACGTTTCCCACTGCCTTGGACTGCATACATTGCTGCCTCCTAGTCCTTTGACAGCCCAGGCACACCTCTCCTCCTGAAATATATGCAGTCACCTATTTTCAGTGGGAATTGACAAGAGGTACAGGAGAATGGCTGAACGCAATATCAGTTCCAGTCATACCAAAGTGCCTCCAGCAGCCCATTTTTGTATCAAAGCCTTCCAGTAAGAGGTACAGTTTGGCAGGAAGCGAGGCTTGTTTTTTCTGTATATCTAACTCCTCTTGCCCTTTCGGGAGCACAGAATAAGATATGCAAGAAAGCTGCACAGTACATATCAGTTTAGCTCCTACAGAGCGCCTGGTCTATTTTTCAGCCAAGACTGTTTTCACTAGTGCTGATGTGAGAATTACTCCAAACTGACATGAGAGTCAGGAGAATGCCCAGTCCACAAGAGTTCAGTGCCAGAACATTGCAGAAGGCACCCGGGGAGAGACCAGAGTGGTCAGTCTAATATGTGGCCTGCCAGTGAGGGCTAAATGATATGTGCTGAGCAAGTACTACAGCAGGACCAGAAGAAGACAAAATAATTTTTATTCTGAGTCCTTATGATCATGTAAAACTGACTGTAGGTTTCAACACACAGGTGGAAGAAGATGGATAGAGGTAAAACAATTAATTTGATCCTATTCCGTGCCAATTGATTTTCACACAGAAGCTGGTCATTTAAAAGTAGCAGCTGAGTGATCCAAGTGTGAAAGGGGTCAATTATGTTTTAGTGAACTAGTTCAGATTTTGACAGAATCCAGGCAATTATGGGCTTCCAGGAAATTGGGATCTGAATCAACAGGATGTTTAAAACAGGCTGGAATCAGCTTCAAACACCTGCATTTACTGTGGAAGTGACTACGTATGCAAATATTGCAGTAACTGGAGATCCGCCCAGTACAGTAAACACTTTCCAACTCACTCTAAAATAGATACTTAGATTTCTATGGATGACAAATCCATAGCTGTAGCAAAGACCAGGCAGGAAAGGCCACCTATACCCAAATCCTGCCACTTAGTACTACTGCTGTGGAAAGAGTTTTCCATATTCATATAGATTTTACTTAATAGGAGGAACAACAATTCATCCTGTATTTTTACAAGTCACCAGTTGTTATGGATTGAGCACAGGCTTTTTGGGACACATCTATTTATCTAGGAGGTAGAAAGATGTTTTGAATGTACTGAGACCAACTAGTGGAAGCAGTGGAAGAAGGCCCATCTGAAGATAGCTTACATACTCAACCAAGTTATTTGATACACCCCTAAAAATATTGCTTCCAATTTCTGGCCCCAGTATGTTATAAGGATGTTAGAATTACTCCACATTTTTTGCTTAAAACATTTCCCAAATACCACACCAAATTATCCTTTCAGGTACACCTGCAAAACTTGGTGGCCTGTCCTGCTTGTGAGCTCCATCATAAGCTAAATCGATCAACAGCTACAGACTGTCATATCCTTAGTGCAAGTATGAGAAAAAACAACATCTGAGGTTCTTTCCTCTTTTTTTCTTCTTCCTTTTTTTTTTTTTTTTTTTTAATCTCTAAAGATAATCTTCAAGAGCACGCAGGCAACTCTACCTCAATTCCTTTGTGGACTGAACAGGAGAGGAAACACTTGAAGAGAGCTTCACAGAAAAGAGAGATGAAAAGATAGAAAGTACAGATTTCAAATAGAATATATATATACACATATGCTTATATGTGTATATATTTACATATATTTGTTTGCTGTAAAATGCTAATTGGACCATACGGATTCAGTGTAAGACCACCAAGTTTCTGAAGATTGAGGAATTATCTCTTAGGAATCTGTCATATTGCCTACCACAAATGCCTTGTGCCAATAAACTGTTAAAATCTTTTCCTGGAATTTGAGGTCAGAAGGGAAATGATTGACTACACTTTTCCTCTCTCACAATAGCTATGTGAGGCAATTACTTGTAGAGGGAAGTAGTTGCTGACCAGAAGCCATTGTCTGTCAATCCTGGATACAGATAGTATTTAAAAATTTAAAGTTATAGAGGAAATCAGTTAATGTGTTATTTAAATTTCAATGAGATCAGGTATTTCTGTGGTCAAAGTTCTATAAAAATATGTCTCTTCACTATCTTGCCATAAGTCAAGGCCAAGGTACCTGCAGGAGGGCCCTCTGGCACAGGATAACTCCACACTATGCAGGATGTCTGCAAGAGTAGTTAAAAGGAGGTTTACAAGCTGGCTGTTCATGGTCATGCACCATCTGACAAACACTGTGCTCCATTTAAGTAAAGGTTCCCTGCCAGGAATCAGCAGTTTCAGGAACTGCTTGCATGGCTCTTCCTCCCTGTGCAAGACAGCATTGTTTCACCCAGAGGCAAGTTACCTTGTGCTGTTGGGAAATACGAGTGCGCATATGGGCAGTGATCACAGAGGACTCTATGTCCTGTAGAACTAATTCCTCAGCTGTTATGTTGAACTCTTCCGTTGCCCTAGCTTTGCTAATCTTGTTTAAAATATCAGTCTTCAAAAAGTTAAGCTTACAAAGTCTGCTTATGTAGAAAAGGCCAACATATATGTAATATTCTAGCTATTAGCCCCTACATTGGAACCTCTTTAAATCCTGTTTAGGATGCTCACTCTGACTGAAATCTAGACCAGCCTTAAAAATCTATCAGTAGAGTTACACAGCTTGGGTTTCAATTGACCTAAGGTTTTGCTCATAGCATTTTTATAAGCTGACTTGCACACTGATAAAGAAAACTGCAAACTGCTTTATTTTGTAATCTAACTAGCCCTTGAACTGTAAAATCATACGTTAGATGCTGAGCGGTTTTTGTCAATACTGGCCCACAGACTTACTATTTCCAAGAACCTGACTACTGCAGAAATAAACTTTTAAAGACCACATTGATGAGTTTCGCTCTGAACTGGCTTATTGACACAGATGACAGTGGCTGTGTTTATGCAAATCTTACTTAAATTAGGGTGAATGTTGCTAACACCAGCACAGAATCCTGACTTTGCTGATTTATAGTTAGAAAAGCTGAAGGTTCAAGTGAGGTAAAATTCAACTATCAGCAAAACTGCATAGTCCAGGGCAGACACGGGAAATTTGAAAGGAGATATGTACAGTTAATTTTACTACTTAGCTAGTTCTGAAGATTCGGTGCAGTATTTACTTGTGGAGTTTCTTTGCCTTTCATCTGTGTATTTAAATTTCACAGTAAGGATTTTCTGATTCAATCTTGGAAGCTACCTGCTTGCACTCTGTCAGGCTGGAGAACAGAAGCACTCCCTAGTAGGTAGAAATGACAGCATTATTTTTCTTCACTTTTGAATAAAGTGGTTTTTCTCTACAATGATACAGCTAACAAGCTCTAACAGGTGGAGGTATGCACCCCTTCGCTACATGAAAGCTGGTAATGCTCCTACATTTTCTTGTTGAAAAAATAGAGGGTTCTTTACCTCTCAATGTGAAACCCTTGTGGAGAGATGACACTCTTGTTTTATCTTGCCCTGACTGTTTGAGGTCAGAGCTATAACCACCGTAGGGTTTACTTTGTCTGGGTGTACTAAGATAAAGACTGACATTTGTCTCTGAAAGAGTTTTTGATTAATAGAATGATTATAGTGTAACTTTTTCATTGTAAAAAATATGCCAGCTTTTGCAGTGAGGGTATACATATGGTTTACTTATGTCCTTTATCTGAATTTCCTATGGCATGGAAGGCCAGGAATATCAGAGCTAGTTGGATACTCTCAGTTTTGTTTCGTATTCTTTGCTCAGTAATACTTCCATACACAAGTGCACAGAAGGTAGAAGTGTCATTTCCCAAATGTATTTCTTCTGAAAAGAAGGTAAGCTACAACATCGAATAATGCCTTTGTGATAACAACTACAGGCTTGGCAACATTTTCTGACCTTTGTAATAATGATATTCAGAACAAAACCATAGGAAAACAATTGGCTAGAATAACAAGGAAGCCCAAATACCAAGAAATTTCTTAGAAGACTTAGGTTCACATCTTCACTAAGTGAACCAAGCTCTTGGCTTTTAGAGATGTAGAGATGTAACACTGCAAGCTAAAATTTGCATGAAAGTTTATTGCAAGGGTGAGAAAGAACCATCAAGAAAAAACCTGCAGCCTCTTTCGGTAAGGCCCATGTTCAGTTAAGGAAACATTCAATCGGGGATGAACTCATTTACATTCCCCAGTTTGGTGAACTTGAACATTTGCAGAAGTGTTTCTCTGAATTGCATGAATGATGCTTTAGGAACTGTACTTCAGATGTGTTACAAAAGGGCACTTTTTCTTCTTGTTCCTCATATTAAAACCCCTTACTCTGTCTAAATATCAAAGTGTTTGTCACTTTTCCCACAGCTCAAGATTACTGACTCTTGGCTCCTTGCCTCCCTGACTCCTTCTTCTCCTCACACTCAGTCTACAATAGAAATTAAGCATTTTTTTTATGTGCTTTTACTCGCTTCACTCATCTCACCAGTAATTCAGACAGTTCAGGAGGGGTTGAAAACCCAGAAGGAACTCTGTATTGAGAATCCCTAAGTTTTCTCCAGGTTTATCTACAGTTAGGTAGACATAAACTATCCTAACCCTTTAGCTCTTGTTACTGCTTTGTAATAGTATTAAACTGAGTAAGTAAAAAAATAACATAAAATAAAAATATTCTAAAAAGCAGTCTTTTAAGAAAAAACAAAATACATTTTTCAGCTATACTTGTGTTGATGAAAAACTATTAATAGGATTTTTCTAAGTGCTTACAATAAAATCTGTGCTTTCACTTTGCTTCATTCTGAATCTATTTGCAATTGGGTTGAAATTGCATTTCAGCTTATTTTTCCTGTAATCTGAAGCATGCCATCCCACACTCTTCAGCTAGAAGTGTGTCTTGCTAAAAGCATAACAATATCAAGGAGTTTATGCAATAAGAACTTTTTTCCCTATGCAACAGTGCTTTGACAGGTAGTGAACCAAAAATTATGAAACACCATAGGTTTTGAAAGGCTTTCTGCTGCATGATATATTTTGAGATTTATTTTTCCATCTCAAATCACAAAACAGATCTCAAAAGTTTTTATAAATTGGCAATTCTCATTTAGACTTTGCTCATGGCCTTTTCAGTCTTTTTCATAGGTATGCTTGACACTGACAACAGGAAGATAATAGATAAGAGAGAAAACACATTAGTTTAATTTAGCATTTCTCTAAAAATAGAGACATCTCTATTATTCTTCCATAGCAAAGAAATAACATAGATATCTTGTGATTTTTTACTGTTTGATTTTTCAGTACACCCTTTAATGTTTTATTTATCATCTTTTGTCAATTGAAGGAAAATAAATCACTATTCCTGTCAGAAAAGTGTTAAGCAACTGTCACCTGAGCTTATGGTTACAGCTTGGATGAAAACCTGGTGCCACTGAATTTCCAAGTGAGTTTTCTGTGCCAGGTGCCATGAGCCAGTGAGTACAAAGAGTAGCAAAAAAATCCCACATGGATTTAGTGAGTATTACTCCAGAGGTTGTTTAGTACTTAATATGAGACTAATATACATCCATCCACTAAATATTTCAGAAATAAGGCAAGCAGAAAAGCTTAACATTTCTCCTTCTATATCAGAAGCTTGAGGACTGATGTAAATGTCAGGAAGACTGGATCATGTCGCTTGAAGAATCCTTATTGAGTTTTTGTTTCAGTCTATCTGTATGTCCATTGGTCTGTCATATTTTAAATATAGCTCTCCCAAAAATAAAGCAAAACCATGTATTTCTAACAGGGAAATGTATGTAACAGAACTATATTTTTACAGATTATGCATATGAAACCATAGCTTAAGGTGGATGTTTTAAAATCCATGCAAGCTTCACTGATTCAAATTGTGTTTGAAATCTGAAATTGAAGGAAACAGCTCATAAAATGTAAGAGGACTCTAATTCTAAATCTCTAAAGAGAGCTTCTTTTCTCTCTTGATGTACTACATTTTCAAATTAAACCACAAGAGACAGACAGAGACAGCAGGTGCAGTGAGGGAAGGACACAAAACTACCCTGACCAAGATGAAAATGTAAGCACAGCATTAACTAAACCCCAAAAGATGCAGCAATGGGAGTGGTAAAGTACATTGAAATGGTACATTGTGTTTCCAGCAGCTTAACCTGGTGTTGTGGTTTCACCCCAGCCAGCAGCCAAGCCCCACACAGTTGCTTGCTCAGCCCCCACTAGGCAGGACTGGGGAGAGATTTGAAAGGGTAAAAGGAAGAAAACTTGTGATTTGAGACAAAGACAGTTTAATAGGGAAAGCAAAAGCCATGCACACAAGCAAAGCAGAACAAGGAATTAATTTGCTGTTTGCCATGGGCTGACAGGTGTTCAGCCATCTCCAGGAAAGCAGGGCCCCATCACATGAAAGGGTTACTTGGGAAGACAAACACCATCACTCCAAATGGTCCCCCCTTCCTCCTTCTTCCCTCTACTTTATATACTATATATATATGGTAATGATGTTGTATAGTATGGAATATCCCTTTGGTCACTTTGGGTCACCTGTCTGTCTGTCTCCTCTCACTCATGTACTCCCAACTTTCTTGCCAGCATGGCACTACAAAAAGCAGTGTGGTGGCTCTGTGTAAGCCCTGCTCAGCAATAACAAATCTCTATTGTCAACTCTGTGTTCAGCAAAAATCCAAAACATAGTCTCATACCAGCCACTGTGAAGAAAATTATCCCAGCCAAACCCCACACACCTGGGCATTTAAAAAGCAAATCATTACAAGTAAGGGTGAATCAGAGCAGGAATTTCATCTAGTCCAGGCTTTCCTGACAAGAAATTCGGGATTAGAGGCTGAGAGAACCTGGCAAAAGGAAAGATGAAATTGGGAGGAGGATTTTCTGTACTCCATATTTCCCCAAGAGGCTAACTGCCCTCAAGAATGACATGCGACATCAGTCCTGTGTGCTTTGCATGCCCTCTTCTCCCCTCCCTACAGAAGACTCTAAAGGAACCACCACGTCATTCTTCTTTTGGTCATTGTGATGGATGTCTTTATTTCTGAAAACCATGTCAAGGAGACCTGGGTGGGTCTTTTTGGAGAGCTCTTGTAGGCACATAACCACAAGGTCTGGTGTCCTTCAACTCCAATTCAAGAGGTGCCTACATTTGGAGGCACTTATCCTTTACTGACAGTAGTGTTCCACGAGTGCATAAAATTTGCCTTTAGCCAGGCCATGAATGTTGACACTGTTTTGCATTCAGCAGCATCTACAAGTGCATTTTTTATCTCCTTCTTATCAAGATGTACTCTCAGAAAAAGCAAGTACAGAAGAAAATATGTTTGAGATTAACACAAACCAAAATTTAAAACATATTAGACAGCTTTTTGACCAGTGTGACAGATTTAATGGTTATTTTCACCTATACTCCTACCTCTCCAAGTACCTGTAATTTCTATAGGAATAGTATCTAGGGGCTTGTGATAGCAAATACGTTGAAATAAACGGTGCAGGTGATGAGAGTCCACAAGCGGGAGTGTGCCTGAACCCGCTCTCTGCCTGTCATTAAACAGCAGAAATGTGCCCACAGTTATCGGCTGACTTGACCTGCCACCTCTTCAGCCCTTATTGTATCTCTACACAGAACCTACCACAGATCTCTCCTCTGCCTTTCTGGGCGTTCGTTGCCATTTCTTTACTTTTTCAATACTGCTTTTGTGAAACTGTCTCTCTGTACTTGCAGCTTAACGAAAGCAAGCACACACGTAGCACATTGAGGCGTGGGTTTTTTTCCTGCAGCTGCTGAATGCTACTACGCTACTTGAAATAAATAGGCTAAACCATAAGCTATTGCATCTGCCAAGAAAGATCTGTATAAACCAGACAGTGAAAGCATGGGTGTGCTTTGCAGACTGCAAAACTGAAACTAATTTTGCAGAATTACAGATGATGCAAATAAGACAGCTGCAAACAGAATGTGTTTAAATAACTTACATTTTGCAGAAACTGAAGCTCAATAGTTTTTCTTCTTGGTAGAAGGGGGCTTCTCCAGCCTGTAAACCAGTCCAGGCAACTGCAATCTGTCCGTGGCTCTCATGCTTTTTTCCTTATATTCTGCTATATTATAAATACAGCAAGAGCCACTGAATGCATGTTCTCCTTTCCCAAGTTGAAAACAAGTGAAAAAAAATTTTAAATCCAGCCCTTACTTGAAATGGATCGCTCTTTATTGAGGGGGAAAAAGGTCAGAAGATATTGTGCACTACCAAAATCAAGGCCATGACATCTAGAGTAGATACGATGGAGTTAACTCATGGAGAATCTATGGACTAGTGATCTCATGCAGACATCAACTGAATTTCAACTTGTGATATGTGATTTTCTTTATGTTACAGTAACATAGCAGGTATGATAATGAATAGACTGCAGAGTAGTCTGGATGGGAGGGATTGATGGGCCAAGGTCAATGGCATGAGGTTCAATAAGGAAAAATACCAAGTCCTGTGGCTGGGTCACAAGAACCCCAAGCAGCACTACAGGTTTGGGGCAGAGTGGCTGCGGAGCTGCCCAGTGAAAAAGAACCTGGGGGTGTTGGTTAACAACAATCAGTGCTAAGATTTCATTGACATGTGGTGTTTGTTCAAAGGTTGGACTCCATGATCTCCTTTTTTGGAGGTCCTTTCCAACCTTAGCAATTCTATGATTCTAAGTATCAGAAAACCAATCGGCAGGGGAAAGGTAGCTGTTCCGAGATAGGAAGAAGTGAGACTGGTAAAATATTATGATGATTTGGAGGGACGCAAGAGTTTTCAGAAAGTAATTTTAATGGATTCAGTGCATTCATAGAAAATCTGTCAAACTAAAGAATTTTTGTTAGTTGATTAATAGAGGACTTAGGTTCTTAATTTCTGTTTTGACATTTTGCTTTTCTCACTTGACATTTCTCCTCTAGGTTTTCAAGCCAAGTTTTCATGATACAATCCAGCTGGCTTACAGGGATCAACAACTCACTTGAGAATAATGGTTAAAAACGAATCCCACCTGGACGTTTTGACGCTGGCAATGCTCCAGAATAAAACTGTCGCCATCACCCTCCCAGTTGTGTATACAGTGGTGGCTCTGATCAGCATCCCTGGCAACTTGTTCTCCCTTTGGGTGCTCTGCTGTCACATCAAACCCAAAACACCTTCTGTTATCTTCATGATCAACTTAAGCATCACAGACCTTATGCTGGCCTGCTGTTTTCCCTTCCAGATTATTTATCACATCCAAAAAAATGACTGGAGATTTGGCAAGACTCTTTGCAGCCTTGTGACAGTGATGTTCTACTCCAACATGTATTCTTCCATACTGACCATGACCTTTATCAGCATGGAGCGGTACATGGGTGTGGTACACCCCTTGAAGCTGATCAAGTGGAGAAGAAAAAGGTATGCCTTGGCTGCCTGCCTAGCTATGTGGATTTCCTTGCTACTAGCCTTCTACCCACTAGAAACTACAGATCTGACCTATGAAGTGAAAGAATTAGGGATTATAACCTGTTTTGATGTCCTAAAATGGGATATGCTGCCCACCTTTGCAGCTTGGGTAGCCTTTCTCCTCACTTTATTTGTTGTGCTCTTCCTGATCCCTTTTGTTATAACAGTTGGATGCTACATTGGCATCATTAGGAAGCTAATTCAGACATCAAGCAGATATGGTAATAGGCAGAAGACTAGATCCATATACCTGGCAACAATTGTCCTTCTCGTGTTCATCACTTGCTTCGCCCCCAATAACTTCATCCTACTTGCGCATATGATCAGTCGCCTATTTTACAACAGCAGTTTGTACCCTGCCTACAAGCTCACCTTGTGCCTCAGTTGCCTCAACAACTGCATAGATCCCTTCATTTATTATTTTGCATCAAAAGAATTTTACCAGAAATTCATGCAATTGTTTCGCCCTAAGGTACTGCTCAGTGACAGCTTGGAAAACAGAAGGGAAAGTTTATTCTCTGGCAGGACCATGTCAGCCAGATCGATGTCAAGTGGACCTATGGATGGGTTAGAGGGAGTAAAGGTCAATTTACAAAGGCAGGAAAGTGTTTTTTAGCTTTAGCTATTCCCAGAAGAAAGACACCTGTGAAACTCATGAGTAGACACAGAAGACATTTCCTTTTGAATGGCCATGCTCAAAATACCTTGCTCCAGTGACAGAACTCAAGCTGTACTTAAATTGCACTTCAGCATTTGCCGATCAGAAATGGAAGTGCTAAAGGAACTGAGTTTATTCAAGAAGGCACTGAAGCAAATCCAACAAGGTTAGCCTGGAAATAGCCTTGCTGCATAAGACCAAGGGATAGGTTTAGAACAAAAGTTACTCTCAGGTTGTATGATAGTTAACCAAAGACTTGTGATTCTCAGTGAATGTGAAATACTACTGTACATGAATTAGAGCATACACCAAAGCTGTTTTGGGAGTTGTTTTTCTAAGAAATGTGCTAAGCTTTGTTTTTTTGTTTTTTTACTATATTTCTTTCTCTCTTGTCGTATTTCTATAAAAGAAAGAATAAAAGTAGCATGGCATTTTACCATTAATGCATAATGCACAGCCACTGTGAATTCACAACACTCACCCAACTGCTTATCAGAACCAAACCACACTGACACTTGAAAAGGTTAGGTTGACTCATATTATTTATTTCAATTCTATACAGCAAAACATCTCATGCAATGAAAGGAAAGCTACAACTAACAATGTTTGCAAATACTTCTGTATTTCTTGAAGTTATTGATTTCTCAGGACTGTGGGGAGCAGTTTTTTTAAGGAAACAAACTTTCCCACATTAACCTATTACAGTACCAATGCTGCTTGTACGTGGTTAGTATCAACTGGTCATTTTCACCAATTCACTGTAGGCTACACATAGAAGAACCATCCCCCTCAGCAGAATTTAGTTTTACATAGTGCGTGGGGAGTGAGTTTTTCTTCCTTACAGAGATGGTGTGGATTATGAAACCAGATTTTAAGATGGATAAATGAAAATTCAACCACAGACTGGAGAGTGATTCTGTGCCAGCAGAAACCAGCTGAAAACTTTTCCTGATGGCCAGATGTCAGAAACTGACTTCTTTCAGGCAGGCAAAAAGAAAGAAGAAAAGAAAGAGGTAAATAAGGCTTGAGAATGGGAGCTGTACCAAACATCCTGAAAATAAGCTATGGCAGGTAGATTGAGCAGTCATGTGTTTGGAACCCTCCTCTGAAATATCTTTCTACACCTTGTTTGCATATTCCGTGCCATGTTTAAATCTTATCACATCTCAACAACTGCCTGTGTGCTTGGAAAGAGAACTGCTACAGAACATGCACTGGGGACAGACAAAAGCAAACATTTTCCTGTAGTAGTTACAGCTTTTTACCTACATTTGGCCCTCATTGACAGACGAGAGCCACAAACCACCTGAAAACACCAGGCAAGTCCCCCTCACGAGCAAGACAAAGCTATACCATATTTTGCTGTGCTGCAACTCCATCCAACACTGAGGAGGAAGCAGCCTGCAGCATTGTGGATAGTTGGTTCGGACATCATATGCTGCACTGATTCCTGAGCTCCTGTGCCTAAGTAATAGGCAATAGCCAAGGCCCTTAAAATCTGCCATTTTTCTTTGGGTATCTCCTGATTAAAATATAATTTTCCACCACAAATTACCATGACTTTCTTCACAATACAGGGTGGAAAACCACAACATGCACAGTGAGATATCTGAATCTCCTATCTTCTGCTAAAGTATTGTCAGTTTTTTGGAGCAGAATAAATCTGAGTGGACCTAGGACTACCGTTTACAAGCCAATGTGAACATTCAATGCTTTGTGGCATTTCACAGTGTTAGTTTTAATTGATCTGCACATCTTCTGTGTACAAGGCCAACCTTAGTGATATGTAACCCACCTAAACCCTCCCATCAATTTGCCTGGAAGCTACCCTTCACTATTCACTTTCACATGATTCCAGCTTTCTCACTATCACAATTGTTTAGTTGTTTTCCGCATTTTGTTGTGGCAGAAATTTTTTTGGAGTTTATACTGAAATCTCTCTCCTTTTTCTTTTTTTAACATGGAAATATTTTTACATTGAAAGCCTTTACTTCTCCTACATCTAATGCAGACTTTGTTTTATCTTGATCATGGTCCTCAAGTGCATAGTCCCTCCTAAAATATGCTGCAAAGTGCCTGAACTGTGACTGACACAAAATAGAGCCAAAGGGGTAGAAACCTTGCACTTTGGACATCAACTGCTATATTTTGAAAAGTAGTTAATTGCTCCTTTTTCAGGAGATAAAAGATGCTCACAGCTGACTGAAAATGTTCTCTCCAGCCTTATGCAGCTCTTCATAACCCTTCATCTCTCTTCTGACAATGTTTAAAAAGGAACAGGAAGGATGCCTCATTCAAGTACACTTCATGCCATTTCACTAACTAGCGTCTAGTTAGCTCAGATTCGTGTTTGGGTCACTGGGATTGTTCCTTGAGAAAGGAATATAAAAATGAACCCAGCAACAGCAATCCTTTGAGTCTGATGGTGTACACTGAGAAGTCTTGGAGAGTTTTTATTAGAGAGGAAGAGAATAAACTGTTATTAAAAGTGGCCCATCATACTGTTCTTTGATCCTGGAAATATTTTCTTCTGGGGCATCATAAGAATAATGACTTCTACCCTCCTTGATCAGTGGGTGTGAGTTGACATCCATATATATATATATACATATAAATATATACACATAGATGTACATTGCAATTTGTGAAGTTATTGAAAAGTTCATGTCCATACTACCCTCAGTTTGGGGAATATGGGCCCTGGGCAGCTTGCTTACTTGTAAGCATTACTATGTAGTTAACATAATTTTATTGAAAAGACAAGACTATAAAGGCTTCTGTTTGTTTTGGGGGTCGGAAGGGGAGTTTGTGTGTTGTTTTGTTAATTAATGTATAGAAATTTAATCTATGAATGTGCTTGAACTTTTTTATACATATAATGATAATAATTAAAAAAATAGAAAAAAGAACATGATTTAAGATTCATTGCCTTGTTTTTACTTGCCATTTGTGAAAAACTTCCAAACATAGAAGACGGCAGGGAAACCAAGTTATGAAATAAAATTAATCTGTTTCTCATTGTTATTGTGGTTTTTCCAGGTTTGTTTTTTTTTAATATATACATACATATATATATATTAAAGTTCACAGTGTCATAGCCCCTTCACACAAGTTTTAAAAGTATCAATATTTTAATGAGATGTTGGCTAACTTGAATCCTTCTCCTTGCCCAATAGGTGCACCAATACATATATTTTTTAATTTCTACACATTTCTGAAGGAGCCTAGCCCTCAGAGCCTGTCCCACCACCAACCTGGAGCAGGGCATTGGAGGAAACTGGGAAGAGACAGTCAGAATCAGTAGTCATGGAATCAAAGAATCATAGAATATCTCAAGTGGGAAGCAACCCACAAGGATCATCGAGTCCATCTCCTGTCCCTGCACAGAACCATCTCCAACAGTCACACCATGTGCCTGAGAGCATTGTCCAAATGCTTCTTGAGCTCTGTCAGGCTGGTGCTGTGACTACTGCCCTGGGGAGCTGTTCCAGTGCCCAACCACCCTCTGGGGGAAGAACCTTTTCCTAATATCCAACCTAAACCTCCCCTGACACAACTTCAGGCCATTCCCTTGGGTCCTATTCTTGGTCATCACGGAGATCAGTGCCTGCCCCTCCTCTTCCCCTCACAAGGAAGTTGTAACTGCAGCGAGGTCTCCCCTCAGTCTCCTCTTCTCCAGGCTGAAGAGACCAAGTGACCTCAGGTGTTCCTCATACACCTTCCCCTCTACACCCTTCACCATCTTTGTAGCCCTCCTCTGCATGTTCTCTAAGAACTTTATGTCTCTCTCGTATTGCGGCACCCAGGACACAAGGTAAGGCCACACCAGCACAGAGAAAAGCAGGGCCATCACCTCCCTCAACTGGCTGGCGATGCTGTGCTCTCATAAATGTTCCCTAGACTATGGTCCATTTTGGGTTCCATGTCTGTTTGGCTACATATATGCTGATACACGAGAGGGCCAGAGATTATCCTGAAGTCAACTCATCACTTTTTGTCACTTTTTGCAGTTCAAAGTGTTTAAAATAACAAGAGGTCTACATTGCTACTCACTAGGGTGTTGTTTTTCTAAGGTGATGGTTAGGGTATATGCTGCATACCCTGAGGTGGGAGGGATAGCATGAACGTTTGTGTGTGAAATTCAGTTTTGGTGAGTGTGAAATAATGCACACAGGGAAATCCAGTCAGAGCTTTGTGTATAAAATGATGTTGCTTGTCAGTGACCACTATGAATCATAACCCATATTTCCGTTAATCAGATCAGCATCATAGAAATCCATGGTTCACCCATACCTGGTTTACTCTGTGCACTTCTGGCCTCTGTCACAGATAGGATCAACAAGGACTGGAAAAGATCAAGGTAAGACCATATGGTATGATCTAAGAAATTATTTTAAAATCTTAGAAGTAAAATAGTTTAGGCCTGTTCATCTCAGAAAAGAGACAATATAAGGTAGGTAGGAAAGAGGCCTACAAAATCCTCAATGAAGTGCAAAAGCTGACTTGGATGGGTTACACTGCCTTTGCCCAAGCAACAGTTGCTGGACAACATAATGAGCTAATGAGATCTTGGCTTAAAATCAGAAAAAGTTAGTATCTCTTCTTACAACACATAGTATAATTAGAAAACACTTTGCCGACAATGTTGTGGATGCACATAGTACACCAGTCCAGAGAGACAGGAAAAGAACATTAAAAAGAAATCCACTGTAGGTTACTAAACAGGCAAACCACCACAGGCCCAGAAAAACCCTGAGGATTAAAATTGTCAAAGGCTGAAGGAGTACTAAGAAGAAGTCATACTATGTGATTTGCCTGCTCTCCCTTCTCTTGAAATGCCAGCGTTTGAGGCACACCATAACCAAGACAGCCCCTTGGCTCCACTCTGCTCTGTCTCACATTCCTGGTTAAGGCCTGCCAGAACCACCTTGGAGCCTGGCCTCTTCCACCCTGCCTGCTGGGGTGCTGCCAGTGGGAATTCAGCCTGCTACCATCTTGGAAGAGGCTATTCCACAGTCAGGGGAGACTGGGGCACAAGCCTGATCATCTGTCACTTAGCCCTTTTGACAAGTCACAGAATCACAGGATGGCTGAGGCTGGAAGAGACCTCTGGAGGTCACCATGTCCAACCCCCCTAACCAAGCAATCTCTCACATTCAGGTAAAGATGAGCTTGTGTCTTGCCCTTCAACAAATCTCTCCAGGTGCTTGTAACAATTAATCAATTTTGCTTCAAAACACATAATTATTAATTCAATTTCTGACACATTTTCTCACTTCTGGTCTCATTTTTTCCATCACCTATCTCTCTCAAAGGCTGCTGCTGTTGGAGCTGACTAGCAGCAGCCCTCCTTGTCCACTTGGGGCAGGGCATTTCACTGTTGCTGGCTTTTTTTAACTTCTCAGGCAGCAGCCTAGTCTACTCTTTAAAGCTCACAGCTGCATTAATGAAGAGTGCAATTCTCTGGCATGAATTGTCACAAATACATTGGCAAATACATTCTGGAGTACCTTTTCTGAAAAAAAAAAAAAGGTAACAAAATCTTTTTTCAATGACCTGACAAGTTCCTCTAGAAAAGCTAATTTAAGATTCTATGACCTGACAAAGTCCATTAAAATAACCAGTTTTATTGGTAAAATTTTTAGATGTATCTAAAGCCACAATTCTTTTAAGCGCCCCAAATGAAAATTCTAATGTAAAATGACTCTCACAAAAATGATTAGGATATAAGCCTTGGTTATTGTACTTAGTAATTAAATCCATCCTGAAAAAAAACAGGAACCTTTTATAGGAATAAATGTACTTTCCTCTTTTATGCTGCAGTTCATAGTCTCAGAAGGAGTTATTGAGAGCAAAATTTCAGTCATACTATTAATTTTGATATATCTGGATTACTTTCATTCTGGATTAAGTTTTTGCAAGTAAGTGTTTTCTTGAACCTACAAAGTGGAATTATGAAGTGCATAAGAGAGTACAGCATAATGCTTAGTTGAAATATGTTTTTTAAAGCTTTCTTTTTTATTTGACAAAAAAACCCCAACCCTGCATAACTGAAGTCTGGCCTGCTACTGAACTCCCAGTCTTTCATGACTCACTTGCAAGCCTTCTAGTATTTTCCCTTAAAGTCTAAACAGCTGGAATATGTTATCAAATGAGGAGACTCTCAAGCCTCTTTAATTATAAAACAAGAAGTTCAGAGCTGCCAGACAGAATACCTTTCTAGCTTTTAGCATAAATAAATACCTCAACTCCCTTCTTGACTGTCTTAGCTCATGATGATGTCTTGCAGTCAGTCTTTTTCTTCTGCAGAAATTTTCAGCACAGGGACACTGATGGTTCTCTTTCCTCAGTTTCTGCACTACTACCCACATGACCTGGCTCTGGCATGTCCCAATTTGCAGAAAGAAAAGTGCACGTTGTCCTACTGAGAGCTACCCAGGCTAATTGTCCTTTGGAGCTTTTCCAAGTATGTTCCACAATCTTAACTACTGTTGTTTGGTATGGTGAAGTAACAGAAAAACGAAGGAGTGGTTTTTTGAGTGCCTTAAATATGAGGAAATGTAAAGGTTTTTCTCCTCTGCTGTGTACCTGAGCAGCTTTATCAAAGGAGAAAGGAGAAGAAACAGACTTACATGAAGTATAAACAGATTCAAGCTAGAGATGGGAGAGGGGTTAGAGAAGTAACTTCTGTGGCAGCTGGGCAGAGAAATACTTTAAGTAACTGCAGAGAGACACAGGAAGTTAGTTTTTGCAACAGGCTACCTACAGTTAGAGAACGTCTGTAAATAGTTTTTTCATAAACAGCCACTTTCACTTTAGAAACATGGCACCTTTTCAGCAAAAAAGCTGGAAGCAGCAGTAAAACTCCAGATCTCTGATGTAAGGAAAGGAATGTGATAAACAGACAAATAAACACTATTGAGATACAGAAAAAACATCTCACAGAGTGACTCAAACCTCTGGAAATGTGGGCTTGCCATGCACAAAAGGTGTAACTTACCTGATCAAGTGTTGCCCTAAGCATCTTATTGCTTGGCAGCATTCATGATGACTGTCTCCTTCATTTCCTAAACATACATGATACCTGCTTTGGTTTTTTTGGTTGCATCCAGATGTCGGTAGATCTCTGTGTTATCATAGACACACACTACAAAAGCAATGTTGGTATCTCACAACTGTTACCATCTTCCTCTTGACAGCTGTCTTTGGATTTTGCCATCTTCATGCTTGTAACAACAGGTTACAATAATATTCCTGGGGATCCCAGCAAGCACTTAAATAGACTGTAGGTCTTTCTTACCTCCCCAAACTCACATGGCTTCAGAAAATAAAGGAAAATATATAAGTTAATAAGTTAATGTATAAGTTAAAGCCTCTTCCCATGATTTACCTCTACAAAGAGTCTGTCTACCTTCTCAATTAGAAACTCTCTGTGGAGTGCAATGGCTTTTTCTCCCTAAAAAGTTTCAGCACCTCTGGCTTGGTTTCCCCAGTTCCTCATTATTGTCAACACGCTGACATTTTTTCCTTTCCCTATTTCATCTTGCATTCCATAGTATACGCAGAATGCATTGGTATCCCACCCCATTTTGATGAGTAATGCAAACTTCTCTGTACACTTTCACACAAAATGTCCATATGTTTGAGCCTTTTTAAATCTTTAAACGAGTACAAAAACAAGTTAAAATACAACATATAATTTTTCTTCAATTGATACATCTGATAAAATCGACACGATAGAAGACAGAAATCTGACAGTATTTATTTCCATATTCAATAAAGCTATTTGGTTCATAGCGTAGAATTATTCCTGTTCTTATAACCAAGAAGATTTGCTGGAGGAGCCTTAAGCTCTGTGGCAATCATGTTTTAGCACTTAGTAGTGTTGTTATGGTGTCTCTTTATCTCTCCAATCTCAATGCATCCCTTTCAAGGTATTGCTAGACCTATTGCCATTCACATCAGCTCTGACTGTCCCTAAAAGTACTCACCTGCATGCACACATGTACGTCCATTGCTCAGCCTGGAGAAGAGGACGCTGAAGGGAGACCTCATGGCAGTTCACAGCTTCCTCTCGAGGGCAAGCGGAGGGGCAGGCACTGACCCCTTCTCTTTGGTCACCAGTGACAGGACCCGAGGGAATGGCCTGAAGCTGTTCTGTTATGTAATCCTTAAAATTAAAACTAGGAATTCGAGCGTTTGGGGTCTGTGGTCTTTAGTTCTTAAAAGTTACAGCATTTTAGAAGTTCTTGAATGTTAAAAGTGCGTGGGCAAATACGTAGGAAAATGACGGGACGCACTGCCCTCTAGTGGAGATTCAGATAATAAATGTAGGAGCTCCACAGATGTTCTTGACCTTGGAGCCTCGAAGTTACTTTCTGGAAGAGCTGGGATTACAGTTGAGCCAATCAATATTCTCTCCGCTGCATCTTCTTTTCATTTTCCCTAACTTTATACTGTTGTCTTTACAGTTATCATTATACCGTACAAGAAGCAAGAAGACTTATTTTCCATACTTAGGCAACTATATATTTGTATCTTACATCACATATGTGTACTTTTTTTTTTAATAAACACACATACACATATAGACAACATGTGCATGTTGCATATATAATATATTCATAATGTATATGCACATTTCCCCCAAAATATTTTATGTACTTGTTTATGCATTTTTCAAATTTAAATAATACAGAACCACTGATTTTTTATAGTCAATACACTGTTTCTTTTTGTCTAGAGATTATGTAAGTGCTACTTGAAGTGAGACTGAGGCAAACTGAGATTAGAGGTGGAACCTGCCCATGCAGCACAAAGCAGCCATATGACTTCAAGAGAGGCTCATGGATTCAATATAATCTACTGGCTATCAAACACACAAACACACACATATCTAGGGATGCTGTCAGCATCCTAGATCTCTCCTGTCCCAGAGACTACAGGGTTATTAGACTCTGCCCAGTCTCCCCTCCTGAGGCTGCTTGTTGGCCTCAAGCTCACAGCACAACGAAAGGAAGCTGCAGACCAGAAGTTGCTCTCAGCAGCAGACATTGGCTGTGGCAAAGGCTGGGAAGGTCAGCACTGGCAGCATGTGTAACTAATGCTGCTTCTGTGTCATGTAAATTGGGATGTGCTTGCAGCACACCACTTTATCCTGGAAGAGGCTATAGCACATGTTTGATATCAGGTAGAAACTAGCAGGACGGAAGCCTTCTTTCCTTTCTGCTATTCTGTGTTGCTGCTGCGGACCTGGCAGCTCATCCATTTGGCCAGCACAGGCACAAAATCTGTCATTTTGTGCTTCTCTTACAAGGATTTAGTTGTCTTTATACTGAGATTTTTTTCAAGGCTCTAGGCTTCTCCAGTTTGCAGTATCTTTTCTGTGGCAGACGCCAAAAGCAAAGTAGTTGGTTTGAATTCCTGACATCCTTTCTTCAATTATTCTTGTCAGGACACTCTGTACACTATTTAAATGTGCTGGCCAAGGATGATTCTTTGGGGCTTGGATAATGATTTCTGTATTGTTAAAAGATGCTTTGTGAATGGCCATGTTCTCCTCCTGGGCATTGCTACATCCATGTTTGATGTAGCTGCTTCTCCTTGTCCCAGGAGATGGACATGGAGCTGCCTGACAGATGGGCTGGTATTCTTCTGATACTAGTTATACTGCACTGCCTCAGCAGTTGTGAAGTTTCTTCCCAAGGTATGATGCCATTTGATAACTATGCTATGAAGATAAAGATCTTCAAAGTATCTATATGTAAAAACATTTACAGGGACATTACGTATCCTGCAGCCTGTATATTTAAATCTTCTTTCATCTGACTTCCTGTGGTCTCCACAAAATGTCTCCATATGATTGTAGTACTACACTACTTCAAACAGAAAGGAAGTTCTGGGAAGTGGTCACATAGAGACATTGAGATATTACAGGCCTTCCAAGCTGGACAGAAGAGGAGCAATGAGCATTTGGACATGAGTTGACGAATTGATAGGGATTCTTAAAAATGGCCTATGAGAAGACAGAGCTAAGCAATAAGACTAGTGAAAGAAATCTAGGGTATCTGCTCTGAAAGCACTCTCTGAGTCTGGAAAAATCTAGAATACCCCTTCATAAACCGCAAATCTAGTTGAACGTGTAAAGCAATCTTAAAATATCAAGGAGATGGAATGTTATATGAAGTAGGTAACTCTGCTCAGAAGGCTGCTAGCTGTATATAAAAAAGATAAAAATAAAACATAGGACAGGAAATGTTAAATGACACCATGATGTTTTTAAACAGAGTTACTGATGATTAGCTGGTGAAATAGAATCCATCTGCAAACAACTAAAGATCTTTTCCCCTATAGTAATAGAAACAAGAGGTATTAATTACTTTATGAATTGGGCAGACACATTAGACTACGGCAAGGATTTCAGTGGCAGAAAAAGGTTCCCTGAAAAACATAAGTCTGAGCTCTTTGAATTGATGAGGTTATCCTAGAAAAGTTAAGCTGCTCCATGAAAGGTGAAATACTCATTCCCTTCATAGTAACTTTATAGCTAAGCCCCTAGGATTCACTTATTTCCTCACAATGGAAATGCATTGTTCCCCAAAAAAGATGATCCTATGCTTGCACAGGTGGCTAAGGCAAATAATACATCTGGGTTGAAATACATACACTTGTCACAATGCACATAAAAGTAGGCACAAGAACTTGATGATTGTAGTGTTCTTTACATGCTTGAAGGTATTACTGTGATGGCCACAGAGTAAATGCATAGACAGAGAAGCAAAGACATGCATAACAAAAATATCAAGGTCTCTGCAGTTCAGAACACTTACTGCTGTTTTGCTTCTGTTCAAAATACATTGGATATTTGAAAAAGTCAACAGTTTCATAACCAACCTTGGACAAGCTAATCTTTGACTAGCACAGTCAGCCACAACACAAACTTTTCTGATAACTGCTGGTGTCATTGATCTTCCCCTCGGTCAGCTTGCTGCAGCCTCACACTTGCTGTGCCTGGCTTGTGAGGCTGCCATGGAGCAGTTAACGGCTCTCGTCAAACCCCTCCCAGCTGTGGCAGCTTATGTGATGTGGTTTAGCTTTTCTCACAGGGTTCTTTAGTTTGACATTTAGACCAGCAGAAGTAACATATAAAGATGGTAAATGAAAATATGTATTTCAACAGGTTTGTGGTTTTGTGTTTTAAATAAACAAAATCCCCATTTGTCACGTAAGTTTAACAGAATAACAAACTTAGTAATTACCACTCCTTAAAAATAATAATCCAAGAGCCACATCTCATTTTCTTCAAATAAAAAACTCTTTTAGTGGTCTCTGGTTTTGGGCATTGTCTGAACTTTCATGGAAAATATATAGAAATTCCACATATTTCCCATTTATTTATTTAAGTTTCAAGAAGTCTGTTATGCAAAGCAGAATTCAATTAAGGGAAACAAATTAGGCTTGTTTTACTCTTCAGTTATTGGGATGTCACACCTAATAAAGAGGAGTTATGTTGGATGCATCTCTAAAGGCTCTACAGGTGTCTAGAGACAGATCTGTCTTTGTTCCTCTCTCTCAAACCAAGCTGCCAGGAACAGGCGTTCTTTTATGTCATGTCCTTCCTTTATACATTCACACAGATTGGGATGCAGTCACAGCTTCATCGCTCTGTTGCTATGCTAGCCAAATTATAATGGCAGACTGAATAAAATGAGGAAAAGAAGAAAATTGGGCCTGTTGGTTTGCTGCGTAAACCTTTGCACTATCATTTTAGTCCTCTGGAGTGTCTGAATTCAGCTTATCATGCTTGCTTGTATTCAACAGAAAGCAAGGCATAGCATAGAAAGATGATTCTGGATAAGAAATTATGACTTCTGACTAAGAAATGCATGATAACACCTCTTTACCAAATACTTCATGCCAGCATTAGTGGAGCAGAAGGGATGGGATGTTAAACAAGGCGTGTCCTGTACTCGGCACTGCTGAGGCCACACCTCGAGTACTGTGCCCAGTTCCGTGCCGCTCCATTCAGGAAGGAGACTGAGGTGCAGAAGCAGATCCAGGTGAGGGCAGTGGAGCTGGTGAAGGGTCTGGAGCACAAATCCTAAGAGGAGCAGCTGAGGGAGCTGGGGTTGTTTAGCCTGGAGAAGAGGAGGCTCAGGGGTGACCTTATCGCTCTCTACAACCACCTGAAAGGAGGCTGCAGCCAGGTGGGGGTCGGCCTCTTCTCCTAGGCAACCAGCGACAGGACAAGAGGCAATGGCCTCAAGCTGTGCCACGGAAGGTTTAGGTTGGACATCTGGAAAAACTTCTTCACAGACGGAGTGGCTGGACATTGGAATGGAATGCCCAGGGAGGTGGTGGAATCACCCTCCCTTGAGGTGTTTAAGGAAAGGCTGGACGTGGCACTCAGTGCTATGGTCTATTGACATGGTGGTGCTCAGTTGTAAGTTGGAGTCGATCTCAGAGGTCTTTTCCAACCTGATTGATTCTCTGTTTCGAGCATGCCGTCAGCTGGTGCGCAGCTGATGACCGGCACAGCTGCAGCCCTTCCCCTCACGGCGCGGCGGCTGCCGAGCCACCTTCCCCACAGGCGGGCACCCCGTGCCGCCAGGGCTACGGCCCCGACGTTCTCCATTCCCTCCCCGGCCCGGCTCCGCCCCGCGGCCCCGCCGCCACATAAGGCCGCCGCCGCCTCCCCGCCCCCGAGCAGCGCGGAGCAGAGGCTGAGGATCGGCGGCCGCCGCCATGGCGTTGAACCCCGTGCTGGGGAAGCTGGTCAGCAAGCGGGTGGTGCTGGCCAGCGCCTCGCCGCGCCGGCAGGAGATCCTCACTAACGTGGTGAGTGCGGCCGGCGGCCGCTCGCCTCGTACGGGCCGGGGACTGCGGGCAGCGGTGGCTGCAAGCGCCGGCCCGGGCCTGCGGGGCCCGACGCCTCCCGGCCCGCCCGCCCCATGACACCCGTGGGAGGGGAGCGGGCGGAATAAAGGAGATGCCTCCTTTCTGAACTGCACTGGTGGAGAGCAGAGGGAGCCGTAACTTGTCATTCAAGCCGTTCAGCTCCTGCGGAGGAACATGTCGGCCTCACTGGACGGGCTGCGGGAGGCTTTTGAATAGCATTTGGGTATTACCTGTCCAGCTTAGATTGCTTAGTATTACCATTCTTAATAATTCAACTGATAAATTGAACTTAAGTGGAAGGAATAACTTAAAAATAACGGATGTGTGGAGAAGCACGGAGGTTCAGTCATGCACTAAGTTATTACAAACATAGCGTGCCTGCTGGGTGTAGTAAATGTACAAATGTAGCCTAGAGGCAAAAAGCTGGAAGACTAGTTGGGGGTTTTTTTGACAAAACCAATCAGAAACTGTCTGGGTTTTTTTTCTGTTTATCATGTGTATAAAGGCACATAAAGTGTGGTAAAGCTCCCATAAGTATGTGCACTGTTGCAGTAAAGTGCTATGGATGGATTCAACTTAAAAAAATCCAGTAGTATAATCTTTTGCTTCTGAAATTTGTAAGTTTGCGCTGCTAGTTTTTATATGACAAGAATAATGACGTGATGATTAGGTTCTAGTAGTAATGTGATTAGGCTGTAATAAATGAGGCTAAAATCAAATACACCAGTTTTGAAGTTCTATCTGATTGTTTTGTTTTAGATTGCTTGCAAAGGATATGTATGCACAAAACACTGATAGGAGCACTGGGGGTTCTTTCTCAAGTGTGTTTGGGGGGGGAAAGCACATGTCAAATTTGCCACTTGCTTAATATGCCTTTGGAGCAATGTTTAATAACAAGGTCAGATTGACTGCATCACTTTCCTGTGTTACAGGGCCTGCGGTTTGAGGTGGTTCCATCCTGGTTTAAGGAGACACTTGAAAAGTCATCTTTTACAGCCCCTTATGAGTATGCTGTGGAAACAGCAAAACAGAAAGCTCTTGAAGTAGCAAACAGAATGCATCTAGTAAGTTACAATTATAGCAACGAGCTTTTTGGCTTTAGGTGGTGCATTTTACTGTGACTTAACTTGCTTGTGCTGCTTAAGTGATCCCTGAGTTCTTTTCCTCCACTGAAGCCTAATGGATGTTTTCTTGTCATTTGTGAAAGACAGTGTCTTGAAATTGCCTAATCAAACGTCTCATGCCTGCAGTTCAAGCTTTCCACAAACTGAAGTGGTCTGCATCTTTTGTCAGCCTCATACCTACTCTTGTGTGGAATATATATTCCATAGTTCCTTTGAACAGTCAGGTATATGGCTGACCTCATTCCAGGTATTTGTTGATTGTAGAGACAGACTCCATGGAAAAACACTGATGTGATTGCAGTGCTTTGCTGTATCTTTCACTGAATGAGTGACAAGAATAACTCAGAAAATAGAGGTGTACTGGAGGAAAGCAGAAAAATAATTACTGTTGCTTTGCCCAGAATGTTTTAAACCAGAATTTGTCTATTTAATTTTAAGAAGGGAGAAGTTGACCTGATTTCGGATTCTGTTAGAACCATTTTGTATCCTAAATTTTATCCAAACCAATGATGCAACTTACACTATCAGTGGTATTTGACTTATGCCCTTGGCTGTGATCACTGTTTGAGCACATAAAGCTCTTTGCTACCAGATATATTTAAAAGTCTAGCTGATTAAATCTCATAAAATGGACCATAATAATTTCTTAATAATAGAGCTCTGGAAGAGAGGGGTATGTTTGTTGATCCTATACTAGTGGCAGAAAAAGAATGTTGAACACTTTAAATGAACAGTGTTGCCAGATATCACCGTTCTTCAAAGCAAATATTGCATGATCTCCAATGTAAATTGTTATCCAGGATTCTGTCAACTACTTTCCAGACAATGGTACAACATAGGAGAGTGGATTTTAAACCCAGCCTCACTAAGTGACTTACTTTGGGCTTTCATTGCAAAACACCATGCTTGTGATAATGCTAGTTCAGTGGATTTCAAAGTGCTTCTTCATACAGGAATTAGAAGAATTAATTCCAGGCATCATTAAACAATTTAAAGCACATCAAGAGTCTTTCTGGAGAAGAACTGCCCCCCATATAAATGTTGTATTATAGCGGTCATACTTGTAGACGGGTTTCATGTCATGCTGTGTTAAATAAGAGCTATGTGCCTTATAATACGCAAGTAAATAAAAACTTAGCTATAAGGACAGGTACAGTTTAAAGTCAAGAAAAGTCTACAAGGAATTTTTACATGCCACTACCTCTCATATTCAGAAAACAGACTGCGTATGTTCCCTTTTGAGAGAAAAAAGCAAAGTGTAGCTAAAAAAAGTGGGGTTTATTTTTCAGTAAAATTTTGCTTGGAAGAATGATCCTAGAGGGCTATATTCTCTGGCTTCCAAACAGAAGGCACTTCCTTTAAAGGAATTGCTTGCCACCTTGAAGACCAGATGGACTTTTGAGAATGCACTTTATTTCCTGGATGCATTTATTCATCAGTAATATATTTGGGCAAATTTGTGCCTTGAGAATGATCTGCTCAAGCCTCACTTTTATGGTGATAAAAATGATTACTATTTTGGAAACAGTACAAAAGGAGAAACAGTGTCTTGTTTTCAGGTCAGTGTAGAGTCCTACTTCTAAACTAGTAAACCGCTATTTTCTTACCTTAAAAGGTTTTGTTCTCGTTGCATCTTCTCACAAGTGCCTTTTTCTTTATGCCTTTGCAGAAACACCTGAGAACACCTGATGTTGTCATAGGAGCAGACACTATTGTGGTAAGAAGTCTTCAGTGATTTAGCACTACTTCAATTTATGATGAGTGTAGAGAATACTTGTATCTTTAGGTTTAAAGTTTGAAAGCTGCCTTCATTGAAGTTATATCTGCATTATGATACATCTTTTGAGGTTTGTGGCTTTGGCTTTTTAGGTTTTTTTTCCCCAACAAGCTAATTTTCAAAATCTTGAGAGCTAGAAGCCTTGCTCCTGATTTTGGGGATACTAATACTGCCATAAGTATTGCCTTGGATCATCTAATATGTAATGGAAATTCTCTGGTGATTTGTCTGTCAAGATGTCCAGATCATGTGAACTGTTCGGTGTTGTGCCTTATGAGGTCACTTTATACCTGACATCTTCACAGAGACAGTGAACTGTTAAGGACAGGAAAAGTTGAATTATCCTTTTGTTTGAGAATTGCAGTCACTGGAGGGTAGAGTGTGGTACTCCTGTACTTGACACTAAATTACCTGTTCTGCCAAAGTATCTGTGGTTCTTGCTCTACTCAATAAACTCAAGTTTGAAGTCCTGGCTGAAATCATGGTTTAAACATAATTTCTGACCTCAATTCTGTAATACTCTGACTCAAAAGTAAGAAAAAAAGCAGCAGTCTCACTCTATCTTTCTCTTTTAGTCTGTGGATGATCAGATCCTGGAGAAACCAGTTGATAAGCAAGATGCCTACAGGATGCTGTCAAGGTCTGTAGTTTTAAGTAAGATATGAAATCTGAAGATTCAATTTCTCCATCACTTAGATTCTTGAAAGGGTTCCACAGAAGGGATACATGCAAGTATTTTTGGGTTTTGTTTTGTTTTTTGTAAGTTTAGTAGGTCAGTCTCTTAATTAGGGATATGAAATGCACTTAATGTTTAGCTTTTTAGAACTCCAGGAAAAAATGCAGACGAGATGATGCATCTTAGCATCTATTCAAAGTGTCAAATGAAAATTTTCACACAGTGTTTCATCTTACAGTTCAGTGTGGAATCTTGTGGGGAACAGAGCATGTGAGATGCTTCTGATCACATCCAAAAATATCTTGGCTAATCTTTATGAGACTATTCCTTAAAAAGTATCTTCAAAGATTCACATTGCCTTGCTATTATGCATCTACTGCTTACACAGCAGATAACAACATCCTCAGAACTAATTGGCCACAGCGTGGCACTCCAGAGCCACTGCAAGAGAGAGCCAGGGACAAGGGAATTTGGGCTCTTCCTCTACACTCTAGCTTGCCATGGGATCTCTGGGGGCCAGTCTGGATGAAATGAGAACATACGCACTAGTTCCCTATTGCATGTTTAGTCTGAGTTGCATCACCTAGCATTTACTGCCAGCTTTCAGTGAAGACGGTCGTAACAGTAGCGTTTATGCCAATTGGCCTTTTATAGTGCATTTGGAATAGTCACCTTCCTGATGTACAGTGAATGAGCTGATACCATGGACTACTTTTATACAAATGGTATTTTGGAGACTTGAAATGACTGCAGCTTTTGATAGTGTTTTTTATGTGGTTATTTTTTGTTTGTTTTGCCAATGTCTTTTCACTGATACTGAAATAAAATTTATTTGTTTGGGGCACATGTCAGATTCATTGAATGATATATTAATGTAATGGTCTGCTTCTCAGGCTGTAGCAATATAATCATGTAGAACATGTAATAAGACTGTTGCTTAATGGACATTTTTTTCCCTGACAGGTTGAATGGGAAAGAGCACAGTGTTTTCACAGGAGTGGCTATTATACACTGCCGCAGTAAAGGTACACGTCATTTTATTACAACTCAATATTTGTATTAAAAATGATAACTTGTACAAGTAAAGAAACAGGATGAAGGTGTTTCATATACAGTCTGAATTGGTTTTCTACTCAAGAACTATCTTATCAAAATATAGACTCGCCACTAAAGCAGACCTTCTTCCCGTATTCAATTTTCACACAGGAAGGAAAGTGACAAAATAAAATGGAGTTTAGAAATACTGTATCTGAAAACCATGAGACTAATGAAAGGCAGTGTAAGTTGTGGAATATTTTAAATTAAATTCAAGTAAGGTACTACAAGACTGTGAGACTGAGCTGAATGCGATCCATATCAACTTTATTCTGTGTTGTGTTTACACCAGGTGAGGCTTAGTGTCCCAGACTGTTAAGAAGCTGTAGGGAGCAATACACCAATGTTCTTTATCAGATAATTTATAGAGAAAGTGAGTGGTTTTTATGGAAACAGTACCATTAGTATAAGTTGAGGAATGTTTGATGGGCATCATCTGATAATTGTGTCAACAGTCTTTATAGTAGAGCTTTTGCAGGGATCATTTCTGTGACATTTCACTGTACGTAGTCTTTCTGTAGACAAATTAACAGTTTTTATTTTTTTCTGGAAAGATTGCTCTTAACTCTTGTAAAATGGAATTAAAGTTAATGATGCGGTACTGCTAGTACAGTAGAGGGAGAGCTGCTGCAAAAGAAATAAAACACGTTACCAAGGGCTTCCTGTGAGCAACCCAGCAATGTAAAAAATGCCTTTAACTGTTTACTCTAGGAAGAAAAGTAAATGCACCCAACTGTAGTAGTGATGCTATAACAGCATATCTCATTTGAAGTTTACAAATTTGAACTGCATCACAGTCAGATTAATAAAAATATCTTTAGTCTGCATATTCCCCAAGACATACAATCGGTTGAACAGTTTTGTAGAATACATTTTTATTTGCAGTTTATTGTTACAATGTGTTTTTTTACTTGTTAAAGACGATATTTTCATTTTGAGCTGATTAGAGCTTTTTATCAATACTGAAAGACATGGTAATCTGTCTTCATATGCACTGATTTTCTTATTTCATCTGGGTCATTAAACATTTGGGTGTTTTGTTTTCACACTACCACCATTAGAAGTTGGTTAGCATTCTTCCCTTGGTCTGTACTGTAGATATTTCCTCCTCAAGCATTTCCACTGCTACCAGAACTGTGGTAACAGGAGATGCTGACCTTGGTGTTTATAGGAAGGAGTAACCTTGGTGTTTATAGGAAAGAGTAGAGACAGCTGCTAATCTGTAATGTGCACACTCGTTTGTACAAGGCTGTTACCTTTTGAACCTGTTTTGGAAAAGCCTCTGTCTGCAGTGACAGCAGGGTCATAGTGTACCACATGCAGCAGGGCCCATACCCAGGTGTGCAGTACTTTATTGCACCTTCCCTCAGCCACTTCCAGCTACAGAAGTCTGAAATAATCTTGTCATCTCTTGAGAGAGGATAGGAAGACGACAGTGATGGTTCCTGATGGGACTGCTGGATACCCAAGTCTGAAGTCCAGGTGCAGCTGCACATTCCCACTTTTATGACAGCTACATGTTGAACTCTGATGTGTTGTTAAGAGTTCTTTGACAACAGTCATAAAGTTTGAAGAGAGATTATAGCCTTCTTTATACTCACTGCTGGATGTGTGTGCCAGCATTCATAAATAGCTTTGTGTAAGCATTGTTAATTTAAGAATATATTCCACACAGGAAGAGCAGTGTGTTAGCCATGAGACAGGACGGCAGAGGTTGAATATGCAAACTTTTACTGGTTTGGGAAAGTTGAGTCTGCTGTCCCTAAAGAACGTTATTAGTCATTTCATATATCTGTGTAATATATTTAATTTTTCTCAAGCAAAATTTTCAAGTGATTAAGAAATAACTTAGATGTTATGCTCCCTAAACTACAATTCCTGTTTCTGATAAGGCCTCTTCCTTTCTGTAGACAATCAGCTAGAGATGGACATCACTGATTTCTATGAAGAGACTAAAGTAAAATTTTCTGAGCTGTCTGAAGAGCTCTTATGGGAGTACATTCATAGTGGGGAGCCAATGTAAGTAAGACCCTGATGCCACCATGCAACACTTGAGAATAGGCCTTAGGGTACATTATTAAGCCACTAGTGTAAAACATTGTGCTGTGTTCTGTGAATTCTCTGTGTGTATGATAAATGATAGCATGGGTGATGCAAGGTCACTATTCTCTTGTTCTTGTGTAAAGCTGTCATTTCTCCAGTGAAAGTGAACTACCTTTTTAGTACCCTAATGAATGTGGAAAGTGAAGACTTGAAATACTCTGGATTAGAGCAAGCACTTGTGCAATATACAATTATTTCCCTGTTAGCAGAGGCATGTAGGGATCTCTGATGCCTGAGACAATGCCTAGTTCTCATTATAAACAGGTGAGAAGAGTGAGTGTGGGATAATCAGGGCACCGTGGAACTGTATTGGAAGAAGCTAGAACTTGGTGTATTTAGTCTATCAAAATCACTGCTCTGATGCAAGGAACACCAGCTTAATTTTCACTTGTGATAACAGAAAACAGCTATTGTGTTCCTATGCCAAAATTGTCCTTTAGCTTGCGTTCCTGGTACGCTGGTAATACTATTACTGACCTATATAGGCAACATTTACCAAGACAACATACCAGACAACAGTGATTCCATGGAAGAAATAGGATGAGAGCAGAATGCCTAATTACTGCTCCTAAGATGAAGGTGTCTAGATTAAAAAAAAAAAAAAAGTACTTATTTGGTGACTTATTTGGGAAAGGACTTTGTGTTTCCTTTGTGTTAGCTGAAGCCTTGTGAAGGCATAGTTAGCACTATGGACTGCATCTCAGGTGATCTGACATGAACTTTAGTCTCTGTAGCTTCAATTCCGGCCATGTAAGAATATAAGTTGTGGTGGTTTTTAAATTCATTATGCTATAAAACAATAAAGTAATGTTATTCTGGGAAAAGAGAAACCGGTGTAGACTTTGGATATACTTCAATGCTTATCTGTAAATGAAGCATACTTTGTGAACATGTAAGGTTCACAGCTTATTGAATAGACTGGTGTTAAATTGGATTATATGGAGAGAATGTTTTGGCAAGACTACAGCTTGTAACAAATTCCTAAGTAGGTTTTTGGAAGGCCATGTTTACTATGCTAATTAGTATGATGTTTAGATTTAGTGGGTCATAAAGTTTCAGTTTGAAGGAGAAATGACCATGGATTTTTAGGAAGAATGTCCGATTGAAAATTATTTTGGAATATTCTGAATATTTCCTCTGGGAAAAAATATGCTTTAGCAGTGCTTGCTGCAGCAAAATGGCTCATGAGCAGTGCTGGGTTGTTCTGTTCATTCTGCTAAACAGGGTGTGTGACATCAAGGGTTTCTCAGGGCCCAAAGGTTCAGAGAATGTATTTCATGACTCTGAGGCACAAGCCAATTGATCTTTGTGTATATAATCCTGAGGATAGGAAGCATTTGTTCTGGCTTTGCAAAGGAACTACTAAACACAGTGTTCCATAAATTTTGCAAAACAGTAAGAAGTATCTCTCTTCTTACTGTTGTTTGGTTGGTTATTTTTGTTCCCTCCTCCATTGCCACCCATACATGTTACACACTTACATGCATACAGGTTTTTCTAAACACTGTATTGCAGTCAAGTGACCATTTCTTACATTAAAAAAAAAAAATTAAATGGCAAAATAATTTTCTGAGATAATACAAGACTTAATGATCACATGAAAAAATAAAAGAAAAATTACTAATGCTGTTGAGGATTAGATTGAGTTTTTTCTAGCAAGAAGAAGATTGGCATATGGTATTTAAGTCAATCACTGGTGATAGAGACAAATACTAGAAATACATAGCTGACCTAAAGTATGGGTAAGGAAGGAGGGGAAATTGCTGTCTCAAGGTAGTCTGTAATGAGGCTATAAAAACCCTTAAATTTTGGCTGCAGAAAGGTGTTTTGCTTTTTGTTTTATTCTTGTTCCTCTGTCTAACCAAGGATTTTCTGATTGCAGGCAGTGTCTCTTTCTTCTTTTCTGTCTGTAGAAAGAAGGCTGTACCACAGCAATCCTAACTGTTTTGGGCTTGTATAATGAGTAGGCTTAGTTTCTCCCAGCCTCTTTGATCCAGCTTTTTATTTTGTAATCTTTCCCTTGTGAACAACTTTCTCTGTCTGCTTACAACTTCTAGCCTGAAAGTCCTGTATGGTTTTAGTAGCTCTCCTCTGATGGCAGTGAAACCAAAGGACTCTGCTGCAGCCTGGGAAGGAGATGATGACACAGCCTGGAGCTCTACAGTTTCAGACTTTACTGGGAAGTAATAAAATGTAGAATCTAAATATTCTTTTCAGGATCCAATCCCAGAACATAAAATGTTGTAGAAAAATAAATGTGGCCAGTTGTGATAATGTTCTTGCTGGGAGTATGATACTGCTGCTTTTGATGGTCATAATGTTTTTTGCCTCCCTGTAAGCATATACCAAAATGACTGCAACTTCATTTAAAAATGAGAAGACATTTTAGTCATTATAATAATCCTAATTTAGTTGATGTAAGTCATAAGAATGCTATAAAAGAAGAAATAATTTAAACAATGATAGAGTTATAAGGTAGTGCTTACAATGCAAGGTTAAAGGAAAATCCGTATTCCCCAATTTATAGCAATTCAGAAAATCCTACTTGTTGGGACACTGATTCCTCTGTTTATTTAGGATGCTGTTAGAAAGGGAATCCAGAGATAAGTACTAAAAATAAAGAGCTGTTCCTGATCAAATCTAAGGTTAAAAAATTTGCAATATTTTTTTGTATAGTAACCTTCTTTCTCAAGCAGTTTGCATAATTCCATGGTACCTTAAGTTAATAGATCTGAGACTGGCTGACCTTTAGTTTCTAAGCTTGCTGACATAGGCTTTCAGATTCTGTTGTTATGTAGGAAACATACTTTTAACTGCCTTTTTCCTTGTATGAGAACAATAAAATTGTTGGGTCTACTGCAGCTTATCTGACTTGTATGGTTTTCCATTCCACTCTGTGGAATTTGCATAATTACACCTAAAAACAAATTAGATTTCCAAGGTTAATTTCTGCACATGTACGTTATTGTGCCAAATTACCAGTATTACCACAACATCTAAAAGCACAGTGTTGGGAACCACAACTCTACTTCTATCTTGGATGGTTGCACAAGAGATGGATAGGGCTGAATGGAGTAGTGGATCTTGTTTGAATAGGTTGCTCTTTCCCAAGAAAGTCCTGTCTTCCCAATCCTCATTTCAGGTATTTCTGTGACTGAGATCTGCAAGACACATTCTACAATCCTTTGAATTCTAAGGGGTCATCCTTGTTCAGCTCCTTTGGGACCTAACGTTCCTAAAGGCTTTTCAGCCTCTTGTGCAATTGGGTGAGGGTCAATATGCGTCTGGTGACCCAGGGGCAGCGCTGGTCTTGGTGACACTTACTGTTACCTTTTTGGTAGCCATGACTTGGCAAATGCTGGGTACCCTATGACAATACATTCTGACTGCCGTCACCTGCTGCTTACGTGACTGTGGCACTTGCACTGACTGAAGACCTTTGGCTAGTCACCCTTAGTGGAAATACTTACTGATCCTTATATTTATCTTGTGATTTACAAATTGAAGTGTTGAGCCTAGCTAGTAGATTTAATCTGCTTCTAACTTAGGTACACTAGTTTTTATTCCAGCCTCTGCAGTACTGGTGGATTATTAGTGTTCTGTGATACCTCCACCCTTAACCTTAATTAGATCGAGGTTGTTTTTGCTTTCTCTTCCCCAGGGACAAGGCTGGTGGATATGGTATCCAAGCCCTTGGTGGAATGTTAGTTGAATATGTCCATGGAGACTTCTTGAATGTGGTGGGATTTCCTCTGAATCACTTCTGCAAAAAGCTAGCAGAATTGTACTATCCGCCTTCTAAACATAATGTACAACATAAAAAGTACGACTCTATCCCTTCTGTGGACACTTTTGAGAACCTAAGTGATGGAGAAAGTGAATCTTCCAATTTCACAAAGCACAAAGGTGCTAGTAAGTTGGACAGCAGTGGGATGCATTCCTCAGGAGCTGTTTACGCTTCTGAAAACAGTTCTGGTGTCAGAACTGGTTTTACAGTGCCTTTGGAAAATCAGAATGGAGTGTCACAGAGTGCAGCAAAACTTCCATCCAAAATTCTGGAGCTGATGAATGGTTTTAGAGCTTCAAAGGTAAGGGAAAAAAATTAAACTACTTGTTACATTGTTGCCTGGACTCCAGTATGTACCAGTTATGTGAAAAACTTGAGCTGGGGAAAGAATGCAGTAATAATTAGTAAAAAAGGACCACTGAAGTTCTGAAGAATCTAAGATAGCTGAAGCTTCTGGTGCAGTGCAAACATTGTTGGGTTTGTTTTTTTGTATTTGTTTTTATGTGTTCTATAAAATGTGTTACCTATTTGATAATTTTTTCTCTTGAGAGGGAAAAGAAGTTAGAGATTTTTTTTACTGATAAGAATAGTACAACCAAGCTGGAATTTACTCTCCAGAGAAAGCATTTCACGTGGTTAACTCACCTGACTTAAAACTGTGACAAAAATTGTATACATTATATTTCCTTTCTAACTTTTAATGCTTTGCATTAGAATTCTGTGGAAGATATTAATTTTTATTGCCTCTTAAGAATATTATTTTTTAATAACCTGTTTCATGTTCCACATGTGTTTAACTGATAATATCCATGCTGTATCTGATGGAGGCATACTCATAACAGCTCACAAACAAGGTCACATGCTCCGTGTAGCAGCCAAGCATGATGAGAAATGCATAGCTGGACACTTTAAGTACTCCCAGATTTTCTACTCATAGTTCCAGTGAAGCAAAGACAACAGTGAAGAAGTGAACAGTGATCATTCTAATAGAACATTGGTCTCCATCAAGTTACTTGTGTTTTAGGAAGAAGTGAAAAAAAGTGCTAAAGTGGCAGTGAAATGCACACTTGGAACTAAAGATAGGACAGCTTTGAGGTGAATGGAGGGAGGCACACGAGACAGTGAAAAATAGTTTTGCTGAAACAGTGGAGAGTTGTGCTCAGCTCTGAAGGAAGACTGTAGTGTGATCATGTGGTGTAGATCTGTGGGCGTGCTGCTTGCAGGCATGCAAAGCTGTCCTGAGAGGTTTGGAATAAAGTGGCTCTGAGGTTGCTGCATTTGTGGACTGCTTGTGTATCTATAGGGAGCAATGTATTTGAATGAGTGAGATGATGCTTAGCATTTCTTCAATTTAAGCATGTGCTTGTACATTACTTGTACTGTTTACAGTGATGTGATGCTGAATTCTGTTCTGTGCTGTGAAAGACAGTGGAGGCTGGAAATAAAAGGAAGAGCTTTGCTTTCACATTACTCCAGTGTAAAGTCATAGTAAAAAGTACTGAATGGCATGTTGAACTAGTGCGATTTTTTTTTTTTTTTGCCTTCATAATGGATCTTTGTAATATTACTAGTAGCAATGTATTGTGATGTGACAAAACTCATCATCTTTCCATTTGCAGAATAGGTTTGAGCAAACAAAAGCATTTATTTCCACAAAAACTCTCAAGTTTTTTTCATTTTGATTCTTGAATGTTGCTGCCTATTTTACTCTGAACAGCTCTGTTGCAGAACGGGAGGGAATCACAATCAAATACTTCCAAGTTAAAAAACTTTCAAGTTGACTATGTTCCAAATTTACATAGTCTGATCTGTACTCAGATCTTTGACATTTTTTTCTTCTTTAATTTTTTTTTTTAAACTGAGAATTACTGAATGGTAGGTCAGCCAAGGTTTCTGCGTTATCTTCTCAACTTCTTTTTCCTGTTCTAATAGTTTCCAGTTGGTTTCAGTCTAAAGACTGAGCAGGTCTCAGAAGCCATCTGGTTGTAAACTAGATGTAATTGGCTCAGTATTGTGAAAGCCTCAATTATAATAAATCCAGCTATATGTTCTTATTAGAGTAACAAAGGAAACTGTAAAGAGGTGAAGATGATAGAATATGTAGACACACAGTAGCAGACCTACCTCTCAAAGTTAATCTCTTTTTTCCTTTGATTTTTATTAACCAGAATGTCAAGGCCCTTCTTCCCTTGATTACCTTTAGTTTTGAATTTCATTATAGTTGCTTGCAGTTGTAAAGAAATTGATTCTGTGATTGCTGCATTTGCCTCCACTGTTGTGCTCAGAATACAGAAACTGTAGAATTACAAATTAATTTTGAATGGAGAGGTATATATTACCACATCTCATTAACTTTACTCTCTGATTTAGTTAGCGTATCTTTTAAAATGTTCAGCTAAGGTTTTTAACTTAAGACCACCATTGCCCATGAGCTTTTCTTCACCTTGAGGCACTAGCTGTTCTCTTGTCCCCATTCCATGTGTTCATGTCCTGTTAAGGTGTGCCAGGAGTAAAGTTGTCCTGAGAAGTTTTACTCGTTTTGTTCTTAATATTTTTTGGGTTTTTCCTTAATATATGTTGGAGTGAGAGCTCCTCTGGACCCAGGCCCAGAGGAAAGCCAAAGCACAGGAGTTGAATTAAAACCTTTGGACAAGCTGAGATACATGAAGTCACACCAAAGTGAAATAGAAATACAGATTTTTAACTTTTAGTAGAAATATATGCTAAATGCTTCAAACATTGAAAAGCTGCAGCAGGAAAACCTTAAACACAGTTCTTACTGCAGCAGTGTTACCTTTCACAGAATTCCTTTACTTTAGACAAAACATAGATAGAACTATATTGTTCACATTTTTTAGATAGTGTTCACATAAACAATAAGAGCTGATAGAAACTATATATGCAAATCTGTGTAATACCTATGTAATACTTGTGTAAGATTTACCAATGTTAGAATTAGACCAGGATAGGCTAAGAAAAGACAAACTAGAATTGTGTGTTAATTTCACTGGTCAATTGACAAATATAATCCACACTTCTGTAAGTTTAGAGAAGAAGCAGCTGTTTCCTACTTGCTGTTTTCCTGCTCCTGTTACTGTTTGGCCTTATCATGTAACCCCTTTGAAATCTACCTTCAGAAAACTACAAGACTATGAAATAACGAACTTTAGCAGGAAAGCAGCCTCCTCTGCTCTTTGACCCTTGTTGGAAAAGGGAGGGTATCCCATCAAATTTTAATAAAATAAAGACCTGTATTTTAGCAACTGAAGCTGTTGCACTATCTTAGTGGAGGGCTTTGAGTTCCTTATGCATTGGGTATATCAAATTTAATTTGATCTTTTGGTCTTGGTTCATATGCTTAAGAATGTTCCGTAAGGTCAAACAGTCATATAGATGGGGAAGTGTTAAACAGCTGAATAAAGAAATGGGTCTTCATGCAAAATTTGTAGGTTGCATTCCAGAATACTGAGTTCCCTTCTCTCCCAAACACTGTTGCTAAAAGTTCTGTTACTTGGCCAAGATACTGAAACCCTCTGAGAAGGAAGGGAGCAATTTTTAGGAGGTTCATTAAACTGCATTGCAGTAGTTTAACAGTAGTTGTGTAGAATAATTCTAGGCAAAGGTATAGTTCTTTTGTTTTTTGATTGCAGTCTTTTAAATGCAGCATGATAACAATTTCTTACCTACACATAGGCTCTGTTTGTAGCCTCTAAGCTGAAGATATTTGATCATCTGAAAGATAAAGGTCCAATGAAGGCTGTGGATATTGCAAATGATGTTGGAACCTCTTTATGTGGAACTGAAAGACTCCTTGATGCGTGTGCTTCTCTTGGATTACTGGAGAAAACACCACAAGGTGATTAATTTATCCTCCCTGCAACTGCATATGGTACTGAAAGACAGGCAGGACTGGAAGAGATGTTTTTAAGGTCACAGGTTCTGACTTGATATTGTGGGTAACTTGGATTTGGGGGAGAGGGGAATGGATTGTTATTCCTTTGCTTTCATTATTAGTAGCTGGAATTGTTTCATATGGGGGCAGGATTGATGTAGTGAACGCATTCAGTCTCCTTTATGGAAACTTTAGATTGTCTTTGCTCTCTGGACATAATACTGACCAAATTTCTGAGAAAAGGTTGCACAGACAGTCCCAGCGAGCAGTGTAATAGCTCAGATGTGTCACCTGCACTTGAATCACAACAACCCCACACAGCACTACAGGCTGGCAGAAAAGTGGCTGGAAAGCTGCCTAGTGGAAAAGGACCTGGGGGTGTTGGTTGACAGCAACTGAACATGAGCCAGCACGTGCCTGGGTGGCCAAGAAGGCCGATGGCATCCTGGCCTATATCAGCAATAGTGTGGCCAGCAGGACCAGGGCAGTGACTGTGCCCCTGTATTCAGCACTGGTGAGGTCTCGCCTTGAAGCCTGTGTTCAGTTTTGAGCCCCTCTTGACAAGAAAGACACTGAGGTGCTGCAGCATGTCCAGAGAAGGGTAGTGGAGCTGATGAAGGGCCTGGAGCACAAGTCTGATGAGAAGTGGCTGAGGGAGCTGGGGATGTTAAACCTGAAGAAAAGGAGGGTCAGAGGAGACCTTATTGTTCTCTACGACTACATGTAAGGGTGTGGTAGCCAGGTGGGAGACGGTTTCTTTTTACAAGTAACAAACAGCAGGATAAGAGGAAACAGCCTCAAGCTGTGCCAGGGGAGATGGAGATTTAGATTGAATATTAGGAAAAGTTTCTTCCCTGAAAGGATTGTCAGGCATTGGAACAAGCTGCTCAGGGAAGTGGCTGAGTCACCATCCCTGGAGGTATTTAAAAGGTGTGTAGGTGTGGTGCTTGGGAACCTGGTTAAGTGGTGGACTTAACAGTGCTGGGTTAAAGGTTGTATTGATAATCTTAGAGGCTTTTCCATTGAAGTGATTCTATGTTTCTGTCTAAAATAATTGTTAAATTCCATTCCCTGCTGCAGCAGTGCAGTCAGTCTTCAGCAGATGATCAGGCTTTTAATAAGGAGAGTTCTGCAATGTGTCCCTCTTCGTGAACAACTTAAATTTTAGTGCTCCTAACTGGAACAGTCCTTGAAGGTGCATGTAAGTGAGGGAGTCAGTATTAGGATTAAGTTTTTCAGTCCACACTATATATTTCTAAGTTTCCACGTGCATGTTTTACATAGTAAGACTTGAAATGGTGAAGTGCCAAGAAAAGGAAATAAAGGAGTCTTTTTAACTCTGTTAGAAGACAAGACAAAAGAGAAAGCCCTAAAGGCAAAACATAGTGGAGAAAGTTTGAATTCAGGGAAGAAGCCATAATCCAAACAAAAATACAGTCAAGAATGAGGAACTTCTAATACTGTCTCTTGAATATTAGGTATCTGAGATACCCTGGTTTAAAATAAAAATAATAAATCAGTGTGTATCTATATTTTCCAGCATCTAAACTCTTTTTATAAACTAAGTACTTAGTCATTTAAGAATGACAAGACTTTTTGGCAAAATTTGTACTACTAGATCATAAGATTAGGATTTGTTAGCTATTTATGCAGGAAAATATGCCTTCAGATTTTAAACAACAGTTGTAAAGAACTGAAATAAAGCTGATTACAATTGTTTTCTTTGCATAAGGTTATAGTAATACAGACTCAGCAAATACCTACCTGACCTCAGATGGTAAATACTCACTTCATGGCTACATTATCCATTCTAATGATCACCTTTGGCCTCTCTTCACAAACTTGGAATCTGCCGTCAAAGAAGGGAGCAGGCAGAATCATCGAGCCTTTGGAAAGAAAGCAGATGATCTATTTAAGGTAATATAAACTCTTACTAGTATCTGAACCAGCTGTGAGGAGCCCAGAACTGACCTAGGGGCAAATGGAGCCAGAGCTGTCTGAAGAAAGTTTGTCAGTCTCAGAAATGGTAGAAATACAATGCAACTCACCAGTCCCAGGCTTCTATTCCCTTCAACTTTAGGCTATGTAGTGGAGTAGAAATAGTGGAAGAATCACAGAATATATTGGGAAATTCAAGTGCTGACAGAAGTTCTCCAGATGAAGTGTTCCCATCCCATTGACACACACTCAGAACAACCTCTGGGCCTGTTTATTTTACATTTGTGTCCTTTTCATGATACCAGATAGTACCTTACCACACATGCACTCCTTCCATATTGGATGCCAGTCTGTTGATACTGATGTGCATCCAGTTTAGGCTGTGCTGTATACTCAAAGCTGGTTTGTGTTGATGCAGTGGAGAAGGGATCTAACCTCCTTTATGAAGTTTTGTAGTTTTGTATAAGCTTCAAGCTGATACCTATTGCTGATAAAATTGTAATCCTTCTTCCATCTGTTTCAATCTGTGGCATTCCTTTCCCAGTGCTAGCCCAGGTGGATGTGATCAGACTGGAGAATCACTTAGGGTTATAACTAGCCTAACTTCTCAATTACCCATCTGGTGAAGCAGGTTGAGAGGCATAAATATTTGTGCCTGTGTAAGCAGAGAACTGGTAGTGTGAGTAGGAGAATGTCAGGACTTCATCGCTGACAGCACTGCTGGCTTAAATTGTACTTCAGACTACATCCTGAGGTCCTTAATTTGTATTTAACTTCAAGATGGTGATGAAGGCAGTCTGCTGAAGGAGATGTCTACATCCGTCATGTATAGTCAATGGAATGAAATACGGACTTATGGAGACTTAAAAGTTCTATTAGTCTCATGTTAGTATTTAAATAACTGGAGGACAGAAGGTCCTTTGGAAATCATTCATAGGGTCTTTAAAGGGAGTTAAGATACTTTGCTTTAGGATAGCTGTTGCAGTAGATGCCTAAATTTATCTGCAAATTGAGTGGTTTAATGTACATGAACTGGATCTCATCCTTTGTTAGACATCTGGGTTATCAACTTTGCTTGGGTGATGCTTGTGTCCTATATGGACCTGGGCTCCGTATGTGTACAGGATGGTATGTCTGAGCAGAATATATGGGCTGTCTATGGCACTATGTACATCAGCCTGGAGATACTTCTGCTTCATGGTAGATGCAAAGCCAGCCATGACTGGTGAAATCTGTATAAAAGTGATTTGTAAAGGGATTTGTGTGTATGTATCCTTAAATAGGTAAAGGCCTGAGGTTCTGGTACTGAATGCTTGCTTCTCCCCGAGTCAGAAAAAATGGTATGATCTTTGTTTCTGATTTATGGTATGGTCCAATTATCTAGTTATTTTCCCATCATGGGAGAATAAAGGTTTGAATGAAATGAAAGCAATTTGTGAGGATATCAAGAAGGAACACTCCAGTTTTTCTTTCAGTCTCCTAAATCTATCCTTTCAAGATGTCTGTGTGATCAGAATTCTTGAGGGGATGCAAAAATCTGCTTATCACTACAGCAAAGGATTTGGATGAGCAAATAGTGGCACTTTTAATGGACCTTTTCATTTTGGGAATTCTGATGTTCACCACGTTCACCTACTGCCTTGGTTGTACATAGTTTTAGTTAATTTATGAAAATAAACTTTAATTACTTGGCTTTTCCCCCTTTTTAGGACTATTATCACAGCCAGGAGGTAAAGCAGCATTTTATGGCTGCCATGCACAGCATTGCTCACCTGACAGCAAGAGATGTGGCTACAGCGTTTGATCTTTCACAGTTTAAATCTGCTTGTGATTTAGGAGGTATGGCTTGTAACTGAACATGTATGTAAATTAAAGGGAAAAGCTTGATTTCAGTTCCACATTTTGTTATTTAAAAGACAGGTATATTTTTTCCTAGAACTGCATTAATATTATCTACTGTTATTTCTTCTGATATTCTGATGTTCTGATAAAAGAACAGTGCAGCTAATTGAAAGCAGAGTTATCTAAATGGTGTATTCAAGGCAGAAGATAGTTTGTGGCTCAGGTGATAACAACATTGGTCTGGGAATGCTATTTTCAGCGGTGTTGTTGCTCTCCTTAGGCATATCCAGGATTTTCTAAAGTACTGAAAGTAGTGAACCACCACTACTGGGGTGTCAGACTTGAAACACTGCACTGCTAGAACAAAAGTTTGGATTCTTCTCTAGTAGGTTTGTTTTGTGTATTGTTGTAGTTATTAATATCTAAGATGTCCACCAAAATGTTGAAGACCAATGATACACCTAAAGAAACTCTTATTTTTAGCATTCCTTTTTTTGCCCTGTGCTTGGAGCTGCACAGAGGGAATGTTATTACATAGGGAAAGATCAACTGAAGGAAGCACACTTTATTTAGTGCCTGGGGAGGTGGACAACATGTCAGAGGAATTAAACCCATACCGGTACAAGCGTTGCCACTTGTGCAGAGACTCCAAAACTTCACTGGAGTGTGCTGGAGAGTGTTTGTCAAATGCCATGTATCACTGCTTTGTAAATGCTAAACAGTTAGAGGTGCTCTTCTTCAACAAATAAAGTCTTTTCCTTTTCATTTACATTTTGTTACTCCCCAAAAAAACCCTGAGGTACCGATATCAAAGGTCACATTAGCAGTTCTGTGTCAGCAAGGAGTCATTCCTGCATTACACAAGCTTTAAAACCTTGCTCTATCAATCAGGAAGTCCTGTTGCCCATGTTAGTTGTGGAGCTGACTGTCTACCTCTAGTTCTGATTGGATGTCTTTATTTTAGTGTTACATGCAGCCTTGTCCCAGAAATGGCTGCAAATTCTGGGAGAAAATACTTGATTTGACTTCTTTAAACTTTTAACAGGTTGCACTGGAGCTCTGGCTCATGAATTAGTACAAGTATACCCAAATCTCAAAGTCACAGTATTTGACCTTCCAGAAGTCATTGCGAACACCTCTTACTTTCAGCCTTCAGGACAACACACTGCTCCAGTGACATTTGTATCAGGTAAATGTAGCACATGATCTTTTTTCTGATTTCTGTTACCCTTGAGCAGAGAACAGGCTCTTTTGCTGGTGTTCCAACCCCAAATATATCTTAGTACAAGGCAATGTGGGTTCACCCATGCTAAATGGGGGCATTGTATTTTTCTAGTCAGTGGGGATAAAAAATGGTTGGAGAATGTGGCTAAATAAGTATGAATTAGTAATTTTTTGAATACCACTGGGAGCAGAGGCTGCATGTGCTTGTCTGAGGCATTTCATTTCTAGGCAAGATCAACATGGTGACTGCAAAGAACTTTGTCTCTTCCCTGCTTTAGGCTTGATCTCCATTTTTGTAACAGAATTCTTGCCTGTGATCTGCTCTTTTAACTACACTTTCCTTATCTGTAAATCAGGGCATACCTGTACCTGTTCATTCTTGTTACTTTTTTACTCTGCTGAGTGCCTTGTTTTTGTAGTATGTGCTCTGTGGTTTCTGTAGGAATGTACTGTTTTCCAACAGGTGACTTCTTCAAGGATAATCTTCCAGAAGCAGATCTTTACATCCTTTCACGTGTTCTTCATGACTGGCCTGATGAAAAGATACATGTGCTATTAAGCAAGGTATCAGCTGTTTGCAGACCAGGTATGTTTTTCTCATCTTGTGATGAAAGGTGCATATTAATGTACCTTTAATGAGTACTGAGTAATGCTTTTTTAATATGAACTTATGATATTTTTCTGTTCAGTCGTAGTAGCCTTTGCTGAAATGTCTAGGCTTGCATTATGATAATACCTACTAAGAAAAAGAAGGAAACAAAGCTGCAAATAAAACTATATATGTTAAGCTTTTACTATAGTTTTACTATAGTTCACATACAACTATATCATCTCCCCAGTCTCTGCTATGCCCAGTCTTACTAAGCCCTGTATCATCAATTAACTAAGCATGTGCTTATTTCTGTACATAAAATTAGCCTTACTAAAGCTCCTTTGGGTTAATCAAGAAGCAGAAGTTTGTTGTGCTGTTGGTTTGCTATCTCAATAGTGTCCAGAATATGGTAAACTGGCTGAAATTCTGTACTACTTTATGCACACATACCAGGAGAAATACATAGCCTCTGACTTTCTACTACATTTGAATCATAGAATCATCAGAGTATCTCAAGTTGGAAGTGACCCATAAGGATAATCAGGTCGAACTCCTTGCTCCTTGAAGGACTAAGTAAAACTAGATCATATGACTAAGAATGTCATCCAGATGCTCCTTGAACGCTGGCAGGTTTGGTGCTGTGACCACTTCCCAGGGGAGCCTGTTCTAGTGCCCAACCATCCTCTGGGTGAAAAGCCTTGTCACTGGTCACAAGAGTGAAGAGATCAGTACTTGCTGCTCTATTACCTCTCGTGAGGATTTTGAAGACCACAATGAGGTCTCCCCTCAGTCTCTTCCAGGCTGAACAAACCAAGTGACCTCAGCTGCTCCTTTTAAGGCTTCCCCTCAAGGCCCTTCACCATCCTTGTGGCCCTCCTTTGGATGGCCTCTAATAGCCTAATGTCTTTTTTATATTGTGGTGCCTGAAACCACACACAGTACTCAAGGCAAGGCAGTACCAGCCCAGAGTAGTGAGACAATCACCTGTGTAGTGATTTCTTATCCTGTGCTTGATGAACCCCAGACCATGGTTGTCCCTTTGGACTACTAGGGCACACTGCTGACTCATATTCAGGCAGTATTAAAGATCAAAGAAGACAAAAAGCAGAAAAGCCTGACCACTAAGATCATCTGATTCCTTAATCCAACTGCAGCTCTGAAGTTTGTTTCAGAGGAGAGCATGCAAAATAAGACCTAGCCCATAAACTATAATCCTGATAATAAATTATGAAAAAAATTTGTGGGTGACTGTCTTAATCTTCTTTTGCAAAGGCTGGGGTATGACAGATACTTATAGGAGTTGTTTGGTTCAAATAAAAGCAAGGCTGAGTTTAAGAGCCTTAAACTCAGTTCAGTGATCTGAACTTCTGGAGACACTGCTCTAAACTCCCTTCTTTTTAACAATTAAATTATTGTTTCCAGGAATAGATCACTGAAAGTGAACTTCTTTCACTGATTTCCAGTGAAGACCATTAAAAAAATCAGTCTGAGGGGACCTTTGTAACTGTCTCTGAGCAAAACACTTAAGTTAAAGCTAAAAATACTTAAACAGCACCACTTTTGGTTGTTTTGGAAATGCAGGAAATGCCTTGCTAGTGGCAGAAACTGTGCTTGATGAACAGAAGACGCACCCTTCTGTAGCTGTGCTACAATCCCTCAGTATGACTGAAGGCAAGCAGAGAAGCGGCTCAGAATATAAACAGCTACTGGAGAAATATGGATTCACAGATGTACAAATTAAGATTACAGGAAACTTATTAGATGCTGTTCTGTGCTTCAAGAAGAGTCTGTCACTGTAGTGTACCCAGAAGCTATCTGGGATGCTGAATTTTCACCCCCTTGTGCAATACACCCATCATCAACCAGCTCGTATGGGCACTTAGGAGCATTTTGGCCCTTTATCTGAAGCTTAGTTGTTACAGGCCTTGGATACAAATTGGAGTGCAGCTTCTGCAGGAGGGAATTCTGTGCATTTTAAAAAGTGTCTGGGGCAGAACTTTTCAGTGTCTGAAACTCCTGTGTGTGAAATATACCTTAATGTCCAGTTCTTCTGCAGACTGTATTAAGCTTAGACTTGACCTAGCTGTGTATAGCATGTCAAGTTAAAACTGCAAGCTTGTATTGAGCTACATTAATACCTTAGTTTTCTTGGACCTTAAAATTAGAGAGAATTCTTGCTCTGCAGTGTATTCAGTGGTTACTGCTCATTTTTATCAGAAATGAAAAATGAAATATATTAATATTAAATATTGTACCATCTGCTTGATTTGGGGATGTTAGTCCTGTTTTTCACTACTGTGTGGGACTTCACTTACAAATCTCTCAAGGATAGTCTTTTTTTAAGCACTTTTTCTACAAGAAGAAGTGAAAAAACAGAACAAACCTCAAACATGTTCCTACAACAGCTCTAACATCACAGAGGAACTTCAGCAGCCTCTGACCTCCAGCCACAGTATATACCTGCACAGGCTTCAGCTGAGAGCTGTTCATATTGCTTACTATCACTTCTGGGGTTTTCTGAATATGGTTGAATGGCCATATATGCTTTCTGTCTCATTAACTGAGATGAGTTTTAGGATTTATGTATAAAAACTTGTATGAAAATTAAAAAATAAAAGTTTCTTCATGCTTCAGTCTTTAATTGGAGAACCTATCTCTTCAGGTAATTTGTCACTAATGTCACCTCTCCTAATGTTTATTTCTTTCCTGATACTTACTGAAATTTATTTATTTTATTTTATAAAAGTTGCACTTTCAAACTAGCTTTCTTCTCTATCAGTTGTGAGTTTCTTGCCTGTCACTTGTACAGCAATAGTCCCAATAAACCAGTGTGAAAGAGGCTGTGCCAATACTGAATTACCAACCTCAGCAAATTAGAGAGGGTCGATGAGGAAGGTTAAGAGTTGCATCTGCCCAGATGTTACTTAATCAGGAGTTACTTTGCTCCTTGACCAGTGGATAAAGAAAAAGTGCCACAGTGAATCAACTCATCAGGAAAAACGCACTTACTACAGAGCCTTTTAGGTGTAAAAATCAGGGAAATTTATTTACCACAGTGGGGTTTTTAATTCTTAGCAAAAGGTTTCTATGAATGGAAATTCAACTGATCTCATCTGTACAGACATTTGAAATAGAAAAGGCTGAATAGTCAACAAATGAATAAATTTGAAATGTTTCTTTTCCACATTGACATGAAGCATTAGCTTAACAGGTTTGTATGTCGAGAGAGACTCATTCTGGCAATCAGATGTGTCTCATTCATAAAGTTCATAATGCTGTTCTTTAAGCTGCTCTAAGCTGTTGAGTCAGAAACAATCAAATCCTAAAGTTGGTACACCTGTAACTGTCACAGACTTTAAAACTGTGCCCCTAAGTACTATGTCTCTGACTGTAAAATTTGAATAGAATGTGTTTGGCTACCACACAGCCTTCATGTACTCTGTCATTAAGGCACAACACTAAGCATTAGTCCCTTGGGCATGGTGTCTGTGGTCCTGCATCACAGCTTTGCACTCTTGGCATAATTAAGCATTGGAGCAGGTAGTCCAGGGAGGTTGTGGAATCTCAGCCCTTGGAGGCTTCCATGTGAGAAGCCCTGAAGAAGCTGAGCTGATTGTAGAGCTGCCCTGCTCTGAGTGGGAGGCTGGACTAGAGATCTCCTGTGCTCTGTGTCAGTCTCAGCTGTTCTACAGTCATTTGATGCAGCCTGGTCACCTGAATTATAAGCTCATCTTATTAATATACAAAATGAGTTTTTCAGTTACTCTGAATATCTTTTGCTGACTGGTAGAAGGAGTGGATTTAATAGTCTAACACTGAAAAGATTTTCTAAGCAATATGCATAACTGAGGAAAATCTTCCTGACGTGAACAATGAGGGGGGTTAAACTTTAAAACTTTTTGATGATTATTAAATGTCTGAGGTATACAAGTTGGAATGGCTCTGAGGAGATTCTCTTAAAGGTAAGAAAGATACGAATGTTATGCAGCACTTAATAATAAAATCACTATTAACTGTTGCTACTTTGATCTGAGTTGGTGCAAGGCCAAAAGGTAAGTACACATAGCAATGCTTGTTTGTCAGTAGCCCTCTCTTGGCTTCCCTTTCCCCTCACAGGTCTGAATATGGAGAAGAAGACTGTGTAAATCACATCATTTAAGTTTTGCTCTCATCCTTAGGTCAGTCCCACCACAAAGAACTTGGGTCCTACAGAAATAACATACAGAATGTATTGAACAGAAACACTGACTTCTCTGCTTCTATAATGCTTGCCATCCATTCTTCTCTCTGCTTTAGCATCATTTCAATATGAATGTGAAGCAGCAGTATATCCCAAAGAGATGCAACTCTTTTCCTGTCTTACTGTTTTCTATAGTGCTCCTGCTAAGTCTACAGAAGGCATCCCCTTTTCCCCTGAAAACAGAGACATGCCTTGACTTGTGAGTGTTTGATCATTCCATCCTGTGAAAGAGAATTTCCTGGGGTTAGTTAAGAGGAGTGGATTATTCATTTAATAGTGGATTAGTCATTTAATAGCACAGCAGATCCATAAATAATAAAGGAAATCACCCAGGTCTTGTAGTTTGCACCCCTGTATATGGTAGCAGAAATTTTCTAGCCTGATAATGGATTAGAACTGTTGCATGCATTTGTTTTTAAATCAGGCTGTGCGATTTTGCTGGCTGAAATGGTGTTGGATGATGAGAAGAAGAACAGGAGCACAGCTCTGCTGCAGTCTTTGAACATGCTGGTACAGACAGAGGGACAGGAGAGAAGTGGCTCTGAATATCAAGCCTTGCTGGAACAACATGGATTTACAAATGTTAAAATCAGAATAACAGGAAATTTATTAGACGTCATTCTCTGTGGTAAGACCTAGAAAAAAATGGATTAAGTAGTAGTCTGGATGTGTTATACTTGTGTTTGATGTTTTGTAATCATGCAAATACATTCTCAGCTTCCTATCAATAACATGAACAAGAAATGTAACAAGAAATGTTATGTCAGATTTTTGATGTTACTTTTAAAAAGGGAGAAAGATTGATTATGTTTACTTTAGACTTCAGTAAAATGATGCCAGAAGATTCTGTGGCTGCACAACACATGAAGGACACAAATGGTGTCATCAGCCCGATGGCAGTACTCACACTGCTGAGAAATCACCGTTTCTTCATACTTGGTGCAATTAGAATAGTAGAGTTTTTAGACCTGCACACATTGCTTTGCCCTGTTCCAGGAGGTTAATGTTGGTATCATTTTTATGTCCTTTGGCTCCATCACCATCCATTTTAATATAATTTTATGTTACACCTTCTTCTGTAAATAAACACTCTAAACAAGGCTGGAAACTGCTACTGCAATGGTGTAGTCAAGATTGGAAACAAGAACTGGAGCAGCAGCTTCCTGAGAGAGTCAAGACAGACTGCTCTGCTTTGAGAGAGGTTTCTGAAAAAAGGCAGTTATGTAAAAGCACAAGTTTCTTCTGTGACTGTAATTTGAGATTAAATGTGAGGGCACCGAGTTTGTTTCAAGAACATCATCCTACACCTTTTTAGTCCTACTTAATTTGTGAGCTCTTATAAAAGTGAGTAGCAGAATATGAAATTAGACAAAAGAGAATAAAAAAAGGTGCAGAAACAGAAGAAAAATCATGGTGATAGAGGAAAAAGGATTACCCCCAGCCATATGCAGGTGAGCTCCCAGGGTGAACAGAACATGACAACTACTGACTGAACAGTTTCCCATTACAAGTTACGTGCCTTTTACCTTCATTTTTCACATTGACGACATTCAAGAGTCTAAAGCGTATAAAGTTCTTTTTAAATCAATAGAAATTTTTATGGTGAAAAAAATCTGTCCTGCAGACAATGTATTGTGCTGAGAGTATTAACAATCAGTTATGAGCTTTTCTAAAAGGAAAAAATACCATGCTAGGCTGTATGTGCCCCCCTGAATGTATGTACCACAGCCTTTCATAAACTATGTCCAAAATACGGTCTTGTAACACCATATGTACATAACCCTGTGTGAGCACAGGAGTCACTTCAGTCTATCTGTATTATGATTTAGAATATAGAAGAGCACACAATTTACTTTGGGTCTTCTGATGTGCAAAACAAAAGTATAGTGACATATCTAACAGTATATTGTACTAGAGCAGAGACAAAGGCTATGCCTGGCACATCTTCTCACAACATGCCCTCTGAGAGAGTTGCTCTCATTTTAAAATCCTACAAAGTACATAGATGTGTAAGCAGTGGTTTCTGGCACCTCAGCTACTGCAGCTTTGTGGTTTACCAGTCACCTGTTTAAAAAAAATGGTTTGGCCTTATTTACTTTGGTTGGAAACATCCATTAAAAATGAAAGCAGGTGAGTGTGAACTAATGCCCTCCAGCTAGCACAGTTTCAATACTTTTAGGAAGAATAGGTATAATTTCAGACAGAAATTTGACCATTAGGTTCAAAATATCAATTTCAGCATACAGTAAAATTAGCAAAGTTACCTGATGGAAACCAGGCCTGTTTTGGTAGGACCTGAGGCCCTGCCATGAGTGCTTACCCTGGCAGCATGCAGAGGAAGTTTTCACAGCATCTGAGTGCCTATACAAGAAGCTGGAACCACCCTTTCCTATTGTCCCTCTATTGTCCCACAGGAAACTGCAGGGAAGTCCTTTGGCATTTCATTGTCTTGGATCAGTTCAGTGACATACAGAAGAGCCCCATCATGTGACCCTTGGCACTGGCAGTGCTAAGGAGGAGGTGGGAACAGAACTTGGGAACAAGGATATGCCATGGATCAACATGACCCAGAGGGTGGTGAGCATGGAGCAAAACCCAGTGGTGTCCAGACAGTGCCCCAAATCTGCTCCTATTCATTTGACAGCTGCTGCTGCCCCACAGGGATCCTTTGCAGGAAGCTGTGTCTCCATCCTAGACTGGCTTCCAGGAGTTGCCACAGAAGGAGCCTCCCAGTTCACTTGCTTGTGCTGCTCACTGACTACTGCCCGGGCCCACCAACCCACACCCCATAGCCAGTGCTCCACCAGCTCACATTCAGCTTCACAGAATCATAGAATCACGGAACTAGTTACGTAGGAAAAGAATTTTCAGATCATCAAGTACAACCAAAACCACATGTCAACAGATCATGGCACCAAGTGTCTTTCCTTAGAGACACCAAGGCACAGTGACTCTACCACTTCCCTGGGCAGTCCGTTCCAATGTCTCACCACCCTTTCTGAGAAGAAATTCCTCCTAATGTTCAACCTAACCTTCCCTGGCACAGCTTAAGACTGTGTCCTCTTGTCCTGTTGCTGGTTGCCTTGGAGAAAAGGCTGACCCTCACCTGGCTACAGCCTCCTTTCAGGTGGTTGTAGAGAGCGATAAGGTCACCCCTGAGCTTTGTTTTCTCCAGGCTAAACACCCCCAGCTCCCTCAGCCACTCCTCACAGGACTTGTGCTTCGGACCCTTCACCAGCTTCATTCCTCTTATCTGGATCCACTCCAACACCTCAGTGTCTTTCCTGGATTAAAGGGCCCAGAACTGGGCACAGTACTCGATGTGTGGCCTCATGAGTGCTGAGTACAGAGGCAGGATCATTGCCGTGGTCCTGTTAGCCAGGATGGCATTGGCCTTCTTGGCCACCTGGGCACACACCGGCTCACGTTCAGATGCCGTCACCAGCACCCCCAGACCCTTTTACGCTGGGCAGTTTTCCAGCCAGTCTGCCACCAGCCTGTAGCGCTGCATGGGGTTGTTGTGACCCAAGTACATTTGGCATTTGGTCCTGTTGAGCTTCATACAATTGGCTGCCCATCGATCCAGCCCGTCCAGATCCCTCTGCACCCTTCGTGCCGGGCGGTGCGGGGACCCGCTGGGCTGTGCAGGCTGGTGCGGGCGCTACCGACAGCGACAGAAAGCGATCGCGGAGAGCGCTTGGGAAGGGGACTGTAGTGGGGACAATTGTGTGAGCAGCGGGATGACACCCAGGCTGCCCGGCGGGGGCCGGGCCGGGGCGGTGGCGGGGCCGGGGCACCCCGGGTGACGCGGCGCTGCGCCACTGGCGCCGCAGCGCGGGGGAGTAGGAGGGGAGTGCGCGGGGGGCGGGGCCNCGCGGCGCGAACATGGCGGACCAGGCCATCTCCTTCCTCAAGGACTTTCTGGCGGGCGGCGTCGCCGCCGCCATCAGCAAGACCGCGGTGGCGCCCATCGAGCGGGTCAAGCTCTTGCTCCAGGTCAGCGGCGCGGGCGAGAGTGGGTAGCGCAGGCGGCACCCGTCACCGTCCCCCGCAGGAGCCGGGCCGGGCGAGGACAGAGGGACGGAGGGGGCGGGCGCCGCGGCCGGCGTGGGACAAAGGGCGCGAGCGAGGCGGTAGCGGTTGGCGGGAAGGTCACATGGGCGGCGGCGGGGAAGCCGAAGCCGGTTCCGCCGTGCGGAGCGGGGAGGGGAGGGAGGGCCGGGCCGAGCCGAGGGGGCGGCCGCCGTTGGTGTCACTTCCTGCCGCCCCCGCTCCNCACTCCAACACCTCAGTGTCTTTCCTGGATTAAAGGGCCCAGAACTGGGCACAGTACTCGATGTGTGGCCTCATGAGTGCTGAGTACAGAGGCAGGATCATTGCCGTGGTCCTGTTAGCCAGGATGGCATTGGCCTTCTTGGCCACCTGGGCACACACCGGCTCACGTTCAGATGCCGTCACCAGCACCCCCAGACCCTTTTACGCTGGGCAGTTTTCCAGCCAGTCTGCCACCAGCCTGTAGCGCTGCATGGGGTTGTTGTGACCCAAGTACATTTGGCATTTGGTCCTGTTGAGCTTCATACAATTGGCTGCCCATCGATCCAGCCCGTCCAGATCCCTCTGCACCCTTCGTGCCGGGCGGTGCGGGGACCCGCTGGGCTGTGCAGGCTGGTGCGGGCGCTACCGACAGCGACAGAAAGCGATCGCGGAGAGCGCTTGGGAAGGGGACTGTAGTGGGGACAATTGTGTGAGCAGCGGGATGACACCCAGGCTGCCCGGCGGGGGCCGGGCCGGGGCGGTGGCGGGGCCGGGGCACCCCGGGTGACGCGGCGCTGCGCCACTGGCGCCGCAGCGCGGGGGAGTAGGAGGGGAGTGCGCGGGGGGCGGGGCCCTTTCACCGCCCGCCCCTCCCCGGAGTGGACCGGCCAATCGGGCGGTGGGGGGCGTGGCCTCCACGGCCCGGCATTAAGCCCATGCGCGGCATCGCTCCCGCCCTTTCGTCTTGAGCGGCAGCAGCGTCTGTCTCCCGGCGGCTCCGGCGCGGCGCGAACATGGCGGACCAGGCCATCTCCTTCCTCAAGGACTTTCTGGCGGGCGGCGTCGCCGCCGCCATCAGCAAGACCGCGGTGGCGCCCATCGAGCGGGTCAAGCTCTTGCTCCAGGTCAGCGGCGCGGGCGAGAGTGGGTAGCGCAGGCGGCACCCGTCACCGTCCCCCGCAGGAGCCGGGCCGGGCGAGGACAGAGGGACGGAGGGGGCGGGCGCCGCGGCCGGCGTGGGACAAAGGGCGCGAGCGAGGCGGTAGCGGTTGGCGGGAAGGTCACATGGGCGGCGGCGGGGAAGCCGANCCATCTTGGCGACCTTCACGTGACGCGCACCCGGGCCCCGATTGGGCCGCGGGCGGGGCGGGGTCGGGCCGCGGCCGGCGCGCGAGGCCCGGCGTGACCCGGTGGCGCCCCAAGGTGACTCGAGTGACCTTCGTGGCGGCTCCGGGCCCG
>VXAD01010046.1:212700-294502 GCA_013399195.1 Dicrurus megarhynchus | reverse complement strand
GGCCCCGGGCGCGCACCTGGTGCCTCCTCCCTCGCCTCCGGCCCCTGTTCCTCTGGCTGGCAGCTGGCTCGGCCTAACGCGGCTCCCTCAGGCGACTCCCGCCCGCAGGCCCACTTCTGTCAGTAAAGGCTCTTGCCTCTAGGTAGGCCCGGTCGTGATGTATTTGCCTTATACTAGCCCTTATTCTTTAAAAAATCAGTTAAGTTGGTAAAGATCTCAGAGATCATGAAGCCCAACCTAACATCCCCATTTAAACTAGACCGTGGCACTTAGTCTTGAACACCTCCAGGGATGGTGCCTTCACCACCTCCCTGGGCAGTCCATTCCGGTGTCTAATCACTTTTTATCTGAACTAGTTCCTCCTCTAATGTCCAACCTCAACCTTCCTTGGCACAGCTTGAGGCTATGTTCTCTTGCCCTGTTATTAGTTGCCTGCGAGAAGAGGCTGGCCCCCACCTTGCTACACTCTCCTTTCAGGTAGTTGTAGAGGAATTGCTCACAGCTGTCTGTTCCTATTTTGGCAAGTCCTGATCTCTAAGAAAATTTGGAAGCAATTTTAAGCCTGTTTATTAATAATACCAACGATGGCCATTCAGAATTAACAACTTCATTTTATAGTAGTAGGAGGTCTAAGCGCAGCTGTAGCATAGACCTGTCAAGGCATGTGGTCAATATTCATATTTTTATTTGCAGGTGCAACATGCGAGTAAACAGATTGCTGCTGATAAGCAGTACAAGGGTATCATTGATTGTGTAGTGCGTATTCCAAAGGAACAAGGAGTGCTGTCTTTCTGGCGAGGAAACTTGGCAAATGTCATCAGATACTTCCCAACTCAAGCTCTCAATTTTGCCTTCAAGGATAAGTATAAGCAGGTGTTTCTGGGAGGTGTAGACAAGCACACTCAGTTCTGGAGGTATTTTGCTGGTAACCTGGCATCTGGTGGTGCAGCTGGAGCCACTTCCCTCTGCTTTGTCTACCCCTTGGATTTTGCAAGAACCCGTTTGGCTGCTGATGTTGGAAAAGCTGGTGCAGACAGAGAATTCTCTGGTCTCGGGGACTGTCTAGTCAAAATTACCAAGTCTGATGGTGTGCGTGGCTTGTACCAAGGGTTCAATGTCTCTGTCCAAGGCATCATCATCTATAGAGCTGCCTACTTTGGGATCTATGATACGGCAAAAGGTAATACTTCAGAGGGGATCTAAAAACCTGTTTTTAGAATTGTATTGTCTGTTTTTGGGTATGTGAAGATGAAGGGGGATTTTGGTGCTACATCCGTGACCCTGCTGTATTCAAGGGAAAACTTGTGGATGTGTTGATGTCAGCAGCCTACTTTCAAGTACTGTTTTTGTACTTAAGGCAGTTGCTCCTAATGCCAGGAGAGTATGTTGGTGACCATACACAGTTAGAATAATTTCTTTTTTGTTCGGTGCATTACTGTAGCTACTTTAGACCAGTCCAAGTGTGTTTAGCAAAATGGGATTGAGCGGTGCTTTCGCAAAGCAATTGTTAAGCTTGGCATTTGGGCATATAGGTCATTAATGCTAGTTTGTAGTGTAATGTTATCCTCAGAACAGTGACTTAATTCAGTGGCTTTTTTTACTAAGAGAGTAGGGAATAGTGAAATTTTCTCCTGCTAGTCTAAAAAGAATGCTTGTGCTTAAGTGGTAACCTATTTTGATTTCCTGAGAAGAAAGTCTTCTAAATACTGCTTCAGTATGTTTAAAGTTTGCGAAGTGTTTTCCTGCAATTTTATTTAGAGTTTGGGTCTACAGTGTTTCATACTAGTTCATCTAGTAAAATAGCTGTCATGTAGTGAGTGAACCAGAGGAGGATGTGGAAGATAAAAAGCTAATTTTTGTTTTTAAAACCTTTTTTGTTTTATTGCAGGCATGCTCCCAGATCCCAGAAATACTCACATTGTTATCAGTTGGATGATCGCCCAGACGGTGACTGCCGTGGCCGGCGTGGTCTCCTATCCTTTTGATACAGTGCGACGTAGAATGATGATGCAGTCAGGACGCAAAGGAGGTAGGCTGTAAATCCATGGAGCTGTTCATGCTGTTTTAACAGCATTAACAAGGTGGAGTTCTTTTATGCTAATAGCCATTCTCAGCAGTTACCATTCCTTGTTCCGTAAGTTCATTATGAAACATGAAATTTTAAAAAATTGCCTGCTTGCATTGTCAGATTAAACAAAGGTATTAAAAAGAAGGCTTAACATTTTTAGTATGTATTGTGTTACAGTCTTAAATTGTGGTTTGGGACATCACAAAGCAGTTAAGGGAAACAGGGCAGTTGTTAAAAATAATCTGAGATAAAATAGGAATTAAGAATAACTCTTTGCTCTTTTCCTGCAGCTGATATCATGTACTCTGGAACAATTGACTGCTGGCGGAAGATTGCAAGGGATGAGGGAGGAAAGGCCTTCTTCAAGGGTGCATGGTCTAATGTTCTCAGAGGCATGGGGGGTGCTTTCGTGCTTGTGCTGTACGATGAATTCAAGAAAGTAATTTAAACAGCCTAAATAGAATTGGAAATCAAGTTGAGCAGATCATGTAGAATAACTACCATTATTATGGACCATTGACCTTCAAGAAATTCCTGTGAGTCTTATTTATCGGAGCCAGATGATACTTCTAGATGGGGCTAGAAACTGACAAAGAGGACTGATCCATTTCTCTGTATCATGCATGAAGACACTGAATCAGGCAATTCAGTGTGGCAATTTTTCTTTACAGCAGTGAGGAATGAGTGGCATTGGTTCTGGGTCCAAAGTAGCTAGGTCCAATTTAGGCAGAAAAAAATCATTTGCCTGTGGATCAGTCCCCAGTTTCAAGTCCTATCTTCTAGGACCATAAAATTGTATTTGAAAACGTTTGCTAACAAATCATGTTTTTTTCCACTTGTACTGAAGCACTATGTACCATTTTGCACAACTGAACATCTAGCAATTTTGTTCTTAAATTGGGGCATTTTGCTGTAAAACAATAAACATACTTACTCAGTCTGTGTTGAAATTATTACATAAAAGCTTTGGGAAGGCCTCTTGTATTTGAAAACTTGTTTCAGAACATGGGTCCTCTGATACCCTTACACTGCATTCTGTAACAAAGTAAGCTTTTTAAAAAAATAATTGAATGTGAGATCTTTGGAGGGGAGGGGTGGGGAAGCATGGGTTGTACTAACAGAAACCACTCCCATTCTTTGTGCCTGATAGTGTATGATGGGGCTGCTGCAAGTGGCTTTTTGCATGATTCTTAGACATTGATTTACAACTNACCCAAAGTACCAAGGACTGTAAAAAAGTAATGCTCTTGCCCTTGGTAAAACAGCCTAAAATAAATAATTTTTTCATTAAGTCAGTATGGAAAGCAAAATGGCATTCATGCAAAAACCCAGGAACCCAGTAAATGCCTTCAGCTTGTGAGTGACCTATGTACTGTATTGTTGCTGCTAGTTGGAAATGTTGATTGTGCCATTCAAGATACTGTTCAGCCTCATTTGTGGCAGTGGTCAGTAGCTCTGTGGAAGGTTGAATTTAATAGGAAATGAGTTGCAGTCTAATGAAGTTGAAGGTGTGTGGGGGAGGGAATGTGTGTGCTTCTGTGTAGCTGTAAAATAATAGATCAAGGTACGTCAGCCTTCAGTATTAACTGATTATTGTTTAGGGATGGTCAGCAGACCAGATTGAGTAATTTCTCATAACTGCTCTTTGAGATAATGTAATACCTATGTACCATTCTTCATATGTATATAATCTTTTGTACTTTGTAATCTGCAAAGACACGGTAGAGGGACCAGTAAAGGAAAACAAGGTGTTAATCTTCATGTTTTATGAACTCTCCCTATATCTTGAGAAAGGAAAAGAGTGTCATTGTATGACTCATTGAAGGCTGACTGAGCTGTCTTGAGTTCTTCTGTGTGCCTTCTGAGATTGCTATTCAAGATGAAGTATTTAAATTACCTGCTTGGCTTTGGCTGGTTATTACCTTCCTCTTGAGCATACTTTATCTTTTTCCTTTCACTGTTGCACAAGCACTGCTTTCAACATCTGTATGTGAATGTAAGGACATTACACAGTTCCTTTGTACACAGGCTAATGGCAGACTTTGTGTACCTACTGCAAGTGGTTCTTGCATCCTGTGTGGCAGTGGCAGCTCTGTGGTGCAGGCAGGTCATTTGGTGTTCACCCTGCCAATCAATTTGCTGGGGAGCAGGGGAAGGCATTTTGTCTACATAAACACATTGATGAGATTTTTTTTCTGTATCAGTGCCTTGCAAGGGTAGTGATTATGATGGGATACCTCCCTGTGACTGTATGGTGGCCCAAGCTTTGTGAGAGGAACCAAACGTGGCAGTTACTTCAGCAGCCCCTGACAGGGACAGGACTTCTACACCCAATCTCCCTTCCAGAACAAGGTTTTAACCAAAAGAAATAAGAAAAGAAATAAAGGCAAGTGTAGGTGTTTAAGTGGAACTGCACTTTCCCTATGCTGTACATTCAACACAAAATAATTTGTGGTGTTCGGGTTTGTTTGTTTTTTAATACATGGCTTCCCTTAATCATGCAGCAGCAATTTCCAGTGTGTGATGCAGTTTAGGGATGTAAGAGGCAAACAATAAATGAGACTTTTAAAAAAACCCATTTGTTCTCTGCCTTATTGAAACACTGAAATTCATTTTTGAAAAATATGAACAGGAAAACATTCAGCATTTGTAAAAGAAAATACTGGCATCTGAAGCCTATATTGTTTTTAAAAGGCATTGGAAATAGCATTTGCACCCTTTGAAGGGAGTAACTAAAATACATTAGTGAGGAAATTTTACATTTAAAATGTAGCTATTAGATTTCATTTCAATTCTCACAACTGTTAGACTTGATTTTTTTAAAGGTTTTAGATGCTGTCTGTGAATTAAGTACGTACTAAAACTGCACAGGATCAGTGTGTCAGAGATCTGCGTAGTGGCAATACTGAGTCTGAAATGGCTGACTGACAGACCAGTTCTAATAAGTACAATTTGACAAGTATTTTATTTTCCATTTTTGTCTTGTGTAAGGTTAATTGCACATATTGGGACAGTTTGGTGTTGCTGGTTGGAAGATCAAAGAGCAAATTTAAACGCATTCTAAATAGCTAGTTTCTGCTTTAGAAAATAACTGGACATATAAAGATTGTGGTAATATTACTGTGGCATTATACAGAAGGCCTGTCAACCTAAGGGAAATCATTATAATGAGAGGAAAAACTTCTTAGCAATTATGACAGCTTTATTCTGGATAAGAGGCCATGTCTCACATTGTGAAGAACCTCCTAGCAAGGTTTAAGCACATCTTCAAAGTAGGTGCTTGCAGAAAAGCTTGGTTGCCAGGCATTGTGGGTTTGAACAAAGGGAAAAGAACCAAGTTTCACTGATTTTTCTTCTTTTTTCATGTGCTCCATTTTAAGTGGGTTTTGAAGAGACAAACAAGTTTTATAGGTGATTATATTCTTTTATAGGCTGGTTTGAAGTACTTGTCAACAGGATCCATAATTTTCTTTCATGTTGGGGAATCGGGTGTGTTTTTGGAAAGTTGGATCATTCTTCAACTGTAGTTATTTCCTCAGTGTGACTTTTTGTTGGTAGATTTACATATGCTATCTAAAGAGAAAGAAAAGTCTGCACCATGCAGTAAGCTACATGTTGCTGTTGGTATCATTCTGAGCATTAGTTTCAGCAGTACTAAAGGCATCCTGTCTTCCTCTCTTAATACTTAAGAAATTATTGCAAAGCAGGAAAAAAGGACAGTTTTTTAAGGACAGTTAAGTGTTGGAGTCCAGAATGCAGAGAATATCTCTCTGCCTGTTTTTAAGTATAAAAACCCCCCTGTACATCAGCATTTCTGACCTTTGTCCATGGAGAAATCTATATACTCTCAGGGAAGAATTAAAATTTACACTGGTGTGAATTAGGTGATGAGATATTATGTAAGGTTGTCACAGGGTGAAAATCTAGAGTTTTTAGGGTTGTTAATATAGTAAATAGATAAAAGCAAAAAACTTCAAAATGGAGGATAATAGTTGTCTTTTAGACCCTTCTTCTTCTAATACTCCATATTCTGCGGTAGAGGTAGTTTGGAATGATTGGATGAAAAAACCTGCAATTCCAGTGAACGTGATGAGGTGAATTATTGAGCATTGGTAGAAAAAAGAAAATATCTTTCATTTTAAGTTTTAATTGGATAATTTACCTTTAAAAGAGTGTGCAATCAAGATAAAGCAGCGATTCTTGGCATTCCTTGCTCTGTGCTATGTCTAATGCCTGGCTATGGGCTAATTTTCTCTGATAAGATTTAATAAACAACTCTCTGCAAGCTGAGGGAAGGTCTTATTCTTTACGGCGCCCAGCAAAAGATATTAAAATTCCGTCATCAGGAGAATAATAATTGAGGCACAAAACCCAACAGTTAAGGAATGTTTCAATATGCTTGATCAGTACTAGCTGTCAGCAGGAGGAAGAACCGGAGTTGGTTTAGATGCTGGACAACCTTAGCTGAGACAATAGAAGGAATTTATTCAGTCAGTATTGCCTGAATTTTCCATATGTAAGCATTGGCTACACGTGTAGATAAAATACTTTGGTTGCTGTAACACATTTTTACATTGGCTATCCTGGAGTTCTAGGAGAATGCATGCTACTAGGTGAGATCATAGTACTCATAGAGCACTTGGAGTTTAAGTATTGAGGGAAGATAAATAATTAAAAAAAAGGAGGGATAGTACTGGGGGCAGGGGGGAAAGGTTAAAAAAAGCCTGCTGTCATACTGAGGATATGTTGCAGAACATCAAACCAAGATGTCTTCAGGACTTTTTTCTAGGAAATCTGAAGAATGGGTAAAGCACTACAGGGCTTTGTCATCATGGTGTTTTGTGCTGCTTTACTGTTCTCCAAGGAAAATGCACGAAGAGTGTGTCTTGCGAGTTCTTGGAATGTAACTCCAGGCAAGAGGTGATATAACTTGGTAATGGTGAGGAAAGCATAAGGGGAGAAAATGACTAGAAAGTCATTGGTCTGTAGTAAGATGAGTAAAATAAAATGGATTAGAGGAGTGCAAGTTGTCTGATGCACTGAGTGATTTGGTTGGTAGGATCTTAAAGCAAATAAAATGGGCAGTTCTTTAACATGAATGTTTTAAGGATGCAGTGCAGAAAGGGTTTTTAAATCATGAGCTTTTTCAGTGGGAAAAGTATTATGTAACAGGAGAAAAAATGAGAAAATGTGAAATACTGTTGAGTAAATAGAGTCAAAATGAGGAAATGCAAGCTTTATAAGGGTGTGATTAGCAAAGGACATTGCAGGTTTCAAAACAGCTCATAAATCCATTAGCACTAAATGTCAGGGAGAGTGTTTGGTATTCAGTGGAGGAGAGCTTTTGAAAATGTACTTTTTGTACTTTATTATTATTTTAATAACTTTGAAGAATTACAGCATTCAGTCAATGTTAAAGGTTTTGGAGAGAAAAGATAAAATAAAATTAGATTTTAAGAGTAGATCAAACTGTTTAAACATGTCAGAATCATATGAATTACTTTCACAGTGGCTGTTGGCAGGTATGAGGCAACGTGAGGGCTTCACTTAACTCTGGCAACTGCTGCTGCTACATTGCTCCCTGCATGGAAGTGCCTGTGCCACGGTTTACAGACCACATCCACAAAGGCCTCTGGGTTGTAGTGGAGTGATCTGAATATATTTGGTAGTATATGGACAGGAATTTGGAAGCCCCTCAACTTTCGGAAAAGCAAGCAATCAGTATGCAATTTTCCAAAAACTGCTTGTTACTTTCCTAGAGATTATTATTTAATATGATGGACTGTGGACTGCTGCTGCTCTGTAGCCTTAGCTCTGGCAGCCTGGTAGGAAGTGAGATACCAGGTATTTATGACTTGAGGTGTATGAGTAAACCTATCCAAGTTACATTCCTACCTGCTTTCTATAAAAGCCAAAGGTGGTAGGACCAAAGACAAATGAATCAGGACAACGAGCTGGTATATAGTTACCAAAACTAGAGAGCTTTAGGGATTCTTTGTAAACAATTGAAGGAAAATTTATGTGTCACTTTTGGATGCCTCATTGGAATGCATGGTGTTGCCCACTGAACTGTAGGCAATTAATGACTGACCTGATTTACTGACTCCAAGTATGTCTTTGCTTTAGCCAGCTGAGAGAAAGCATCCCCTCACAATGCAGTCACCGTGCAAACCACTGCTCAAATGGACAGATTTGAGAAGCATGAGTGGTTTGAAGCCTGGTTGTTATGATGCGTGCAGAAAGACAGGAAGAGTTACATGCTGTTGACAGTGTGCAGATGTGTAAGATGCTGTAAACAGGAAAGGAATAAGGGTAAAAAGTAACAGATTTGAAGTGCATTAAACCAGGCTATTAAAAAGGCTTTTTAAAAGTAGGCTAATTAAACACGCAGAATAGGCTGCACAGAGATGCTACGGTATATTGATCAAATACAATTTGCACAAACCACTGAAATTGCTAATCCTGTGTTGAAGCAAGAGGAAGGTTAAATGTTAAGTCTTTCCAGCCCTGTTGATTTGCATTCAGTGTGACAGGATTTTTACATGGGTATAGGTCAGGCTTATGAAATATATATTCACATTATATTATGACCACTGATGTTTGAAAATGTTAATGGAAAATGCTTCCTCACTTAGGTTATTTTTAAACTATGAACAGCAACCTTAGAAAGCTGATAGACACAGAAATTACTGATCTCAGTAAAAGTGAAAACTTTAGTCTTAAAATACCTCTGCAAATACCTTCAGGACAACCATTTGTTTCAACATTGGCATAGAGCATTTCAGGTTTCAAAGCAACATAGCTTACATGACAGAAATTAGTTTTGGACCAAATGTAACACTTATTTTTATAAGTCAGTTATTCTAGTCTTTGGCTTGTTGTGGTTTATAGTTAGCAAATTTGACTGAATTGAAAAGAAATCATACCTGGATATCTTCATCAGTTAATGCATTAAATCTGTCTCTTGGTTGTGGTATGGGAGGAAATATGCTCTTGCAACTGCAGTACCTTTGGGTAGAAAATGGGATTGTGCAGAAATTGAAAATACTGCTAATATAACTTACACAAACATTTTGTGTTATAACTTAAGGACATTTTTAACTTTCAAGATTGAATATCTATTGCTCTACAAATTAAACGAGAAATAAAATCTTTTGTGTGGGGTAACTGGTGGGTAACTATTATTACACTTATCATTTGGGTTACTAAAATTTATCTTGTGATTAGAATCACGGTAAATACACTATTAATCAATAATGTTGAATAAATCACGTGACATAACTTTCACCACTGAGTGAGAAGTTTTATCAAAATAAGTATACATTAATTTGGATTTCCTCTTGTCTGGTACTGTACACAGCCAATGGCTTCAAAGCAACCTGGATGTTAAAAGTAAGAACAGAAAAGCTTTTTCAGGTTCTGGTAGAATCCATCACTTAATAACTTCAACATCCATTCCCCCTTTTTCCCTTAGTGATTTTGTATGCCAAAGGGCCATCCACACCAATCCTGGTGGTAATAGTTCATGACGTTGATAATCAGATTATTTAAATTTGCAGGTAGGAAACTAGGAGGCTGGAGGAATGTGTTTCATAGATAATACTCTATCAGTAGTATCTACAGAAAAAAGGTTGACTTACCTTTTGAAAAGGCAATACTGGAGAAGTGTAATTGAGATTGTTCCAAGTGCAATCAGAAATAAAATCCTGAAAATAAAGTAATCCTTCCCTTGACCTGAAACATCCAAGAGAGAGAAATATCTTAGCATGGCAAAAAACTGCCTTTGTGACTGTATGATGTAATGAATGCAAATTTCACTAAACTTTTTGAATGTCCCAAAGGACTTCAACTTGACTTTATCTTATAAAGAGTTTTGTCAAAAAATGCAGATAGACTTGATACATTTTAAGCCTTTTCAAACGTTTAAAATTTAGAGAATTTTTAAAAAAAATTTTTAAAAACTTTAAAACTCTGGAAAAGGAGAAGAATAAACAGAATCACAGAACAATTAATGGAGCAAAATTAGTGGGAAGGGTGAAAAGAAAGCTGCAGAAGGAAGGGGATGATATTCATGGTAAAAACTTAGAGAACTAAGAGGCAGACTCATCAGACCAAAGACAAGAGTGGGTCTGGCTTGGTCTGTTTCTGTAGCCCTGGCATCTGAGTAACTGCTGCCTTCACAATCCCAGCTAATCAAAGGCTGCACTGCCAGAGTATTGGAGCTTCTCCTCCATGTTAATAAAATCCACCCAGTTCCTTCCATGTTATTGGGCAAAAATTAAGATTTTATTAATTTCTGTGACTGTGAGGAAGAAAGGGAAGCAAACACAGTAATGCTGAAAAAAAAATAGTATTTGGTAGTCTTACCAAACTCAATGGGTTCACTCCATTCCCCCCAGTTTGAGCTTATGAGACAGTTTGTTCCACGTGCTCTGATTTTCAGAATGTATCTTTTTTTCTCATTGTAATTTTGGAATTCATATCTGTCACTCCTTACCTAAAAGCAAAGTTATCAGACTGCATTTCACCTCATAGACAAATATTAACAAAATTTATGGGTTAATTTCCTGATACAGTTGCTATTAATTTTTTTTTTTTTACATATGTATTAAATAAAAGTTTATCCTGCCATCGAAACTTTATGGATTTTGAAGGTTAAAAAAATTTTGATATTTATTTGGACTTTGACTTATTTTATTATGCTTTATGGACACTTTTTTTTGGTGTCCTTGTTTGTGGATCCTAAAAAAATCTGAAAGACACAAAGCAGAAATTGGAGAAGTACCCTGTAAACTCCCCTTGCAACCTTCATGGGGATTAAACAGGCATGGATGGTATCTTTGCTGAAAAGATTTAATGTTCTTGAGACGATACAATAACAGATATGTAATATTTGGCCTCATGATGCTTTGTACAAAGTCTGGAATCTGTCAAGCCCTTCCAAGGCTGAGAGGACCGCTCATTTGTCGGGGGAATACTGACAGTATGTATTAACTTCCCCAGGTTTTGAAGACTGTTGAACTCCCTTTGTCTAACTCTCCTGAGCTGCAGTGGTATTATTCCACCAATGTGAAAGAGTGTTTCAGATTCTTAGTAAGCAAAATGTCACATCTGTCGTGAGCGAAATCTCTTTGTGCAATACATGGAATGTATGAAGTTTTGTGAAATGTGTGGAAAATTCTGCCTACCCAATCCAAAAAGGATGTATTAAGTTTTCACTTAAAGATAGCACAGGAAAATATTTTTCTGAATTCTCATTGCTACATTGAAACAAAACCTGTAGTTCTAGAAGTAAGTGTATTTTCTGTAATGGTATTTATGTGCTTAAGTAGGCAAAAGCACAAATTTGTTATGTGACAAGAATGCTTACATGAGAAAGCTTTTTCTCTTCTTTGGGCTCATCCTGCAAAACAAAGACAAATCTTCATTTTTATTATTTTCTCATCAAATAATCAAATATTTTTCTCTCTTTTGTTCTCATTTTCTTGCTTTTGAAGATCATAAATTACTTTAAACTGAAAAATCAATCAGATATTATTCTCCAGTAATGTCCCAGAATAAGAGCACTTTGTATTCAGAGTTCTGTCTTCCTACATTTCCTTTCAGAAAAGGAAGGAAAATTAATTATTTATCAGTAGGTGTGAGAAGCTGTATTTGCCACTAAGGGTATTTTTGTACACACTATGCATTCTCATCCATATCCAAAGTACGCAAGCAATCACATCATTCTACAAACACAGCAGATCTGGAAGCTGTGATTTCACAACAGTTTGATAACCTGGGGCAGAAAATTGATGTGAATAGCAAATTTACCCTCGTTCCAGTCAAAGTCTCTGTTAGACATCTGACTTATCCATGCTCAGGGGCTTTCTGTGAAGAGCTACTTACACATCCTATGCAATCAAAATTTAATTAACTGGAATTGAACATTGACCCGGATCAAAGAACCTGCAAATTTTGAAGAAAAGGATAGGTTCAAAAACAGATTCAACAGCAGTGAATTTAGCAATGATCTCAGCATTGAAAAGCTGAGGTCCTGGAAACATCTTTCACAAGTACTATCAGGAGAATAGCCAGCATCATGGAAAAGTCAGAAAGGTGTAACTGGAAGGAATTTCTCATTACAGAAGACACACCCTCAGTGTGTCTTGCACTATAAAGCAGACTAGTATTTCCCCATCACTCATTGTCAGCTGAGTGCTTTCAGCTTAGGACATGATGGAAGTCATCAGCCTGTGCTGTGAATGAGCAGGGTGTAAGTAAACAAGTTGCTTAAACTTGAGATGTGTAGTGCTGTTTTAGCTGTCTTACCTCTGTTGGCCCCTCCTGAAAGGTGGGAGTTCTATCTGCCATCTCCATGTCAGTACCTCTGGTACCCTCAGCACCTCAAGAGCCATGAGGCACCTCCTGCTCCACAGCAGGGAGCCCTAATGTGCACTGACTCTTAGGAGATATTCATGCTTCTTTGCAGACACCTACATTAAGGTGTCTCAGTCTAGGAGATTAATTTCTTACCCAAATGTAGAAATCTGCACTGGACCCCACCCATTCTGACTTTGGCACAGGAAAGAATAATTAACATGTATTTCTTTAAAATAAATGTTTTGATAATATTGCTAACTTGTGATCTATATCTTTATGTAAAACTTTCTAAGTATTTCACACAAGACTTTACTGTCAAATTATACACACCAGCTGGAAAGCTGCATGTACTGCAATTGCTCCTTGAAATAGCTACTGAGGTAGATACTATTAATGCATTAAAGATAAAAAATCCAGATAGTCCAAACAGCCTGCAAGCCGTTGGTCTTGTTTTTAATAAACAAATGAGATTTAATGATACGTTGCTTTACTGCAGTTGTATATTTATGTTTAACCCTTAGCTGATCTTTCCTGTAATGGTCTTGTGCCTGAGGAATTGCTACCATGGTAAGTTTCTGAGCTGCAGAAGTTCATGACTGGTGGAATGTGAGACAGCAGAGCTGGAGGAGGAGGACACCACAGCTTATGAGAGACAAGTTAATAAATAATGGAATCAGAAATTTACACATTATAGATATGCATGAGCATAGGTACGGTACCAAAGACAAACCAAGAAATTGTTTTTACCTTATTTTGTATGCTGATTTCATACTGAAAACACTTTGCTTTTTCCACATGACTTGTAAGGGGTGGATGCCACGTAATTATGCAACCTGCTGAATCTCTGGTACAATGGGCAGTGACATTTAAAGGAGCAGTGAGTGTTTCTGGGGAAAAAAATTGAATAATTAATACAGCCATGGTCAGTAATCAGCTACAACTCATACCTTCTCAGCAAAATGCATGTGAAGGTGAGGCAGCTGATGTACAACTGTGTGCTGCTGATGCTAACTAAAGTTATCTGGTAAACAGCAGTGAAACACCTTACCAAAACTTGGGAATGTATTGATGCCATGATGATTTTTTGCCTTTTCTTTTAAACCCCTTTTATACCTTTTTACAACTTCTGTATTCCTTAGTGCTTTTTGCCTACATTCTTGGACTTGTTTGTCAAGCTAGGAGACTCAAAATTTTAGAAGCTTCATAGTTAGGGATCAGTGTGCCCCAGACCCCAAGGTCCTCTCCAGAACACATTTTGTAAACTAAGATAGAACCATCCAGGGGAAGGTTCCCTGGAGAGGGGGGCTCACTCGAGCCTCTCATTGAGAAATCTTTGATAGATATGCTAATTAGTAAAACCTATAATGTTATACCAGATCTTTTGTGGGTGTGCATTGAGGTGCATTTGACCTGGATGTAGCGCACCTAAGGATCCTTAAAATAAATACCGAGGTAAAACCCCTTTTTCCTTTCCAACCGTGTTTGACTCTTGATTTTAAGGCCAGGAAAAGGCATCAGTATCACTGCAGTTTTTGGGCAGCTGAAGTAAATGAAGTTCATGTGAAAAAAGAAAGGTATGAAAGATTTTGCGTAATTCAGTAGTACAATCAGCAGAGTGCCATTTTCTTCTACATCTGTTTTCCAACTTCACATTGACAATGCAAGTTTCCATAGGAAAAAGGAAGGAAGTTTTTGCATATGTAGAATCATTCATGATGCATTAAAGGCATCTGAATTGGAGTGTCTATAATATAGTTGATTCAGTGTGACCTGATTTCTCTTGGAGGTTAAACACCTAGCTCACAGAGGTACCCACATATTTAACTAACACAGTCCTAATTTGCAAGCTGAACCCTCACTCTGGCTTTAGGACATGTAGCTCTTGTGGCTCTCAGGTGTGAGCTTAAGGGATGGTAAAATAAGCCCTTAAGAAAAGTGGCCTTGAAAATCTAACCATTGTGTTTCATTACTTGGAATCCATGACTGTCCACACCACTTGTCTGAGCAGTTTTTTCAGGCTGCCTCTGTCTTTGCTTGCTTTAGTCAAGTTTTGGAACTACATTCTGTCAGCTGTTGAGAGCAAAGTCTGCCCTGCGGTGCAGGATCCTGCAGTGGCTACCGACTTTGTTTTAATCTTCTTTCCAGAGAAAAATTCCCCACTTCCTTATTTTATAAAACAGTAATAAAATAAAATGTTCAGTTACTTACCAATTTTATACAGGTCAATGTACTCATCATAGAACTGGATCAGGGAGTCTTTGCTAGACCCATTCACCAGGAAGTAAGCTTTTTCAGTCCCTATGCTCACGTTTTGGAAGACACATCCCATATTTCTGCAATTATCATCTTTAATGTAAAGCTCACATTCCATCTCCTCTTCATTTCTGCATACAGCAAAGTAATTTAGTTAAACATGGGCACTGTGATGTGGTGAATGGGAATTCAGAATTCCCTGGCTCAAGTAGATTTTCTTACCTTGAATTCTGCCAGTAGAGAAAATACTGTGTGTCTGCTGGAGCATGCCTTCCTGGCTGCCAAGTGCAGTTCATGAGGAAAATGTTATAAATCACACAGGAGAAGTTTTCAATGGCCGACCCATTCATGCCTGCAAACACAGGAATATCCGTGATGAGGAAAAATCCTGTGACTCCTTCAAGCTGGAGGTTCATGGCACACACTTAGATATGTTAGACACCTGCAAGCCCAGCTTGTTATTGCTTGGGTTGGGAATGACTACTGAGAGAAAAATTCTACTCTCGCTCCATTTTAACTGCCTCTGAACTGTGAAACCTGTCAGCAAGTGAAGCATTCCACATGTAATGGAAGGCACATTGTCTTTTAACACCATCCATGCTGCTACAGAGAGAAGTATTTCCCCTTTTGCAATTCATGCCCAGGAATCCACTCCAGAAGTGTTTACACAGAGGATTAAAAAAGCTGAGACTTTTAAAAGTAAGGTTGGACTTTTTCCTGCTGTCCAATTAAGCAGTCTCCTCCTTAGATCCTTCCACCTTCATGTGGGTGGCAGTGACTTGTTCTTTTGCTTTTCTGGAGCACACTGAAATGGGAACCTTGTCTTTTTGGAAGGTCCCTCATGGTTAGGCTGTGCAGGCATGCTCAGCTTCCTCTCTTCTCCTTCAACCAATTTTCTCCTTTCTTCTGTGTTATGTCCTAAATTCAGTGAAAGAGTGGAGACTTCCTCTGCTACAGACTCCAGCCCTTCCAGTGCCCAATAAAGAGGGCAACCTTATGGAAGACCAGGGCGATCCTCTGGGGAACCCTCACACTTGGAATGTAGGGCCAGCTGGGGAGGAACACCAAAGATTTGTGTCTCCTGGCTTGTATTTTGAGGGTCATCCATGAGTGTTTCCTCTATCAAGTCTAGAGGAAGAGATGAGCAGTGAGCATTTTCTCTGCTCAGATATGAGCAAGCTGCTAATCCATCACCTTTGTCACGTCTGAAATACCCCAGTTACACACAGCTGCAGCAGCGCTGGTGGCTGGGGAATTTTAATAGAGAACTCTGAGCTGACAAGGGAGGGGAAACTGAGTCACAATAAACTCACCAACAGCCCAGCAGAAAAGCATTTAATAAACAAACAAGTACTAATATCTTAATTTGTAAAAGCCAAAACAGTTATTTGAATCCACTCTTAAACCACTGCAATTTACTGGCATTTTTGAGCCTTATTATTAAAGAGATACACTTGTATTAATACATCTCTTGCAGAGTGTTGGAGACACTTGTTACAGAGCAAATAATTTTAACAGATCTGAAAAAAAAATTTTTAATAGAAAATATAGCATTTATCTACTGTGTAAGTAATTGTTTTCAAAGGCATTGTTTACCTTTAAAAAATTTCAAATGGAGAAAACCTTAGCCAGACCATATACATTACCTCCAGGGAGAAAGGTGCATTGTTTTGAGATGTTTGTGTTTGGCACTTCAATGATAAAGAATACCCCTTTGTGCAGAGGCAAGTATAGTTCCACTGGAAAGCTGCATAGTGGACTATTCACCTGAAAAAAGAACATGTTGTTATTTTATTTTTCTGCTTTTGCTTTCTGATGTTAGACGAGGCTGGCTGTGGAAGTGCAACTCAGGAATGTAGTTCTGTGTAAATGTATGTTTTTTGCTCAAGAGCTAGCGCTCTCCTTTAGCACTCAAGGCTGATGTAGAATGGAACTGAGGGATCAAAAACATAACTACACAAAAAGCTTTGCAGCTCAGGAGTTGGATGCTACGCTAGTGTGCAATTATTTTAGGAGACTAATAGTACCCCAGTGGCATAACAGAAGATGGCTAATACATAGGGGAGCCACAAAGGAATTTAATCAAAGGATTAAGCAAAATAAAAGTCCTCATCTGACCTGCCCATGGGGTTAAAAAGGTGTCTATGGCATTATAATCTTCAATAAAAATGTGATTTATTTTTTAATATCTATTTCTAAGGCACCTGCTTTGCTAGGCTAAATAAGCCATCTCTATCTCTGTCAAGCTTCCTATTTTTCTCTTTGGGTAATGTGGGTTTATAACAGAACCTGTGCTACAGGCATGATCCAGTTTACCGGGAAACAAGTGAAGAACTTCAGATAACAAAAATCCATGGCAGTGTTTGTGGATATTTTTTTTTGAGGGGTCTCTTGCTCTGTCTCTTCAAAGTCTCTATAAGTCTCACTTAGCCTGAACTCCACCTATGGTGAGTCATGAGTAGGGATGTAGCTGCTGAAAAAAGGGGCTGTGAGACTATCTCTTCCTTTCTGCTTTGGTGCCAGAATTTCAGTTCTTTAGTATGCCTAGGATGCTCCTTTAGCAGTAAATGCACCCTGTCTTTCCTGATGGCTTTCCACATGTCAGATGTTATCTGCAACATTCATTTTTTTCAAAGTAAGTGAAATTGATAAAAGGTAAAATTATTTATCCCAATGAATAGCAAGTTTACCTCTTCCTCTCTATTTTCCACATCCCCATCTGTGATGGTACATTTGTACTTCGAGAAATTCCTGCTGCTCTCCCAGGACAGTTCCATTTTTCTCCAGTCCACTTTCACATTTGTAATAGGTGATCCTCCTGTGTCTGCTGAAAGTGTTGCAGCACAAGTTCAGTAAGGATATGCTATTGCTTTTGTTGAATGCAGAGGATAGTATCTGTCAGGCTTAAGATGGCAATGGCCAGTTTCATTGCAAATATTTCTGACAAATGAAGTGTTAAACTTTGTTTCTCAGATTAGATCTGCAAAAAAGTACTTACACTCCGTACAATGGATGTCAGCATGTAAGGGATGAAATAGCATCATATACCACCAAATCATGCAAATGAGTCCAAGAGTATCAAACATATTTCCTTATCTGGAAAGAGATAATGAAACCTTCAGAAAAAAAAAGGGAAAATGAAAAAGGGAAACCAAAAAAAAAAGGAAAGGAAAATAATGATAAATGTCTTTTGGTTTTGCAAAACTTTTTTTTTTTTTAATATTCTTTAGAAAAGCCAAGCAGAGGGTGTGCTTCAGGATGTCTGTCAGGCACCTCTTCTTTGAAAGAACTGAATAGCCATGATACTGCCTGTAACAAAGTAGTTTGAGATAAAGAGGCTGCAGACTCTCACTATGATAAATACACTCACTATATCCAGTGCAGAGACCATGACTTAGGATTACTGTTTCCCCACATATCTATCCTAACAATACCATCAGAAAATCAGGTTTCCTTGCTTTCTGATCCTGTGAACATCACAATGCTGTGCTTTGTTTTAGTAGCTAGAACGGTGTTGATAGCAGACCAGCGTTTTGGCTGTTGCTGAGCTGTGCAGGCACAGCATCAGGGCTGTCTCTCCAACCCCATCCCACCAGCTCTGCAGAGGCCAGTAGGATGGGGGGCAAGCCAGAGGCTGGGAGGGAACATGGCCAGGACAGCTGACCGCAGCTGACAGGGATATTCCATATCAAGTGGCATCATGCTCAGCAATAAAACCACAGAGAAAGAAGGATTGGGGTGGGATGAGGCATTCATCATCCAGGCATTTGACTTCCAAAGCAACTGCTGTGGGTACTGAGGCCCCCTGTCCCAGGGAGTGGCTGGATATTGTCTGCTGATGGGAAGTAGAGAATAAAGAAGAGGGGGAGTGAGAGAGCAGCTTGGTGGGCAGCTGGTGGCCAGCCAAGGTCAGGACACCACAGTATTTTTTCCTGTTTGCTATCACAAATGGCTCTCCACTTTTCAAACTGCATAACTCCCACTGTTCTTAGAGGTTTGCATCCACCCAGAATAGTCTACTTCAAATTTATGTTTGCTGCAGTGTCAGAAACCAAGGAGTCAGATGTTACAGCTCACTGTAGGCAATTTAAATTGCTAAGGAAGTGTGAGTACCTGCAAAGGGCAACTCCACATTCATTTGTGTGGTATGGAGGACTGAGCAAAGCTAGTGAAACACTGGCATCAGCTCTTGTCAAACATTTCTCATCTCATGTACCATTTTCCTTTTCTCAGTGGAGGTTAAAACCCTGGAAGAGATTTCTCTATTCCCAGCATTTTTTTTTTCTACATGAAGAAGCAACTCTGGTTAAATTTTTGTTTGTTTTAGCATTGCCTAGTACTACAACCTCATAGTAGCAATTTTCTTGATTACAGGTAGTACTAAGGATAATTCTAAACTGAATTAAATTCTTACGAATTCAAGAAAAAAGAGAAACATGGTAATATTTTGTTACTAGTCTGCCTGCCTATATTAATTTTTGTGGTCTGTTTTCAAACTGATTCCACTTGTGGTAAAAGCAAAAACCCATCCTGATGTTCCAAGGAAGTCGTCCTGTAGTCTTGAATATTTCCAGAAGGCATCTCACATTTCCTGGAAATTGTCTTGATAGGACATATCCATTGTGGTCTCCAGGATTCGAGCCGGGCCAGGACACCATGCTGGGGTTGCAACAGAGACAGACTCTTCACTGTAACCTGCTTATCTCTTGCAGCATCCATACTTGTAAATCATCAAACTGCAGTTAGGATGTGGCCAGGGCTGCTGGGAAGTGATAGCGAAGAATCTCAAGTACAAACAGCATGGAGGACTGACTGAAATGCTCTGTGAGATATTAGTCTCAATAGTTATTTCCAATTTCCCATGCTCTCAGGAACCTCCCCAGGAATGCACGTGAGAACCTTGAGACCCGTTGTCCTTCTAGTCAGCCTCTTAATCATGTTTTTCTCCATTTTGGCCCTTCTGTTCATTCACTCAACATTTTCCCCTCCCTTTCCTCATCTTATGTTCCTTTTCTAGGCATTTGTTTTCCTATTCTCTGGAAACTGTCTGCTCACCTTTCCTTTAATTTCTTTGTTTCATTCTTCTTGACATCTCCTTCTCTCTGCTCTGATTACTCCTGTGCTGTCAAAATCTCCCTCAGGTTTCCTACACATGACTGCAGCCCCATATTGTAAGTACTCTTTGTGCTTTGTCATGGAAACACTCATCTGGGACACTGCCATACGAATCATCTGCAGCCCTGTCTGCTTAGAGAAGTGTTTGCTGGCACCATTGTCTCCACACTCTGGACATTTCATTGGACGTGCAGTGGAAAGATCTGTAAGCATTCACTTTCCTCATACGAAATGACCATTCCAGCTCAATGCCCAAACACATTGCCAGGTCCTCTGTTTTTTCTCTGCCTGCAGGCAGCATAAGAGATACAGGAGCTGTGGTGAGCCCTAAGCCATTCAGCTGAGCAGTCCAGACCTTCTGCACAGTGGCCAAGCAAGTGGCTCCAGCACTGAATTTTTAGGAATTTTCTGCCTCCAGGGCCTCCACCCTCTCCCAGACTGGTCTTCTGCAGACAGGTGTGGTAAAGCTCTCTCTGGTCTGCAGACACCTCAGTATAGAAGGTGCCAGAAGGAACACTTATGTCAAAATGATTGTGAGTGTCATTTGGAGGATCAGACCAGAAGAATCATACATATTCTGCTGTAAGCAGTATTTCCTCATATTTCATCAAAATATGAGGTAAAATAGAATTTATTAGGATGAAAATTACCAAACTAGATGATTTTTTCTGCTTTGCTTCTTTCCTCTTTCTCCCCTGGCCAGCCTCACAGACATGTGTCTACCCTGCTACATAGGGGAGGGCCCCAGGGGGGCTCTCAAGCACCTGGTTTCCACACTCCTCAGCTCTTAGCTCACTCCCTAGCTCTCTCCAGGACAGTTTGTTATAAACCCAATCTACTCACCTTATCAGTGTGTCAGAAGTAAAATACAGTCAGGTAGTCTATAGTAGTTTTTACATAAAGCTTGCACAAAATACTGACTTAAGCACTATCAATTCTTGCCCTCTCAGTCTTCTGTCTTTGCTCTTAGGCTGTGAGTGTGGGATGGTACCAGAAAATGTCCCCTGAGACCAGTGATTTATTTGCTTGAGTGTCTCTGGGGAAATTACTCCTGCCCATGACACACTTCCAGAAATGAAACTTTGTATTTTACTCACAGGGTAATGTGAGGACAAACTGATAATTGCACATTACAGAGATAAGGAGAATATCATAAACTTGCTAAGCCTTCCTGGAAGTATTGAAATAGGAATAGAAACCCTACAATGCATACCAAGCAATGAAATATTATTATCAAATTGCTGCCTAAATACAACTATTTCAGTTTAGTTCAGTATTCTGGTTTCTGTAGAGGATACAAAACTGGGAGAAGTGGGTGATGTGCAACTATTTTGCTTCAGAGGGACCTGGAGAATTTGGAGAAATGGCATGACAAGAATCTCTTCAAATTCAGCAAAGGAAGATGCTGAGTCCTGCACTCGGGGAGGAACAACCCCTGGCACCAGCAGAGGCTGAGATCCACCTGCTGGAAAGCAGATTTGCAGGGACAGCACAGGCTGACCGTGGGCCAAATGTGCCCTTGCAGAACAGAAAACCGAAGGCACCCTGGGCTGCTTGAGGCAGAGCACTGCCAGCAGGTCAAGGCAGGTGTTCCTGGAGTGCTGGGTCTTGTTTGGGAACCCCAGAAGAAGAAAGATATGGAGCTACTGGAGAGAGTCCAGCAAAGAACCACAAAGATGATTAAGGGCTCTGACATGTGGGAAGATGCTGAGAAATTTGGGATTGCTCATCCTGGAGAGATGAAGGCTCAGCGAGATGTTATCCATGCGTACAAATACCCAGCTGTGGGGAATGAGAAAGATAGAGCCAGGCTCTGCTCAGTGGTGACAATTGACTGGGAAAGAAGCAATGAGCAAAAACTGAAAAAATGGAAATTCAATTTAAACACAAGAAAACACCTTTTGCTGTGAGGGAGTCAACTACTTGAACAGGTTTTCCAGGAAAGCTTTGAAGTCTCCACTGTTGGAGATACTGACTGGACAAAGCCCTGAGCAACCTGCTGTAGCTGACCCTGCTCTGAGCAAGGGTTGGGATAGGACAATTTCCAGAAGTGCCTTCCAGCCTCAACCATCCCATGATTTTGTGATTCACTTTTTTTTCCCCTCCAAGAAGTAGAAATCCACATTTTTCTAGTTTAAGTAATTTATAGAAAGGGTAATGAAAATAGCATTTCTTTTCAGTTATTGAAAAATAGATGTCAGACAGAAAAAATCAAATAGTGCAACAGATATCATAGACATTTCATAGTCTTTCCTGGATCTTGCAGAAATCTTTAGAAATTTTGTATATACACATTTCTACTTTTAATCAATTAGGCTAAAGAATCCTCAAAATTTTCTCTGGAATTCCTTAAACACGAAGGAAGCTGCTCCAGATTTTGTACATGTTCAAGTATGACTGTACCTAACTTAATCCTTGGCAAACATTTGCATCCTGTAAAAAATCTTCAGTGGCACAAGAAAATCAACATACAACATAGAGAGACATACCTCCTCTTGAGAAAACTCTCCTCATTTATCTTGTTTGATTTTGGTTTGCAGCAGCAAGGACGCTTTAACCTGTAGTTGTAGTCACATGCAGAAATCAGTAAGTGTTTTGCTCTGCCAGTTACCTTTTTTTTTTACTGCATAACAGTATTAAGTAACAAATGCTGCAAGTTAGAAAGCTGCTCAGTTTATCATTTCCCTTACTGCTTTTGAGCTTCCTTAAATTTCCTGATTGGCAGATGTTAACAAATTCACATGAAGTGATCATGCAACTGACTCTTCCTTCCTGTTATGTCAGATGAACTAAGCATTAATAGTCACAACATGCAAATACATTACCCAAAAATACATAAATACTCAGTGGCATCACAGTATTTGAACATGCTCATAGAAATTCCACTTCTATAAACAAGCAGATTTTAATAAATAATATGTTCTGGAAAAAACATCAGTGTTGTGTGACTAGCCCATGTTTAAAGTGGCTGCCTGTATATGTTGGTTATGGCCCCTGCACAAGCCCAGGTTCTCCTTTGAGGAAGATCACTCCTTAGCATGTATATACAAACAGCCAAGAAAGTTCTGTCTTGCATATTTGCAGGCAAAGAAATGCCAAGGAAAATACCAGACCCAAATTTCTGAACTTTCTCACTGCCCAGCTGTGGGTTGGTTTTATTTGGTTCATCTTAGGCTACATCATCATAAGTTAGGTGCAAAACTCTCTGACTGCATAAGTTAAAAGAAAATATCCAAAGCGTTTACTGAATAAGATAATGTCAAATTCACAAAAATCTTTGCAGTCATATTAATATGAGAGCCTAATCCATATTGTTTGCTTTAACTTCCAGCAGCTTCAGATGTGGCTCTGGGTTATGCTGAGTGTTAGCCACTTCCCCATTTGTTTTACTTGATATCTGACATGCAGTTACATAATCTGCATGTAATGGATTTTTTTTTTTATTTCCTGCTGTTCTTGGATGCTTGTAGCAAATGGGATCTCTGTTAACCCCTACCTTCCACTCCCAACACGGGCACAATAGCAGGAAAATTAAGAATTCCCTAGGCTTCTTAGGAGTGAGGGAGGATCCTTAGTAGTTTGTTAAAGGAAGAGCTCTTCTTACCCTGCTATCATTGAACCAAAATTGTAGGGTGGGTTTGGGTTTTTTTTGCTAGTGTATGTGCTCAGATAGCAACCTACTTCACAGACTTTTGAAATTTTAGACGTCTTTGCTTTTCAGTCCACACTGCTCAGTCTTGCCTCCCTTTACCCAGTGATTCCCACCAGAAGGACAGGTTAATATTATTTTCCATTTTAAAAATCCTTGGGTGAAAAAAACTAGATAAGTGACAAGACTAACAGTTTAGTCAGAGCACATGAGGGGCAGGGTTGAGCTGCAGAATTTTGTCTCTAGAACCACATACTAACTTTGGCTCAGTCCTTGTCAGCTTTTTTAATACCTTGGGAACAGGACACGCATGTTTAAAATCTTCTACTCACTAAAGGACTTAATTTACTTATTCTATGTACCCTAAAAGAAACACATCTAGTACACATGTAGTCACAGTTCAGTGTGATCTGAAATTGTTGATTCATCACATATGCTCTGCTTGGGTACCACCACCCACCTCAGTGACCACTGCCACCTTGAGTAACTGTTCTAAAGCATCCTTCCATATCACACATATTTGTGATGCAAAGTATGTGTTAGTGTGCCTGATTAATTTTGATGAAGGGTTTTGCATCCTGTTGTGGTGGCATGTCTGGTGAGGTTCTAGGTGATGTGAAGGTGGTATTACAGTATCACCTGACCAGCACCTTCAGGCTGCCCAAACAGTGGCTGAATTAGTTTTAACTAATCCATTTATAAGTCATATGAGAAGTGTTCACCATCCCTGGAAGTGTTCAAGCAATGACTGGATGTGGCACTTAGTTGTATGGCTTAGTTGAAAAGGTGGTGGTGTTAAGGCCAAGGGTTGGATCAATGACCTTGGAGGTCTTTTTCAACCTTAATCATTCTGTAATTCAATGATTTTGAACTGTAACCTGGACTAATTCGTCAGGGTTCTGTCTGCAACACCTTTCCTGAATCAGCTAAGTATATTATCCCTTTCCAGGAGAAAGCAGGAAACAAACAAGGAGCTTGCTTAGGTTCTATTTAACAAGACCCCAACGCCATCTCTTGAGTGTCTTGATACTGTCTTTATTATACTTTACTACTCCCTTCCTTACAGCAAGCCACTGAATGGTTGTTCATAGCTCATGGCTAGGTTTTGGTGGACTGGATCCAAACTGTGCCTCCCTCTGGCAATTTTGCCCAGGAAGAAAGTTACTGTGCAAGGTTATAAACCAGTGCAGTCTGCTACAACCCCACCACTCTTTTAGCAAGTCATTGTGAGCATTTCCACTCTGACCACTGCTGCATACTGGGAACAATACAAAGATGGTTTACAAGTGTGTCCAGCATGAATTCAGCCTCTTTAAGAAATTTGCTTTGTTGTTCTGACCTGCTGCAAAAAGCTTCCTAGTTGAGTCTTTGACCAAAAGCTAATCATTAGCTGTGTTAAAGGCAGAAGTGTGCCAAGAGCTGTTTGTGTTCAGCTACAGTACAAGCTGGAGAAAGTACAGCACTGGAAGGCTCCCCAGCACTGGAACATGTCCAGGAACAACTGTTCCCAGCACTAGTTTGGCCAGGATTTACAAGCAATGTCCTGAACAACTCCTGGACATAGTCCAGAGGTTAGCTCAGGCCAGGGCTAATTTCTAAAGGTAGTTTGCACGTGTCCATCTTATTTAGGGGTTTAAGAAAGCGTGTCTGGACTCTTACACGTAAATTGGCCTCTGTGCAAGAAAATAGTCCTGGGAATGTCTAGTCTAATAATCAAATGTCTACTATCATTATAAAACTAGTCTAATAATGAAATATCAATGTTCAAATGTCAAGTGTAAAAATCTGAGCCCGTCTCATTTTTCTAGTTGCCCCTGTGTACTTGAAGAGCTCCAAAGAAACTTCTAGTATGAATTGACCCATTTTTGACAGTAGAACAATGGAATTCAGGCATCAGAATTTTAAAAATTGTATTTATCTCAATAAATTAATTATTAATATTTTTAATATGAGACAGAAAAACAATCATTTTTCCTTAAGATTGAAAAGTAACTAAAACTTCTTGAATGAAATATTTCCATATTATTTACAAAATAGAAGATATCCAAGAGGGCCGGGTTACCCAAACAGTTAAAATTAGCCCCAGCTATAAGCAAATACAACGGCATTTAAAAAGATTGCATGTGAGGTATAATTCTCTCTTGACTGCATCACTGTTTTATACAAGAAAAAGAAGAAAGTGAAGAAAGCCAATATATTATTCCAGAATTTCCACAGGAATATACAGTTGTCTAAGAAATGCACTTTCAGGCTCCTCCATTTTTCTTGGTTATCTCACAATGTCAGCAACTAATACTATCTCTTCATTTTCAGATGTCATTGACTGAATTTTGTTCTCCATCAGCTGAAAGGAAAATAAAAACTTCCATCAGTTTTATACATAATGTTAGGTTAGTGTCTACTCATGCACAATTCTGAGAGTATTTCATCTGCTTTTGCTGTGTGTGACCACCGCAGTCTGTCCTGTTTCCTTAAAAAACCCTATTTTGAACTGTTTTCTGTGTCCCCTTGTTTTCTATCCTGCTAGTGGGTAGGTAGGAGATGTGTGCACCTGGAGGGATTCAAGGTGGCAGCTTGGAGGGGGGGACCCGGTGGGGGGACACAGGGCTCAGACGCTGGGATCTGATGTGAGGAACTTTATGGTGGTTGTAAATGAAGAGAGCGAGGAGGTCTACTCGTCTCACTGGCAAATTCAGCCCTGCTCAGCTGGAGAGTAGCAGGAGGGCTGTGGTGAGATTGCTGACGGTGTTGACGTGGGGCTGGTAGAGGCAGCTGTGCTGGTTTTCTGTCTGGCTGCCTCACTGTGCTCTGCTGTGTCATTGTTCAGGTCTGTGCCTCATGTTGGGAAAGCTAACAGTCCTTCCTGCTGCCTGGATCTACCAATGGGACCATCAACCTGTGCACCTGTGAGACTGGAATGGGAGAAGCCCCGGGATTCCAAAAGAGCACTGTGTTTGACTTCCCTTAACAAACTTGCCTGCTGATTTTATTTTGTAATTCTTCAGAATATGGCAAAGAATGATCCTTTGTAATAAGTTCCTTAGCATTTAAAAATTCATCCCGTAGTTTTGTATGTTTTTCACACATTTAATATAAAAATAGAAAGAGAACATACCTCTGGATTTGTGTCAGCCAGTGTAAAAAAAGCAGGTTTTGGTCCTGGGATCTGTGGAAATGCTGCTTTCCAACAGCCAGTCCTGGAAATCAAAAGGTGTTGAATACAAAATTACAATTGAGTAAATGTAATGTGACAAAACCATTGCACCCGTGAACCAGCTCTTATCTTCCTCTTCAGTCTTGGAAGTGAACTGAAAAATATACATAATCTCAACACAGATTGAACACATATCAAGAAAACATTAATAATTTGGATGGTAATGGATTTGTTTTTGATTAAAGATTTACCAGTAGTAAAATTCCTTCATTGAAAGAAAAAGGAATTTGTCCTATGCCATGACAAACAGTGAAAAGTGGGGGAAAAATTTTAACAAGTTGAGAGAGCAGTATCTTTTCTGAATTACTGTATATTTCTATGCAAAGTGCATCATATAATAGAATACCCTTTCTGTTTCTGTTTCACATATGTGGTTTATTTTATGTATCCTACAGAGACACCTACACCTTATTTGTTTAAGAACTTCAGGTGTTACACACACCCACAGAAAATAAATGCATAAATTAAGTTTACCTTTTGCACAACAAAACTGTGATGATTGCCATTAAGGGTGTCGCAACTGCTACCACGAGTAAAATCCATACTGAAGAAGATATAATTTCTTCATTTCCTGAAAGAGAAACATTTATTATTATTATTGTTATTATTCATTATAATAATAATAATAATAATAATAATAATAATAATAGTTGGTGGTGGTGGTGGGTTTTTTTGTTGTTTTTATACAAGGAATAGATAATAGAATTCCAGTACATAGAACGGTTTGGGTTGGAAGTGACATTTAAAGATCATCTAATTCCAGCCACTCTGCCATCGGCAGGGACACCTTCCACTAGACCAGGTTGAGCCCCAACTTGGCTTTGAACACTTTCATGGATGGGGCATCCACAATCTCTCTGGACAACCTGTGCCAGTGCCTTATGACCCTCATGGTGAAGAATTTCTTCCTAAAATCTAATCTAAATCTACACTCTCTTAAAGTTTTTTAAAGTAATTTTAAAGCCATTCCCCCTTGAACTATCCCTACATGACCTTGCACATAGTCCCTCTCCAGGTCTCCTGCAGCCCTTTTAGGTACTGGAGGACTGCAAGAGGGTGTCTCTGGAGCCTTCCCTATTCCAGGTTGAACAACACAAACTCTCTCAGACTGCAAGAGGTGTTCCAGCCCTCTGATCCTTCTTGTGACCCTCATGTGGACTCACTCCAACAAGTCCATGTTCTTCCCATGCTGAGGACCTCACAGCTGGATGCAGCACTCCAGGTGGGATCTCACCAGAGCAGAGTAGAGAAGCAGAATCCCCTCCCTTGCCCTGCTGGCCACCCTGCTTTTGATGCAGCCCAGGATATGTTTGGCTGCAAGCACACCTTGCTGGGTCATGTCCAGCCTCCCATCTACCAGCACCCCTAAGCCCTTCTCAGCAAAGCTTCTGTCAATTCCTTCATCCCCCAGCCTGTATTCATACCAGCGGTTGCCCTGAACCCAGGTGCCGTGCCTTGAACATGGTCTTGTTGAACTTCATGTTGTGTCAAATGTCTGCTGTGCTGACTGACTGTGGTGAATGTCAGCGTGAAAAGTTTCGCTTGGTGTGAAAATGAACTCTGTAATTTATCACTTCAGCAGAAACGTCTGATGGGAAGAATTAACATTGATCCTATTTCTCCACCCTGCAGGAAGCAGGAGCTCACTACAGCTGCAAATGTGTAACTTTTTAGTGTTATTTCCAGTGTTAGAATATTAAGAAATCTATTAACTCTTCCTACTCTTCTCTGTAGCCTGGTGTGAAGCAAAATGTTTGCCAATCCTTTGTACATCTGTGTGTCCGTATGTGCACGGCAATGTGTGAGGTAGACAGGACATCACTGGGGGAAGAGTAGACTAGGGCATAGATTTGTTCTTACCAAACTCAACAGGTGCACTCCATTCCCCCCAGGCTGGGTTCACAAGGCAGGCACTGCCAGCTGCTCTCATTTTCAAGAGATACTTCTTTCTTGTATTGGATCTTGGAAACGTGTTACTATTTCCCCCTTCCTAAAGAAAACAGAAAACCGAGTTGCTTCTCTTTGTTCCATGCCTAGGTGTCAACAATATACATGTGCCATTTACCAGTGAAACTTTTAAGAGGCTATGAAAGCACTGTTTATTAAAGTAGGTTGCTGTTCCAGAGGAAAAAAAAAAAACTATTTATACAATATTTACGCAAATGTGTATCTCAAAAATAACCTGACACTTGCTAAACTTTTTACATTTAGAAGCACTTCCTCTTTTACACTGTAAAAGTATAACCTATGATTTCTTATTGTCATATATGACCAGTTAAAAATTGGCTTTTTGCATCAAGTTGTCCATCAGTACACCATCCCCAATTTCCAAAGTTGTAAAAGTAAAACTATTGGTGTTTATTAATGTTACTTTAAATGTTAAAGCAACAGAGGTCACTCCAAACTGCCATAAGCTGATCCCGAGCATTCCTCTGGAGTGACCAGTTTCCCACTTTTAAAGGTTTTTAATACTTTGTTTGTTAGGGCCACTCCATCCACCAGAAGCTGATCCCGAGCACTCCTTTGGAGTGGCCATTCTCTCCATTCTTAAAGATTTTTAATGTTTTATAAAGTTCTGAAAGTTATGTATGATATGTACAGTTTTGAGAGTTTATAAATACTAAAAGTAGTTGAACCTTATGTACATTTAAATATAGGATGGGTTGAAGAAGAAGAAAACTTAAACTGTATAATTCATGCTTTATTCAAAAATTGACTTGTGTAAAATCCAAAGCTAAGTCAATCCACCGGGCTTCCCAACTGCCACCTACCAAAAATAGCTCCTCACTGACACCCCTGTAACTGGGCTCCACGGCAACCAGAATTTTAATGAGGGACTTTCCCGCCTTTTCACCAGGAATAACTTCATCCCCTAGACACAAGAGCCGCTTGGCAGGAAAGAATTACCTCACGGGATAATGCCACCAATCCCACTGGACCATGGGGGCTGGACAGGGGCGGTCAGGGGAGGAGCCAACACCCTTTAAAGGGACCCTCGATGGGAGGAGCTCACTTTCTCGCTTTTTCGCCTTTGCGCCTATGTGTGTAGTGGTGAAGGAGCCCGGTGCTGAGAGATTGGCCTTTTACTCTCTATCTGAGAGCCATTTTAATTTTTCTCTTGGAGCCTTGGTATCTGAGGTTCACCTTGGCGCCGTACAGCTCTCTGCTTCCGGCAGCCGTGTGGCTGCCTAGGTTTCTAATTCCTGCACCCGGATTTATTTATTTTAATTTTAATTTTATTTTTTTTTATTTTTAAGGACTTCATTTTCTGCTTTTGTTGTTTAATAAACGTTTTTCCTTTTTGCAACAAAAGCAAGTTGTCTCGTTTTTATGACATTATGATACAATTTGATTTATTGATAATTTCCCATAGCACATAGAGAGGTAGAAAAACATCTTGAACCATCTCATTTCAGTACTGCTAGCACTGAGTGATTTGAGGAAGGTGTCTGTGCACCTGCCTCAGTCTTTGCATTATGACTTTTCAGACAAAGCATAACTTTCCAGCCAAACCCGTAAAATAAGTAGAAGATTGCAATAATTAGTGTTACCAGAATTTACTGCAATACTCTTGCTCTTGGAGACTTTTGCACAGAGGTGGGATGTTCAAGCTTCACTGATTAAAAGGAGGTGCAGCATACCTGGAGAACTGCCTCCATCCTAAAAGGAGTTTTGTGGTCTATTTTTTCATAAACAAAGTTAAATTACTAGGAGATGCTTTATCTTTTCTCTGCTGTCAATGATGTGTAACTTCAAATTCTATTCCAAATATTTGAGAGGGAGAGTGGACAATATAATGAAAAATTGAAGATTTTTCAAAATACTTACAGAAAAACAATGAAGTTCTGTCCTTGAATGTATAATAAATTACACATGCCATGATGATTTAGCAGTTTGACACATTCATGAAAGCTATAAATAAGGATCCCATAAAGCATACGACACTGAGGACATACTGATTTAAAGGTATTTGCATACTATTTACTTTTCACAGATGACAGTGAAATGAACATGTATTGCTGATTAATAGAAAGACAGACTCACTTGTATAGAAGTATATATGGGTTTTCCTTTAGGATTATCCTGTAAATTGAGAGAAAAAGAAAAGCAACTAACTTAATTTTTATCATTGCTTGTTTTATGTCTCAATTATAATTAATTTTTATATACTGTCCCATTTTTTGCATTCTCTTACTTATGTACTTTATGGTTTGTTCAGAAGAACTAATGATTTCTCTAACATTTAGTATCTAATATCTAATTCATCTACAATCCAAGTTTATTTAGTAATTAATTCTGCTATGGAAAGATATTTGTTTTCCTTGTCATTGCTGTTGAGATATAAATTTTATTTCAGATTGGTGATTAAACTGAAACACAAGTGAGCCAGACCTGAACGAAAATGATAAGTTTATTCTTACACACACCAAAGTGGAAAAAAAAGATGATTAAAAAAATCTGTGAAAAAAACTTTTTAGTTTACATCTAATGGTTTAATTTTACAATAAATGTCACTGTATGTAATTGCAAATATTATGTAAATATTGTTTTCTTTTAGATGAAAATATTTGGGACTGGCATGGATTCACAGATATTTTAGGTCGCCCTCCACTGCATTTTTGATAGCTAGAATAAAATTTGCTCATCTTTTCTGAATAAAGACCACATAATGTACTGACCACACACAACTAATGATTGCAGACTATATCATCTCCATTAGACTACTAGTTACATATTTTTGCAATTATTTTGCAATACATCATTTTAAAACAAAACTCAATTAATCCAAACTTATTTTTTTCAAATAATTGCCTGCAAATAATTGCGTGCATGCTTATGTGGCATCTGAACATGAGCCTGGAGAAGAAAAGGCTCTGGGGAGAGCTTACAGCCACTTCCAGTACCTAAAGGGTCTTACAGGAAAGCTGGAGAGGGACTTTTCACAAGGGTATGTATTAATAGCACATGAGGGATTGGCCTTAAACTAAAGGAGGGTAGGTTTAGGTTAAATATTAGGAAGAAATTCTTTACTGTGGTGGTGGTGAGGTGCTGGATCAGACTGTCCAGAGAAACTGTGGATGCCCCATCCATGGGAGTGCTCAAGGCCCAGCTGGATGGGGCTCTGAGTAACTTGGTCCAGTGAAAGGTGTCCCTGATGTGGTGGGGGGATTGGAACTAGATGGTCTTTGAGGTCATTTCCAATCCAAACCATTCTAAGACTTTATAAAGCAAGCTGCTGTCCAGGACACCTTCTAGGATCTGCAATCAAGTTAAATTATGCACAGGGATCAATCTAGGAGAAATGTCTGGCCAATTGACCCATTGTTGTTTTTCTTTATAGGCCTAGGGGTAACTTGGAAGATTTCAAAGGTGATTACAGAGCAATGGGGGGATGGTGAAGGGCAGGAAGTCTAGATGGTGTCTCTTCAGGCCTTCCAGTGAGAGGGAAAGGCTTGAGCAGAATTGCAGTCATTCAGCAGGTCAACACCTGGCTGAGTAACTGCTGTCACAGGCAGGGCTTTGTCTTCTATGACCTTGGGATCCTTTTTGAGAAATGGGGGCTACTGGGCAGGCATGGGATGCATCTCACCAAGGACGGTGATTGTGTCCTTGCGAACAGGCTTGGTAACCTTCTACTGTGTGTAAAGGAGTGCCTTGTATGCATAGAGCTCTGTCTGGGGATAAATAATGAACCAGTAAGAGAACTTGAGTGAAGGCATCAGAGGACACACCAGCAGAGGTGTAAATGTAGTAGGTTCTTGCTCCAGATCTCATGATCAAGAAAAGAAAGCAGATGAGACCCTCCACAGGAAACCTCACAGTCACAGACCTTGGTACTCAAGTGAAAGTGCCCTTGAAGGCCAAGTTACTGGTTGATCTATAAGGACAACCTCCTCAGAGCACAGGAATCACGGAATCATAGAGTTTTTTAGCTTGGAAAAGACCTCTAAGATCATTGAGTACAACCATTAACCCAGCACTGCCATGTTCACAACTAAACCATGTCTGCAAGTGCCACATTACGGGGTTAAATGTGTAAGAACGACAAGGAGATAGGTGATGGAAGTACAGCAATAACCCACGTTATGCTTATAATGAAACCCTTTATGCTTTGTTAAGATCACTGTTCTACATTGCAATAAATATTGTTACTTATGTTGCCTTTGGCTGGATTTTCCCAAAACTTGTTGTGCATTATGTGCTCTACCCTAACCAGCCGTGTGCTTTTTGTGTGATAACTCACAAGGTTATTCATGTAGGCACCACACTTGATGCTAATGTGGTATCTCATAAACTCAAGCCCTTTGTCCTTTGCCAAGGGCTGCTGCTCCACAGTGCCAGGGATCTCTTCATTTGCCCCTTCATCTCACTCAGGAAACTACTGGGATGCTGAGGTAATAAAAGTCTTCTGACCATTGCTGTGTGCATTGTGCTGGTGTATCTGACACTGCTCGAGTCCGGGCAGGCACCACAACTGGTGGAGGCCAGTCTGATCTTGACACCTGGACTGAACACACAGCCACATGTGTTTTTGAGCACTTCAAGGGATGGTGATTCCGTCACTTTCCTGAACAGCTTGCTCAAATGCCTAACCACCCTAATATTCAACCTAAACCACCCCTAGTGCAACTTTGAGGCTATCTCCTGTTGTCCTGTGGTTTGTTTCTTGGGAGAAGAGACTGACTCCCACCTGCTATGATGTCTTTTCAGGTGGATGTAGACTCCCCTGAGCCTCATTTTCTCCAAGCTAAACAACCCCAGCTCTCTCAGCTGCTCCTCATAAAACCTGTGCTCCAGACTCTTCACCAGCTTCACTGCCTTTCTCTGGACACACCTGAATGATCCATTCTGGTGTGCAGAAAATCAAGCAAGTGTGACAGGTTAGCATGGCAGGACATGAACATTGAGTCTGAACTCAGAGACAAAATGGAATTGTACAAAAGGCAGAAGAAGGGATTTGGGAGGAATACAAAGACATCATCTGAAAATACAGGAATGGAGTCAGGAAAGACAAAGCTTAGCTGGAGTCAAGACTGGTGAGGGAGATGATTACAAGAAAGTTTTTGATGAGTTCATTGACAATAGAGGGGCTAAGAAGAAAGCAGGCCTGTTGCTTACTGAATAGGGAGAACCTAGTGACAAAGGACATAGGGAAGGTAGAGGTATTTGGTGCCTTTTAGCTCAGTTTTCACTGCTAAGTCTTGCCTTTGGTTTTCTCAGATAGCCTGATCTATAAAGCCTTAACAAGAAACATCACTGAAGAAGAAACATTTTTACAAACATGAAAAAATGTGATTGAAGTTATGTTATTCATGGTGTTATCCTCTTTTAAATTTTTTTTGTTTGCTCCCAATGCAAGAAACTTCAATTGTGAAAAGTAAAGTTTAAAGGCTGACTGTAATACAGCATTTGTTGGTCATAGTGTGTTGGTAAAAAACCACAAGTTTAGACCTGGCAGTGATAAAGCAATAAATTTGGCAGAAGAATTTTTTATGGGTAAATCCTCCAAAGACATGATTATAGTTGCATCTTATAAGTCTCAAGGGAGCCTACACTGCTCAATTGATGGAATAATTGCTGACATTTTTATTGACATAATTAGCTAGGTGAAAACCACTAGTGATTATGAAAAAACGCTAGAAAATTCAGACAAGGTGTGAATTGAGTACTCATTATAAAATTATTATTACATATATTAAAAGTTACTTTAAAATTGTTTTACTGCAATAGACTTTTATTCCAATGTCAGACAGAGTTTTCAGTAAGGTTTCTTTGTTAAAACAGCCAAGTGATTCAGAGAAGTAATGCTGTTTCATGGCAGTTAGATGGGCTTGCAAAAAAAACTCATCTGTGAAACATCAAGCTCAATCCAGACTAAGAAATTCCAAATTTCAGAAACCTAGGGAATGCCTTCAATCAGCCACTGAGTGGGTGGCCAAATCTGGTTGTATTTCAGTAAGATTTTTCCTTTGTAGTCTCTATCTGCCACCCTGTGGCCTTTTGATGCAATTCTGCCACAGTGGTTTACATCTACTCTTGCAGTGGAACACGGCAGTCTCATTCCTTCCCTATTGCTGCCAGAAGCCTTGTGAAGTCAAGGTCATACCCCCGCTAACCTGTCCTTGATTGCACTGCCTTTCTGCTTTCTCTCACATCTATTTTCCATTTATTTATCATTACAAATCTTCAACTTCTGGACCAACAGGTATGATGCTTATATCTGGATAAGCTATTTTCATTTCATATATGGAGAAATTTCATTCACTTCCATTAACTCAAACTTGCTAAGTTCTCTTTTCACAATTTAAAGCCCATCTCTGCCCTTCCACAGAGATCCAGTCTCTGCTGGAAATAGTCCAACCCAGGGCAACTCCAACAGGTTTTAGTGAAAGAAGTGCCTTTTCTGACTGCTGTCACAGACAAAGCTGTGATATGTTTGAATCTCGATTAACCATGCTTCTCCTCTGGGACTGCCCCAGTCATCCAGTGTATCTCCAGCAGTATCTTACTCAAGGGAGCAGGGATTAAATAAAAAAATGGGTCAGTATGGCATAACAGGATTTGGCATGGACCTGAAAAGTGCAGTCACAAAGGAATAAGGTGCTATGTGTGGGGAAGGCTACATCAGAGAAGAGAGACTGATTTTCTTTTCACCCATGTGTATTGGTAAATGCAAACATAGAAATTAATATTAAGTGTAAGTGAGGACATTCTTACCTTGTACCTTATGTTGATTTCATATTTAAAACACTTGTCTTTGTTAGAATGACTTACTTGGGGTTGATGCCATTGAATTATGCAATCATTTTTAATTTCATCACAGTTGACTGTGATATTTGATGGAGGCATGAGCTTTTCTGAAATTATAGAATCAAGAATTGAAATAATTAAAATCACTTGATCTCTTTTTGATTTGATGAAACAGAGTGAAATTGCAAGTAACATTCTATGAAGAAAGATACTAGTTCATATCTATTTTTCTTAAGACCAATTAGAAATAGTTGAAAGACAAAATTTTTCTAAACCATGTACACAGGATCAGAAAAAAAAAAAGAGACTAAGACAGGGAACATAATATAGGAGGCTACAAAGACACAACCCCCCTCCATTTACTTGTCTAGATGAATAAGGTAGAGTACTGTCTTCTTTTTAAGAGGATGTTTGTTACTGCAGATAGCTGCTGCTATCCCTAAAGTAAGAAATTCAAAGATCTTTTTTTTCTCTAAGCCTCCTCACGATGCTTCTGTGACATGAAGGTGTTGCTTTCAGTCTGCTGTGAACTATGCAGTTTACTCCCTCCTTGCAAAAGAAATAGCCATACAAGTTTAAGAAAGACACTCAATTTTTAACAATCTAGACAACTTCCTCATGTATCTCCTCTCACTTCACAGATGCAAGCAAAATTATGAGGGCCTTTATATTTTGATCATTGCCAATGACATGATTACTGGAACAGCAAAAGACAGTCACTCACGGCAGAAAGGGTGACAAAAGGCTGATAGAGGAAAGTTTAATGTCAGCTACACTACTGCTTTACACTACTATCTTTAGGGACAGGCCTGGCCTGTTTGTGATGAGCTACTTGTTCAAAGAACATTCTTGTTTCATCTGCCATGAGCAACATTACAGCTCAATTCCTTCTTATAGAATGAAGCCTTTTTCGTTCATTTTTTCAACACAATACCAAAACCAGTGTGACATTTCCAAGACTTTGCCACAGTAAAAGTAACTGCACAGGATGCTAAGTACAGCACCACGTGCATAAGGCACGTTGTACGTATCTTAATTCATTTACTCCAGGCTATGGTGTCCTGTATGTCGTCCCCACTGGCAATGAAAAGCAGAAATCAGTGCTCAGATAAACTTCTAAGAAGTCTCCACTCTCCTCTGTTGAAAGGTGTTTGGCCATCACTGAAAGGGCAGCAGGGAAAGTACACCTTTTTAAGTCTTGTGGACCTTGCTTGGGAAAAACCTAAAACCCATCGGGTAGATAGCTAAAGAATCTGAGACAGAATGCAGCTGTGGAGTTTCCTGTTTAACTCCTCTCTTTGTCTTTTGCTTTGGGAATAGGTGTTCTTGAGGAGGCCAGTCTCTTACTCTCAATTCTAGGTAATTAATTCTAAGGGATAAGTGCTCTACTATTTTAATACAATAGTTAAAATAAAGCTGAAATAAATTATTTACTTACCAATTTTATACAGGTCAATGTACTCATCATAGAACTGGATCAGGGAGTCTTTGCTAGACCCATTCACCAGGAAGTAAGCTTTTTCAGTCCCTATGCTCACGTTTTGGAAGACACATCCCATATTTCTGCAATTATCATCTTTAATGTAAAGCTCACATTCCATCTCCTCTTCATTTCTGCATACAGCAAAGTAATTTAGTTAAACATGGGCACTGTGATGTGGTGAATGGGAATTCAGAATTCCCTGGCTCAAGCAGATTTTCTTACCTTGAATTCTGCCAGTAGAGAAAATACTGTGTGTCTGCTGGAGCATGCCTTCCTGGCTGCCAAGTGCAGTTCATGAGGAAAATGTTATAAATCACACAGGAGAAGTTTTCAATGGCCGACCCATTCATGCCTGCAAACACAGGAATATCCGTGATGAGGAAAAATCCTGTGACTCCTTCAAGCTGGAGGTTCATGGCACACACTTAGATATGTTAGACTCCAGCTTGTTATTGCTTGGTTTAGGAAAAACTTATTTTAATTTTGTTTGCTAACAATGAAAGACATTTGCCCTGAAAAATCCAATGAAGAATTTTTTATGGATAAATCATCCAAAGATATTATTATAGCTGCAACAAAACAATTTGTGTGAAAATAAAGGTGGTGATCTCAGGAGCATTGCATAAACTTTATAGACATACATTGACATACAGGGTGACTGGTATTTTAAGGACTTAAGATTGTTTTTCTATCTCCTATATACAAAGTTTAGCATGAATAGATGTCAGGCAGGTGGGTAAACAGCTACAAGCAGAAAACATCAAAATAGGTCACAGCAATATCCATCAACTCAAGTTACCCAATGTTGAATATGGTAAGTTTGCTGAGGGTGTTCGTTCATGTGCTTTCAAGGATGTAGGTCAGATACAAAGAAGAAAAGCTTTACTGTGAGGACAGTGAGGCAATGGAACAGGTTGCCCAGAGAACCTTGGATGCGCCATCTTTGGAAGTGTTTGAGGCCGGGTTGGTTGGGACATTGAGCAACCAGGTCTACTGGAACATGTCCATGGAGGGTTTGGAACTAATTGATATTCAAGGTCCTCTCCAACCCGAATCATTCTGTGAATATGATTCTATGACTGAGGAACAGTCTCTCACTTTTAAAAATTCAGTATCGAACCCAGTAAAAAAATCAAAATTGTGTCTATGATCTCCCTTAGCATGCAGCAGGTACTTTATTTGAAAAAAAACCCCTTCATTCAACTTAGTTCAATATATTCCTCTGACAGCTTTTTACATTTTTGTCTGAGACATCACGCCTCCAGTCCTGGACTTCCTGGAGACTCAGTAAATACCTCAGCAAACAAAACAGTTGGAAAGAAAAAGATTGACCTACCTTCTATTTCAAAATGTCTTTACCTTGTTTATCTATTATAGTCCTCAGGTTCAGAGAAGATGGAAATACTATATTTTAAAAGGCTGTATAACTACACATAGGGCTGTCTCCCTTGCTGCTTGTGCTTTGGGGAAGCATCTTAGCATCGGAAGTGTTGCAAAATAAATGTTCATCACTTCCCCCCTGATTCACAGCAAATTTTTTGTAATTGCCCAACCCGGGAGTTCTTATAACACGAACAAGAAGTTTGCTGGTTAAATTTCCCTTTTTGTTGCACCAGAGTATGCTGGTGCTTGGGAATCCAGCAAGTGCATAGGAATATTTACTTTTACAGGTATTTCTCTCTAGCTCTAAACAATACTGAGAAGTAAAAAGCATCTCTCTATACAAGCCATCTCTGGGGGATGGAGGATGGGGTTTCTCCATGGAAGGCATCAGGGAAAGGCCTGGCAGTCCCAGCCCAGCCCACCTCCAGCCCAGATCAGGGCAACTGGCGACCCAGGGCAACCCCAACCCTGACCACCAGGAACCTTCTTGGGGATCAGGAAGGGTCATGGGCCTGAGGGTGGGCCCAGCTTAGCAGGGCCCATGTCCAGGCAGGGCAGGGCTGTGGGAACCCAGAGACTGGCCGTGCTGTGGTATCACTGGGAAGGGGCTGATGTATCCCGGGGACTGATGTGGGGTTCTGGGCTCTGGGCAGGGTGAGGGAAGCTCTGGGGGCTGGGCAGGGGTAACCAGGCCTGTGGGGGTTCTCAGGGAGATGACAATGCAAACTGTAAATGTTCTTAAAGAAGATGGAAAAAGGCGATTTCAAATCTTGGGTGTGATGTCTTCAGATAAGATATATCACTATCAAAAAGTGTGATGTGGGTTTGTCCTCAGTCCATTTCTCCCAGTGTGAAAATAGCTAAACCACAAACAACCACTAAAACAGAAAACAATTGTAGGTAGTAAGCATCCAACTACAAATATCCACTCCAGGCGCTGCTGTTGAGCATTTGTTACCTTCTTGAGTCACAGCCATACATTTTCTAAAGAAGAGTGTTGTTATAAACAGTGTAAAACATCAAAAGCCTCCTTATGCCCAGAAAGGCTTTGTTTCACAGAAGACAATGTAATTTGCTTAATATGGTGATTTAAAATCCATGTAAAGTAATTTTATTTCTTCACATTGAAATGGAAGCATCACTAGAAAATATGACATTTTTAAAATACCAATATATGTCAACATTTTTCTCTTAAAAACAGGCAGATCCTTTCTGCTTGGAGTTAAAAACCTGTAGGAAACAGAACAGTCCATGTACTTCTCTACCACTCCCATTTCTTGGCTACTGTATTTGGAAAAATTCACCTGCTGCCCAACAGTTTTCCTGGCTGTTCCAGGAATTGCCTTTATCAAAATCCCAAGGTCATTCCTATCCTACAGCTTTTTTATTGACATATGGAATGATTTGGCCATATGAGCAGTAGTTCTTATATATCAGCTATTCGTACATAACTAGGATACAGTTATTTCCAAGGGAGGAAGCCGAAGGTAGCGCAGTGCTGACTTTCCTTGGAGAAAAGGAGGGCTTACTTTCTAGAGACCCAGAAATGCCTGGGCTCATGAGTATTTTTGCTTCCTGGATTCTGGCTAGAGTGTGAGATTGGTGACTGATGAGCTAGAAGTGGGCAGTCATTTTCTGGTTTCATTCTCTTACATTGACTGTAAATATTAGTTATACCGAGTTGTCACTGAGGCCAGATGACACCACAAAGAGCACATCTGACCTGCTTTCTTCTCCTCAGCTCATGTAGTATAAAGTGAACAGGTGTAGTGAAGTAAGTCTACTCATCCTACTGGAAACTTTTTGACTGCAAAAATATTTTCTACCAAAAAACTAAAAAGAAAAAGAACCTACCACACTTCTGCTCACATGTAGTACTAAAAGCATAGAGCAAGGCATGAAAAAAGAACCAATGCATTAAGTAGCACTCAATGGTTGTGTTCACGCATTTGATCACATCTGTTAATAATTCGGTGTTAACTGGGGAGATGAACTTTGGGCATCCAGAACTTAAAAAACTCCAGCCATCCATAGAATCAAGAATCATGAGAGAATCAACAGAGCACGGCCTGGTCATTTGTGGTTTCAGAGGTAAAGATCTAAGGCAATGGTGGCTTTATAAGAACAAGTTCATGGACGTTGACTCTCTTCATATGCTAGTAGAGAATAAAAATGTGACAAAGGTTTCCTGAAGCATAGTTATGAAATAAAGAGTGGGAATGATGACCATATAGGTATAAGTAGGTATAAGTGGATATTCTACCAAAAAGCAGGTTTAGTCAAATAAGCAGCTCATTTTGGTAAGAATCACTATGACTACCCCTATCACATCATAGATGGCAACAGACAAAGCAATAGAAAGCTTGGACATAAGGTCTGAGCCCATGATAGTCATTCAGAGGTAAAAGCAGTCCATTGTCAGAAGTATCACTGTACTTCCAGATTAAATAGATTCCATACATAACCATGTAGGTATTTTTTTGAACATTCACTGTGTTGTACAGACAGAGGAAAGGACTTCTGATCACAAAGAATGAGAAATCCCACAGTTTGTTATGTCCTCATCTTTGGAAGATGAGCACTAAATTTTGTGGTTTTAACATACTGCTTTTTGTGGAGAAGGGTAGTGACAGGTACCCAAGTAATAAAATCAGAGCTATAAGAAATGTCATGGAGAGCCAAATGGAACTGTGGAAAATTAAGGAACTCAGAATTTTTATTCGCCTGCCTGTCCATGCTTCCACTGTGAAGATCTCTCGAGCCTGCAGAGAAGGCAGTGGGGAGGCAGTGTGTTTTTGTGTGCTCTCTCAGATTATGTATCTCTGAAAAACAATGAGGAAGACTAGAGCTTGACATTTTGGGATTTGGGTACTTTGTTTTTAGACTGGAATATACCGCAGCAGAAAAATCCAAACAGCCCACAAGGACAGTGGTGTTTTTGCAGAAAAGGGAACTGTTCTACCCAGGGGACTTCTTGTCTATATTTAGGGCAACTCCTTACCTAAGGCTTTCAGAAATGCAAACAAATTAAAAACATTTTAAAAATTCCCAAGCAAAGATGGTGCTACTGAGGGTAGCAAAGTCTGTCATCTTTCAGAGGCCAGAAAACTAGTGTTGAGTGGCCTTGCTATGACCCAAGAGTTGGAAGCAAAATGAGAAGAAGAGAAAGAGAAAGAGGAAGAGAAAGAGAAAGAGAAATAAGAATAAAGGACGAAGAGAAACTGGACAGAGCCACTAGTGCTGTTTACAGACTTTTGGCTCTAATGGGAGTAAAGGCATTGCAGAAACAGGATCAAACCCAAAATTTCTTAAAAATCACAAAAATTTGAAGAATAATTTATTGCTCCAACAAAAATAGGAGTGTTCACAAGAACCGTCTGAGTGTTTTGCCATACTGGTGTGTTACAGCTTTTGTGTATATCACAAAAATACAAATGGTAGACAAGACCCTCAATTTGTTCCTTGCAGCAAGATCTTTCTAGTTTTTAGCACAGAACAGAGGAACAGCCATAGGTGACCAGAATAAAGGACTTCTTCCTGTGTGAGCATCCAAGCCACTTAGTTAAAAGGTTGTAAAGCCTGACCATCCTTTCTCACTGATTTTGGGGTCTTTGCCCAGGGATGGGAAAGTGATATCTTAGTCCCACACCTACTACCAACTCTGCTGTTTCATGGATATGATTTATGGTTTTCTCATTAGAGTGCTAGTGAACAAGTTTTCTTAATGACTTTGCTGTCTCAGCAGGTTTCACAGTGAAAGCAGTGGGTATGTAAGGGGTGCCTCAATGACCATGATAAGCTCTGAGTGAAGCAGGATGGAGAGGATCCAGTAGACTGTATCTGTTTAATTGTCCTTAGATTAAAGTAAGTGTTGGCTTTAGTTATCCACATTTAATGCAGGTGCTTTTATCTTTTGGCAATTATAACTCAAGTAGAAGGATCCTTCTCTGGCACTGTTTTAAAACCACACTCAAAATAAATTTTTAATGAAAGCTCATTTAGAAACACAGAACCATAGAAAAATTTAGTTTCAAAGATGGTCTCTTGATGGTAACCTAGTCTAGTAGAATTTTATTACTGAGAGGACTTTATTTTCCATGATAGGATTTCAGCTACCTGAGATTACTTTAACCATCCTGAGACTTGATGGAATTATAGAATCATAAAATAACCTGAGTTGGAAATGATGCACAAGGATCATTGAATCCAACTCTTGACTCTCCTCAGGACAGCCCCAAGAGTCACACCATGTGCCTGAGAGCATTGTCCAAATGTTCCTTGAGCTCTGTCAGGCTGGTGCTGTGACCACTGCCCTGGGGAGCCTGTTCCAGTGCCCAACCACCCTCTGGGGGAAGAACCTTTTCCTAATATCCAACCTAAACCTCCCCTGACACAACTTCAGGCCATTCCCTTGGGTCCTGTCACTGGTCACCAAAGAGAATAAATCAGTGCCTGCCCCTCTATTTCTCCTCACAAGGAAGTTGTAACTGCAATGATGTGTCCTCTCAGTCTCCTCCAGGCTGAACAGACCAAGCAACCTCAAGCCGCTTCTCACAAACCTTCCCATCTCTACCAAGATGGTGAAGGCCCTCCACCATCTTTGTAGCCCTTCTTTGGGTACTTTCTAATGGCTTTATATCTTTATTATGTTGTGGCACCCAAAACTGCACACAAGAATCGGGGTGAGGCTGCCCCAGTGCTGAGCAGAACGGGACAATCCCCTCCCTTACCCGGCTGGCAATGCTGTGCCTGATGCCCCCCAGGACAAGGTTGGCCCTCCTGGCTGTCATGGCATCACTGACTAATGTTCAATTTCAAGCAAATGGAAGGTCAAAATATGTGATTAGCCTCTAAATCGAGAGGTTTTTCTCATATCTCCTTATTAATTGGAAGATTCAGGCTGTGATGCTTCTGTTTCATCCAGGTGTTATAAAAACACAGAACTGGCCTGTACCATTTGCAATTGGCAAGTGACAGGCTTCTGCTGCACAGTTCAAATGTTCAATTTCCAACATTTCCCACTCAATACATATACACATATACATCTGCTACCTGTTAGCAATCATATATTAAGTAATTTTTCATATAACACAGATATGAAAAGATGATCTTTAATAGTACTCATTTTGTATGAGCTTGATCTTGGCTGGTTTTCATACAGTGGGCTTTCAAATACATGTCAAATTTTATTCCTGATCACAATCTCAGTATGGCTGTACATTTTTTGAGACACTAAACCACTGGAGATCCTGAATAAACCCCTAAAGTTTGGTTGTTCTTACTTATTCTTTTGCATCATGTTGAAAAACAGTATAACTTCCAAAGCAGTACGGAAATATTTTTTTTCTGAAATACTGCAGTATTCATCATAATAAAAAACAGAAAAAGTCCAAACTTCGAATGTTTATAGAAAATGCAACCAAATACAAAGAGGCTTTTAAAGATAATATCTTGGAGAATTGTCTCTGTAGTCAATACTCTTCTCCCTGCTTCCAGGAGTGACAGAATATGGAAAACCTGTTAATTTTTGCCAACAAGATTATATGCTTGAAAAAAATCAAGTTGCTCATTTCACTTGCATTCCATCACTTCTTCAATATTTATTATTTCTTCAGTTTCTTGTTTTTTTAATAGATTCATATCTTCTGTCTATTAAAGGAAGAATATAACATTTTTTTAGTGTTTTGTGCATGGGATTAGTCACAAGGTCATGATTTATGAATCTCCTGTCATTCAGTTGCTATTTATTGTGTAGAAGCTATAGCTGGACTCTGTCAATTAGAAGACCAAAGTAGACATGTCTAGATCTTCCCTCCATATAGTTCCCAAAGAGGAACAGAAGACTTTTTTACTAAAAAGCTGGAAAATTCATCTTTTAAAACAGAAAAGTTCACATGATGAAGGAAGAGAAAGTAAAAGGATTTATAAAGGCTCACCAGAAATTCAGTGTGTCCCTGCAGACAAATTTTGGCTTCCAGACCTGCCTGCTGCCAATCCAAAGACTGCATATTGCAGCAAACTGCAATATGCTCTCTAGAAGGGAAGTTCCTGCAATGTTTGTCTGTTTGTTCCTTCTCATGAGTCATTCCAGTGTTCCATATAAGTTAGCGCCTCTCAACATTCTGCACTACTTTCTTGCTTACCATACCCTAGAAACTTTTCTCCTTTAGCATCATTGCCAAATACTAGCATGGATCTCAATATCTGCTATGGAAAAACTACTGTAGATTTCTTTGTTCCTTCTCTCCCTGCCTGATTCTGCATTTTTATTGTGCTGAGAAACTTACACTCAGCACTATTCTAGTGATAGCATATGGCTTATAGGGAGAGCAGGGTGAAAATGTATTTTCTCCAATGTTTCAAGTAGACAGATGACAATTATTTCATAAAAAGTAAAACAGACAAGTTATTTGCACATGGACCTTCTCTTTCCATACCCCAAGAATAAGAAAAAGAAAGAAAATTGATTCTTTCTTGTCTGCATCTTTCTGAAACTTAGGTCATACCTTTGAGACTAAATTTTTTAATTTCAGGCAAGTGGAAAGAAAACATACCTGGAAGTCCATCGGAGAGGGCTCATGGAATGGGTCTCTTGGCTGTGGTACAGTAGCAGATGTTCTTTTCAAATAAGCCCTTCTATAGTGACAAAAAGGTTTGGTGAAGAAAAGACTTAACATGCAAACCTATGAACACATACTATATAATAATGCTTCTGAGGTATTATTTTATTTCTCTAAGATAAGCAGTATTCTTCTATGTCAAAAGTAGCTAAAAATTACATAGGCTGATTACAATGTTATAATTTTGCTGTTCAGAATTTGGATGACAATAATTTATTTTATGACTTACTGAAGCCTCATAGGAAGCTGGTTTTTTAAGTATATGAAAGGGAAATATCAACAAAACATGGAAACAATTTCATGTATCAACCATCTGCATTGCAGTGTCTGATGGTAGGAAAACGACACTGATACAAGGCCTTGTCCCAGTATTGGAAAGCATTGAGTTATATTAACCAAGTGGATAAGAAAGTTTGGAATCAGAAGTATAGAGCACACTAGAGGAACATCCAGCAGATAATTCCTAGTATAGCTCAGTGTCGATTTTCTCCGTCCCTTGTCTCCTTTAAAAAGAAGCCAGAAATTTTCTGTTGGGGGAAGAAGTTGAAGTTCTTTCAACTACAGAATAAAGATTTTGCACAAGAAATAAGTCTTACACTGTCATGCAGAGAAGAAGTGTGAGACCTGCTGCCAGCCCTGGTATCAGAAGTAGCACGTGTGATGAAGTAGATGTAAGTTGTTGTGTTCCTGAAAATCAAGCAATCATCAAAGTGCTGGTTAGCATCACAGGTCACGAAAGATTGCACAGCTCTGAGCAATCTGCTTTGCATCAGAGTGTCAAACACTGTATGAAGGGATGACTTCTTTAGCTTAGCACCTCACTGCCCTGTAGCACGCAAAGTAATAGGATGGCTGACAGCTCATGGATTGTCTACAGTAACTTGAGACCTGAGGAACTGAGTCCTGCGCAGTATTTAAATACCCAAGGTGGCAGAGAGCAACAGCAGGAAAAAGGAGTTTATAAAGTTAGGAGTAAAGATGGAAGAAGTAAAAGAGCTGAAACAGACCTCAAAAAGGTCTGCTTTATTCACTATTCCAGTGCAAGAAGAACTGTCTCCCAAGAATGCTTGGAGAACTCCCTAAAATTGAGACGTGCCAATTCTTCGACTCTGTTTATCCTAACAAATTAATGTGTAATTATCACTGTGTTTCCATCCATAAGCATGAAGTAAAAAATGAAGCAGACAGGTAATAACTGAACTAGGTCCAGGAAGGGATTTTTATTCTTACCAAACTCCACAGGTGTACTCCACTCTCCCCAGTTTGGGCTTACTAAACAAAAGCCCGCATCTGTTGCTCTGATTTTGACGCTGTACCTTTTTTCTGAGCTGAAGCTTTCGTATAGGTAGAAGTTATTTTCAATGATTGCTTCCTAAATGCAAAACAAGTGGAATGAGAATTTTTGTATTATTTTTATATAATTATGATAAAATTTTACATTTTACATTTATATAATCTTTCTGTGTACAGACTACGGTGAAATCACAAGTGGAAAAATATCTCTTAATAAGTTAGGTTGTTTCATCCTAATTCCTCTTGATTGAAAATTTTTGTTACTGGGTAATATGAAGATGAAATTTGCCATATGCTTCCTGGCTCCTCAGACTCTGGTAAGCAACGGGACTTTAGGGAAAAAATTCTTTAAAGACCTGGCACTCTGTTACAGTGGATATTTTCAAAACTGAAGTAGAGTTCGATAGCCAAATTATACAGAAGTGAGAATTTTTTTTTCTGCCATCTTTATACTGGCTTAATCTGTGAGGTAATATTTTCTTGCCTCTTGTGCCTCAATCCTTTCCAGAAAGCATTAATAAATAAAAATTTCTCCACATTTTTTGTGTCTAAGTGTTACAAAGAATCATGACCCATACTTTTACATATATATGAATTTGAAAAAATGTAAAATGGAAAATTTTGTGAAGCAGTGTCAAGCTCCACATGTGCAGGTGTTTTTGTGCAATGTTTTATAAACAACAGTTTAAAACTTCAGATTTAGAAAACTTACGGATAAAGAGCATGTGCAGTACATTGAAACGGGTAGTGTGAAACCAAACCAATTTGGCCGGAGGATGCTCTGATACAGAAGAAATTTCAATATGGAATAAATGTTAGATTAATACAGACTTACTGTTGTGGATGTAGTTCTGGTGTTTTTCTCTGCATCAGCCTAGCAACAAGAGAAAAGTTCAATTTTTAAGATTATTCTCTTTGTTACTATATAATAAAGAGTCTTCTCTCATGAATGCTTGATTTTCAGAAAAAAAAAAAGTGTATGTAATATTTTAAATGCCTTCTTTTGAAGACTGTGAAATTAAGCTGTTCTTCCTCTAAGTGGTTTTTCCTCCCCACTAATGCTCTGAAATATTGTACCATTTAAATGTGATTGCAGAATTGAGTTTCAAAGCACTAAACAAAAAATGACAAAATGTTTACATTTTACTTATTGATAAAAGGTATCTAAAATTTACGAATAAACTCAGACAATGTTTTTTCCATTGGCTTTTTTTTTTTTGCCTGTGTATCTTTTGCATTCTTAAACATTTAATTTAGTTATGTTATGTCTCCTTTTTTTTTTAATTTTTATTTTTTACTGTTGGAACCACAAGGTCACAAACATTCCCACAAATATTTTGAAGTTTATTTTCGAACAATGTAGTATTACTTTCCATATTCATCCAAGCTTTCAAAAGAAGGGGATGAGAAAGAACAGGGTACTGGTTGTATGGTGTTATGTGTGGAAATAGAGACATACAAAATGCTATTAAATGTCGTAATTATTCTTACCTTGTTTTCTATGACAATTTCATATTTGAAACAACTACGTTTTTTCACGTGACTTGTGCGAGGTGGTTGCCACCAAATACTACATCTATGAGAAGCTTCTGTACAGTTCACTGTGACATTTAATGGAGGGGTGAGTTTTTCTACAATAATATAATCAGAAATACTATTGATTAGTAATAGCTCTCTTCACTCTGCCATTTTAAAAACATAGGTAGATGTTCAAGCAACTGTCCAAAAATATGTAATGCAGAATTACTATAGCAGAATTATTATATTCTCCCCATATTCTGAAGCAGGACTGCCTGATTTAACATTTCAGTTGAGGAGCCTGGAGCACTAGATACAACAGTAAGGAAAATTAAAAAACACAAGGCATTTATTAGATTTTATTGAATTCAGCATATGATTTATGCAGGTTTGGTTTTATTTCTTGGGTTTGAGATTTTTTAAATACTGTAATTATGAGATAATAAGACCAACATCTAGACAGTCCTACTCAGGAATCCTTAGCTAGTTAATTCTAACAGATGACACATTTTTTCAGAGAATAAATATTTGACTGAAATTTTCACAATTCTCTGAGCTACGATACCAGATTTTTTCTGTATTCATTAGTTTTTGTCCATTCTTATACTTTAGACTTTTCAGACATCAGGGCTGAGAAAAAGGAAAAAAAACCCAAACCTATTATGAGGAGAAATATTTTTAAAGTGTATGCTTTTTCCCAGGGATGAATTCTTCATTCCTTTAACATATAACTGGAAATTAAATCAATAAAAAATCCTTACCAATTCGGTACAGCAATATCTTCTCCTCATATGACTGAATGTTTTGTCCACTTCTAGACCCATTTACCAGGAAATAAGCATTCTTATTTTCTATTGTCACATTTTGGAACCGACATCCTGTGTGCCTTCCACAATTATCTTTGATGTAATTTTGGCATTCTGTGACATCTTCTTTCCTTTACATGAAACATTGTATCAGTTAAAAATTGACAATGTCACATGTCCAACCACAAATCAAAATTCCCAAGATTCGAACAGGCCTACTTACTTGGAGGGCCTCCAGTACAGGAAATATTGGGTATCTTCTGTAGCCGTCCTGCCCACATGCCAGGTGCAGTTCATGAAGGAAACATTAAAAATGACACAGACAAAATTTTCAATGGCTGTCCCATTCATGCCTGCAAACACAGGAAGAATATCCCATGTCCACTCTGCAGAAAGACTGAATAACTGATCAGATAGACCAGATCTTTGCAAGGTCATTTACGAATTTTTAGCTACCTGCTTAACAAATCCGACTGTATATTTCTTGGGTCTTGTAGTTTTGTCCTTACTTGAAGATGGGCAATGATTTTATTTGTGTTGAGCCACAAGAGTTATCTATCATTGTTCCAGAAGCCACAGATATGACTGGGGTTTAACTGTCTTTAATCACCTCAAGCATGGTGATTTAGTGGAAGTTAATAACAGAGACAGTTGTCCTTTGTTGAGATTCCCTCTTTAGCTGAGGCCCAGTCGACAATAAATTCTACAACAATGAGCAAGGTTGCAAAGTTCTCTCTGCTGTGCTTAAGTGGTCTGAACCTTGGTTATAAAGCACTAATAATTTAAAATAAGATGTCCACCACGTTCTTCTGTGTGATGGCTGGTTGGTAACAACCTAACCCTGAGACTGCTTCCTAAAGCTAGTCCCTGCAGAAGCGTTGCGATTTCGAAGCGAGAATGACATATTTTTCAATTAGGAATTGAAACTGGCTGTTAATCTCTTCCAGTACTTTGGATTCAAGGTGAGGGGGAATCTTATTACCACTGAACTTGATAGAAACAAGCCAGAATATCCATATAATTAGTGTAAAATCAAGGCAAAACTGAAGCAGAAGTTTATGGCTTGCTTAAGTTAACTCACAACCTGTACTCACAACCTGAATGAATTCCTTGTGTGTTTCTCCCCTATCAAAAGGTGAGATCTCCAACAGGAAATGATGAATATTCAGTACCTCAACAGCTATCACTGTGAATTCAAGGACTGGACCACAGCTTTCCAAGACTAATCCATTTGAGTTTAAGCACCACACATACAACCTTTGCATGTGCCTTTCTAGTTAGCCCTAAAATTCCACATCTGATTTTTACATCTTTGGAAATAAGAGAAATTTTTCCAGAGACAAGAAAGCTGTCAAAGCACTCCTGAATTTCTGGAAAGCTTTCTCTCTTTCAAGAGGAAGATTAAAACTTTTTCAAGAGCTTGGTTCAGCAGCGTTTCTTTCAACGGCAATATTGGCCTAGGCATGCCCTGTCCTTTCCCATCCTTCATGGATCCCTCCTGATTCCATCCTGCCTCCCTGGCTGTGCTAGTGCCACTCCTTGTGGGGCCCTGTAGTGAGTAGTTTTGAACAAGTGATCACCACTACAACTAATGATCCTCTCAGCAGTTTTTTTCTTTTTGGCTGTTTTTTTTCATCTGGTTTAGCATCCTCTATCAGAAACAGTGGAGCAATCTCATCAGTGTGGGCTATCAACTAAAAGAAGAGCTGTCTAAGCTATTTCTGTAGCTGTAATAAATATTGACCCATAATTAGTCATAGAGGTATCAAAGCTCTCAGCAGAGAGCTGTTTATATCCAATTTATGTGTAAGTTTATATACTTTTAACAAATTACTTTTGAGAGTTTAGTGATTATGGTACTGTGATGAGGTGATGGAGAGCTTGGATCAGTTCTCTGGTCTGCCACAGATTCACTTTATGAGCCAGGGCCAACCAAATCTATGTACTTCACTTCCTCATTTACAAAACAAATAGAGAAATGTTCTTCACGTGAAGAAATTGCTAGGTAAATGCAGCAGTCTGAAGTATGACCACAGGTGCTGTGCAAGGGTCTTAGAGAGATGGGCTTCCTCAAGCCTTTAGCAATGTTGTAAGTCTAAAGAATAAAGGGGTATTCTGATTTAAAATCAGTTCACAACCTGGTTCATGCGTGGCCCAACAAGCAGTTGAACCATCCAAAAACAAAGGAAATATTCAGGCATATGTTGTGAATATGTATGAGTCTCTCTATACCCTTTGCTGACTGGACCCTTTCTCCAAGGTTTTGAGGGTACTTATTTTTCATTTTTTATTTATTCACATTTCTGTGGTTATGCCAAAGAAAATCTAGCAAAGTAGATAAATATGACTACCCTTCCTGTAAGGTTTATTTTTGAGCCTACTGCATTCACCCAACACTGTCAGCATTGCCTTTCTATTTTTAGCAACACCTGGAATAAAGCTAGGTCTTCATGAGACTTGTATCTCACATTATTTCAAAGAGACACTGATATTTTTCTGCCTCCAGTTTATACTGAGGACTAGCTAAATTTTTCTAGTGTCTTTTTGCTTAACTTCCCCTATTTGTAAACCCCCATATTTGACACTTACTTATCTTTATTTCCTTAAAAAACGGTAGGACCATATTCTCGTTAGTCTTTTCTGTGAGCTGTGATGCAAAAAACGTTTAGTTTCTCTGTATTGTACTTCTCCTTCTGAACTGCCTCCTGCATTATTTGATGATGATAGAAAAATACTTATTCAGGTATGTTAATATCCTCTGAAGCATCCTTTGTTTCAGACACAATTAGCTTATTTTCACATATTTTACAATCTTTAGATATATTTGAAATGTTTTTTTACATTATTTTCATGAAAGAGGTGAGATATTTAACTGAGATGTGACAATTATGATTGCACCCAACTTCGTAACAACCCACTGTTTCAAGTACACAGAGTGCTTTAATTTATTTATTTATTTATTTATTTATTTATCTGTGTCTATTGTGTCAACTTAGATTATCTCTATCTCTGGGGCAGACATAAGAAACAATGTAGGCAACTTAGCTTCAGAAAAATATCAGGGAGAAGAAAATTTTGCTCTGCCATCCTTTGTTATTACTAACAGGGAAGGACAGGATCTCACCTTTGGGTCTTGAGCCCAAGAGAATTATTACTTTTATTCAGTGATTCTTCAATTTAAAAAATTCATAAACTCTTCTTGATTCTTGGACATAATTGACCAGATACTTTGTAAAGAACACGAATGAACATACTCAATATTAGAAATAACAAAACCAAAACCAAAACAATTAAATTACTTTAACCTTTTAACCTAACTCTGAAAATGCTGTTAGGTGTGAGGTGGAGTTTGTCTTACCTAAACTTACTGAAAAGCTGTATAGATGATCACAGGAGAACCAGTAATTCTATACTGCCTTAACACTGCCTGGGGAAAAAACAGCTACTTTGGACACAGTTTATTCAATCTAGTCTAGGACAAGATGAATGAAAGCTTCACTATATTTATTTTCTGCCATTCACTGAAAATACAGCCCAGAGGAATCTCTCTAATTCTGAGCTATCTACCTTTGTCAGCTAAATCCAAGAGGATTTGTTCCTTTCCTTTCTTGCATCATCTGGAATTCACATGTAATTACTAAAGAGAAATACTGCCACTATTATTTTCTCAACTGAAAACTGAAAACTAATTATTGAAAATGTCTTTTTCTCATCTTTCTTATACCTGTGCTAGTATCATGTGCTGCTTCTCTGTAGAAAAACAGTTGCAGTAGAAGAACAGTATTATTTTCTCCAGAGATGTTTCGAACTTCCTTCCACATATTAAATAGTTCCTGTGCAGATTATTGCTAAAAACCTTAAGGAAAATTAAAGTATTTCTGTGTGAAGTTGTTTCCTTCCTGTACTGTAGTTTATAAAGTTTCTATGAAAATTGGCTACTGCTAGAGTCTGTGCTACAACACAAACCACTCTCAGTTACTTCTCAGGGAAGCCTGAACCCTAACACCCTTCCACATGGGATAATCATGTTAGGAATTCAGAAGTTGAAATGTTACTGCAGTGTCTAATCTCATCTAGGTTGATTAGAGAGGTGATTAGATGAGAATAAAAACTGCCCAGTAACCTGCTGATTATGAGTAACACATAAACATATATTTTATCATATTTTGATCCCGCTATGATTTTTATAGCTAATGAAAAGGATGGTTTGTAGCTGAAAAAAAAACCAACCTAAACTTATACTTTGTTTTTATACGACTATTTTTTGTTAAGTGAAAGTCTGTGTTGAGTATAATACATAAAACTAGACCTCTGAGATTTATTTCCCAGCTTTGCCTCTGAAAGATTTCGAAAACCATTTTTGTCATCTGAAAAATATGAAATGGAATTACTGCTTACATGTTGGATGTGCTATGGGGGTAAAATTATGCCTGCATTCCTGTAACATTTTCAGGGAATTTTGCATATTAAATCTTCTAAAGTATTAAAATCATAGAAAAGAAAAGACACTAACATACTTCCATTCTACTGGTGCCTAAATGCAATACTCCTAAAAGAGATTCACTCCATATTGTGATTTTACTCTGTGGATGTAAAGACCTAAAATCCAAGCATTTCCAATTTGATTGTATTTTCAAGAGAAAGTGACAGAGGCACTCTCCAATTCTGTAATTCTGATTTAACTTAACAAACAAAATACTTCTATGTGGATGAGGCCAGTAACACTGGAAACTGCAAATTTTAAAATATATTTATACAATTATTTTCAGACTGTAGAAAAAATATGCCATCAAAATATTGGCTAAGACATTTATCAGAGGAAAGCAGGAATTTGTAGGTAGTGTCTATCCACCCCTCACAGTTATTTTAACATTAAAACTAGCAGAAATAACAAAACCCAGTATTTCTTTTCCTGGCTTCTTTGGAGTAAAATAAAAGAGAAACGGAAAAGAAAACAGCAAAGAAAAACAGACAAAATTAAACCTACCTCCTCCTTGAAAACCTATTTCCATGTGGTGCTTACAGTAATGGAGAACAAAAAGGATAGAAACTATGATTTTGCCTTGGTATATTTTTGCATGCTTTGACAGTGTGATTTCACTGCCTCATTTCCCTTATCCTTACTTCCGTTAAACCATGGGGAGAAGCAGGGTCACTCCCCGCCTTGGGAGATAAATAGATCAGAATAGAAGGACTCCCTCTTCTTTGCTTCATTCTCATAATTTTCTCTCACTTCTGTCACACACTTTTCATAGAGATGTTTGTACAGGGCACCACCTGAAAGGCAGATGAACATGAGTCTTCCTTCTGGTTTGGGTATAGGTCAGGTACCATTGCTTCAAGCCATGCCACTGTTTTCTGCTTATTGTTTAGGGACACTGCCCTGTACAGGAGTATCAGCCCAGTGCTCTGGCCTGCAGAAGAGCTGTTCCCAGCTTTGAACTAGCCAGCCTAATTTCCTGTAGATGGGTGACAAACCATGTCACCAGTCTCGACAACCTTCCTACTTGACATATGTGCCCATTTTTCTGGGTTGGGTGAAATCAATGCACAGATCAGGAAAAGTTTCTTCATCTGTGCAAATGTCCTGAGTGTACCAAATCAACAGTATGTCACTTGTCTGTGCTGGTGTCCTGGAACTGAGAAGCATAGAACCTACTTTTCATGTACCCCTTAATACAGTCTGAGTATGGAGCCCCCAGTCTTCCTCATCTTTAAATATTTTTAACAGGAAAATGAAGTTATTAAAGTAGACAACAGCATTTAAATCTGATTATTTATAATGTTCAATGAATGCACTACTCCTTGGTGCTATATCTCACTGGAGGAGTGGTAAATCATATCAAATCTGTCCCCCTTCTGTCTGTCTGTATCTTGTACATCTTCATTCTCATCACCCTTTGTTGTTGTTGCTCTTCTGAGCAGAGAAATAGGTAGGGGATGGTTCTTGAGATGTTTCCTCTTCTTCAGGTCTCAATTCCTCAATTTTATTCATAGAGTAAACAGCAGGACACTACCATGTTCCCTGCTATGACATTTCATTTCAGGACCTGCAGAAGTAAGGACTTCTGATTGCTGCTGTGTAGAGGAATTGAAAGAAGTCTGCTGGAGGACTGTGATAATGCTGAGACTTTTGTAACTACTCTGTTTCTATAATTCTTGAAACTGAACTCTGTTCTATTCTCAGAACAGAATTATTCTTGGAACCCTGAGTACCAGGACTAGAGAAGTTGGGTGATGGTGTAACTGCTACAATGAATTAGGTTACTGGAAACGGAGCTGGAATAAAAGCCTTAATTTATTTTCAAGTCATTTTTCTTAATACAATTTTTCATATAGATTGGAAAAGTTAGAACCTTCAAGATTTATACAGAGCAAACAGTATTCAATCAATTTCGGTATAGGCAATTTAACTAATTGTATGGAATGTAAGACTTCATGAGTACGCCCAAGATCACCTCTGCAGAGGATTTGGGGCATCTCAGTCTTGTCAATTAGAGTCTCATAATCAGTGTTTGACCTAGACATGGATGTTTTCACCAAGGCAGTCAACCTGATGATGAAGTTCTCCTTAGCTGCTGTGCAGTCTGAAGGATGATTTGATTTGCTTAACGAAAGGGAGGGGAGTTGCATGCCAGAGTAGTCTAAAGCCATACTTTACAAGACTAGCACATTTTACCACAGACTTTTTGAGTCAATCTGTATTCTTCTTAAAACCAGAATAATTGTACAACTTTTATATTACTAGCTTTGTAGCCTTTAATTTAAAACATAAGAAGTCCACAATTTGCATTTAGTCATCTTCATAGCTAATGCCAAGAGTGAACATGGCAGTTATAGTGACGAAGAGGTTAAATATCAAAAGAGAAGCTTTCATTCATTTTTGATTTTGTTTCTCTGGTTTAATCTATTTTAAAACAGTCACCTTTTATGTGAGGTATCAAGAAGTAGGAAGGAAAGTGAAAGCAGAAGTTTACTAGATATGACTTTGTCTGTCAGAGTGCAGAGCTCCAAACATATGGCATGCAGGGCTATGGATATTACAATACCTGAAAGCTGAACTATAGCTCAGGTCCTCACTTTTTGGTGATGACTCATCCAGACATTTATTTCAGTTTACAAGTGTTAACTTTCCTGCTTATTTCCTTTACTTTCATGATTTAGTGTCCTTGTACCTGATCCTAGGCTACCATCATGTGGCCACTTTGAGAATCTTCCCAAGTAACAGAAACAAAGGCTGATTTCTCACTCGCCTGCAAAGCAGCGAGGCACTGCCTGCATATGAGAGGAAGGCTGCATGTATCTTTTGAGGACTTAATTTTGTGTCTTGATACTTTGCTTCTCAGTCATCCCTTGCTAAGACACTCTGTTCTTTGGTTTGTGTCTGTTTTATTCTGCTTTAATTTTCCTCCCTTGCAAATACTGAAAAAACACACCCAAATTTCAGAAGAAAAATTTTTCTCTAAGTAGAAGCATTGGGTCACTCCATGCATTAAACTCTAAAGTGCATTTCTACCCACTTATCCGATGTAAATCCCTACTGTAAGTCCTTTGATATGGTCCCCCACAACAGTCTTGCCCCTAGATTGGACAGACATCACTTTGACAGATCGATGGTTAGATGGCTGGATGGGCTCATCCAAAGACAGACAGTGCCTCAATGCCCAAGTGGAAATCAGTAACAAGTGGTGTCCCACAAGTGTCCATGATTGGATGAGCACTATTTTACCTCTTCAGCAGGGCCATGGGCAGTGGGATCAAGTGCACCCTTCAGTGAGTTTGTGGATGACACCAGGCTGAGTGGTGCAGTTGATGTATTAGAGGGAGGGGATGTCATCCAGAGGGAGCTTCAGAGGCTTGAGGAATGGGCTTATGTAAACTTGATGGAAATAACAAGGTCCTGCACCTGGGCTGGGGCAATCCCCAATCTCTGTGATCAGGTTGCTCAGAGAAGCTGTGAAGCCCCTTCATTGGGACTGTTCAAGAGCAGGTCGGGGGCAGGGATGTTGGACTAGCCAATGTTTAAATGTCCTTTCTAATCCAAACCATTCCATGACTTTGGCATTCTATAAAATATGATTGCATTAACACTCTCCAAAGCTCGTGCTTCTGAGCTATTATTTCAGACTGTGACTCAAACATGGAAGTATCTGTTTCTATATATTTGGAGCTGTCAGGGTAGGAGCAGAGATCTCCAGATCACACAAGGCTATACTGTGAAGAAAAACTTTGCACCAAGTAAAGGTACTTTTACCGGACACATTTTTATTCATTCAATGATAGAAATAGTACTTTAAAAGGAACTACATGTTTAATATATTCCTTGCAGAACCAACTTGGGTTCTTTTTTGGAGCACTTCAGGAAATAATCCATGTTGGAGTTGGAGTCTACCACAATTTGAAACCTTAATCCAGTCTCCAACCAAATGAGATATTTATTGTGGTGTTAACATTTCACCTTAGCCTTTTTTTCCTTGTACAACAAATTTTTTAAAAAGTGGAAAATTGGAAATAGTTTTGATAAGGACTGTAGGGCAGAACAGCATTTTACTCACTTGATAAGGATAGCAGAACAGAACAACATCTTACTCTTATCAAGGACAGTAGAACAGAACGACACAGCCTTGAAGAAAGAGATAAAGGATATAACTTAGGCAAACAGAAATAATGCAAAATGCAAGCAGGATGCCAGCTCAGCTCTGCAACGCTGACAAAGCAGAAGTTATGCAGAACAATGCTTACTCGAATGCGGGGATTGAGGAACAGCTCCCTGAAAAGGACACCGGACATTGAAGACAGACCCCAAAGAACCATATAGGACTTCGGGTAAGGGGTGTGACTATGTAAAATGAAACCAAGGAGATGGGGATAGTTAATGAATACATAATCAGTGTGTATGATAAAATCTCTGTTCACCTGACATTCAGTGCACTTGATTAGAGGAAATGACCTCGGGATGACCAGCGCACTGCAATAAAGAGTGCCTGCTTTCTAATACTCGAAACTGTGCTAGAAGCTTTCTATCTGGCTGATTTCGGTATCAGTTTAGATAAACATTTTTAGCTGCAGACATTGTTAGTTCCTAGTCCTAGTCCTAGTTTCTATTTTATTTTATTTTAATATTTAATAATATTTTTAACAGAATTAAAGCTCCATACAGTGGATGTTACACAGGACTTCAAAGATGGGATTAATTTCTGAAGTGTCGAATAAAGCTGCATATTGTATTCACCTATAATTTAGTTACATGATTCTGTGCTCATTTTAGACTCTGTGAACAGAAATGGATTCTTTCTGGGTGCAAATGAACAGGGTGGGGGCGGATTTTGTTTTGTCAGAGCGTATTTCTTTTCATTGAAAATAATGAGAGCTGAACTTGATTTGTGTAGATAAAAATATCTCAACAGAAAAGACTCAAAATTCTTTATTACAGAATTCCTTTGCCTTTTAAGTTACAGTGACATTTACCTGATTATTCCTAGAAAGGTGATATGCATCAGTCTGAAATTGTGGTTCTACAGCAGTAACATAAGTACTTTAATTTCTTTACCATGAACTCAGTATTGTACTCTCACTGATAGAGAATTGTGTTAAAGTCGCTTCCAGACTAGGCTACTCTGAGTTTTGTGTGAGAAAATATTAAGGAAGTAAATAAATTACGTGCTTCCTCTGTCTTTCTGTATTTCGTAGAAGACTTGGGCTTATCATGTTCTAATAGTGAAGTTTCTCATTTGAGCTATTTGATTAGATGTACCTCATTCAATGACTCATTGTTCGAGTTTGTGAGATGCACTATTCAAGCAAATTTTGCTTTGCTGCTTTTTTTTTTTTTCCCAAGGGTTTTTAACAACTATTTGCCCTGTATTTTTCAAGTTGGTGTAATTTTTCCTATGAGATGTTTAGAAAAGATACAACACTTTTAAAACCCTAAATATTGAATAATTCTTATAATGTTTTCTACCCATATTAAGGGCCCTCACTCTATCAAAGCAACTCTGTTTTTAGCTGTAAAGGAAGCTGAAAAGATCCCAAGTCTGACTGCAGTCCATCTTCAACGTACTGACATGTCCTTTTCAGGTTTAGCAGCCTTCTCTACTGACCTGTTGACCACAAATTTTCCTGATTTGGCCAATCTTTTTGTTCAAAGGACGTGTCCAAAACTCAGCCATGTAATCATAGGTCTGATCTAATAGGAGATGATGAATGTTAGCCTTTCACCCAGCAGAAAGGCTGGGTTTGGGAGAAAAATACCTCTTTAGCAAGTTCTCCTGCAGGTACTGGTAACTCTATGTGAGATAGGCAATGGCTTTAAACTGAAAGACGGTAGATTTAGATTGGATATATTTGAAGAAATTATTTCCAGAGAGGGTGGTGAATCACTGGAACAGGTTGCCCATAGAGACTGTGGACTCACCACACCTGGAAGTGTTCAAGGCCAGCTTGGATCGAGCTTGGAGCAACCTGGTCTAGGGGAAGGCATCCTTGCCCATGGCAGGGGGGTTAGTACAAAATGATCTTTGAGGTCCCTTCCAGCCCAAACCATTCCACGATTCTACGGTTCTTCAGAAACAAAACCTTGTTAAACTAAGGAACGATGGCTTAAAAGGAAGAAAAACAGGCACATAAAATTGTCAGATAACAATGAAGTGGAAGTGGCTAAATCAGTGTGACTCAGCCTAATATAGGGAACAGTTTAAAAGAGTGATGACGATCCTGAATCAGCTGGGCAAACATGTGAAGTCTCACGTCAGTAGAGCTGGTGGTACTACTTGTGTGATTAAGTGCACTGTTAAGGGTTGGGAAATAAAGTCATGTCTGTGACTGAAAAGGCAGAGATCTGACTGATCTACTAATTAGCTGATCTGATTGTGTACAGGGAGGTGAGTAAGCTGATCTACGGGAAAAGGGAAGTAACATTGGACAGAGTGCGGGAAAGGATTTGAAAACGTTAAGGCAAGCTTGATCCACAGTGGAAGCTAGAGTTTTGAGAAATCACTTCCGAATGAGGAGTATGTCTCACTGGGACTCTCCAGAAAACTAAATGGGGAATTATATAAGCTTCACAGTTGAAATAACATCATAGAGGGCTGCATCCTCTCCTCTTCTCCATCAGAAAAGCATGTGTCCTTCTTGTGGTGCTGAAGGAGCGACTCATGGGTGGACTGCAACCACTGTGAACCTCTGCCAAAGGTGAGTCCTAACAACATTCCTTTTTAGAATGTCAGGAAAATTCACTCACTTCTCTCAAGTTTCCACGGGCAAGAACCCTCCCTCCCTCCTCTGTTCTGGAGCAGCCCTCCTCTGTTCTGGAGCAGCCCTCCTCTGTCTGACAGATTTAAACCCAGCTTCTCCTCCACCTTCATTGTTTTCTATCAATCCTCAAGCAAAAAATTATATTTTAGTCAGAAAAATCAAGTACCCTCCACTGGGACATTGAAAAATAACCCCCACTCTGCACTCAAATTATTTTCAAGCAAAGGTGCAGATTTCAGATGGCTCTTATTATGAACCTTTCTAAAATTTAGAATAAAACAGATTTATTAGCTATCTAACATTTTAGGAATTTGTCAAAAGATTTTCTGATTTTTTTGGGTTTTTTTTTACTGATGTCAGTAGAAACAGTGTCTGTAGAAAGGTCAGCCTTTTTGGTGAGAATATAGTTGTTTCAAAGCTCATTGCTGTTAAGACCCTCCACAGAAGGTGAGGGTAACCCAGGTTCTTGTTAATAGATCTCTTGGGACAGATTAGAGTGAAACAACACAGAATGATAGGTGTTTATATATATGTATGTAGGGTTTATTTTAGAACAGTTTGGTTGCAATGGAAAGCAGGTATGTACCTGTCTTGGTTGTTATGTAAAAGCATAAAAATATCACTTAAGAAAATGTATAAGGGAAAAGACAGAAAGGGGAAGAGTAGAAAGATATCACCACCTGTGGATCCTGAAACAAGATTTGATTGTTGCAATTTCAGTATATTTGATGCCAGTTGGTCAAAGTGATGATCACAGTCTTGATCCATTGGGGATGGGGGAAACCCACAAAACACAAATGGATTAATATACACTCAGGTTCGGTGGGAATGCCAAAATACCTCCCATGGGGCAGGGAGTCTTACACTGTCTGATACAAGACTGTGGATCATGGGGCAGTGAGGGGTCTTTGATGGTTTATGACACATTCTAAGATATTGCAGCTTCGTCTCACTCCGCCATAGTTGAGCCAATTATGGCCCATCAGAAGGGATGAATAACTTCAGGCCACATCTGAATGTCCCAGCTCTTCCCTGGAAAGGAATTTTCACTCCTGAGTCATTTGTGTAAGGGAGGACACATGACACGTTAAAAGCACTATCCCACCTCACATGATCTGCTTCCTATACACCTCTTCTCTTATCTGGCTTATCTTGTAACCTCTGGTGGTGGGTGTGCACCCCCTCTGCACCTGGATGATTACTTTGAGCACGGTCAGTAAAGCACCTGCAGCTTTTGCAAATGGCCATTTATTTTGAGTCATTAACCATTTTAAAACTCCAGCCTCTCACAACTGCCTCTCAGTGGGCTTTCTTAGGGTATTGACCCTGAACAGAGGCTGACAGACCACAAGACCTTAATGGAAGAATTTGTATTAATGAGCTCTAGGCTAGTAATAAGATAGAGATTTGAACAAACACAATTATCAATGTTGAACAATAATTAAGACTGATGAGCAGAGTGCCTAGAGATATATCTTTCTCTAATACAGAATGCATTTCTGAATATCTCACTGGGTGAAGTGACCAAGAGGAATTATTTTCTTAGACAGCTCAGTTGTAAAGAAGCTGACATGTTTTGAAATGGCGAGCAAAAGCTGTTCCACAAATAGTTTATTTACTCTCACTTGGCAGATGGATGGACATTTTCCCTCTGCTTGTCTCTAATGAATTTTATATCATCAGACTGTTTGGCTGAGAGTAAGTTTTCTTTCAACTCAGTGTTAAATGCTGCTCTTCACTATTGTGCTCTTGGGCAGATAGAGTTTGGTAGGGAGGAGTGCCACAAGGGTATGAAAATTTTTCCTAAAATGATGGCTATAGCAGGCAGATAGACTTTTTTCCTCTTCATATTTGGTTCCAAAATGAACACTGACATACTTGTTTCCAATGAGAATGTCATCTGCACATATATGTTGTCATACTTGGTTAGGCCATGAGCACCCCATAGTAGCACTAGAAGACTCCTTATTTAATATCAGAAATCTGGATAGGAAGCAGATTTTTAATAAAACTGTTTGTGAATCAACAGATGCTTTGCCAGTGCCAGTCCTTCCTAGTTCTTTATGGTGGCACTATGAAAATTAGGACCTGAAGTTTAAAAATGCTTTAAGGATTGTTTTTCAGCACCTGAAATGTTTTCTGCATACCAACAGGGAAGGAAAATAAACTGTTCTGAAGGACATCCTTATATGAATTGTATAGAAGCAGCATGGAGGTAATTTAACAATGCTCCATGATAGGAGTAGAGTGGAGAAAATGTTTCTTATGTAGAGTCCCTTGTTTTTTTAAACCTGCTTGGTTTTAAAGGTTTTATCCTAACAAGAGGAGAGCAGACGTTTCATTTCTTACTATTTTAGGAGTTCATTTTTTGAGCAGAAATTTAATTAAAGCAGTTTACAGTGTGATTTATCAGATCTGTTATATGGGTCTACCTGAAGGTGTGATGAGTCTCCCCTCTCCCCTTCTGCCTTCTCTCTCTTTTTAGTTGACTCATTACTTTAGCTGGATCTCCATTAGCTGTAATGGGAACCTGCACAAGTGCCTCCTAGTAGATGTTGGTTTTCAGTCAGAATCCCAGTCCTAGATTACGGGAATCCAAATGGAGGATTAATTCCATTCCTAGACTTGTGTCTGAGAAAAAAACCTGAGTCATGTGTCTTAAGTCTTTCCCAGCTGCCCAGTCCTCCCAGCAAGGTCTGTTTCTTGTTCATTCTCCGACCGTACACAGTGCCCTCCAGATAGTGAAAGTCCTGGGAGTACAGGTCTGGTGGGAAGATGCTCTACAGACTGATAAGGTGGCTTAGTGGCTCAGTTTAACTGTGGTAACTTGGAAAGCTGAGTTAACAGAATTAAAGAGGAGGCATTGAGGTCTCTGCCTCCTTGAGATATGCAGCTTTTAGCAGTACTCGTATGGAATCAGGCACATCACACACATCTGCCCGTGCAGAGTTGCTGTTTGCAGCACAACAGCCATCAAATGCTTCAAACCGACTCCAAGAGCTAAGCACAAATAAAGGTGAGCAGAACATGCTTTGCTAGTCTCCTATTTGGCTCCACAAGCCTGTAGCTGATAAAGTACATAAATTAACTATACTGCTGTCAGCACTTGAATATCTGATCAGGAATAATTGCATCAATTAATAATCAGGTGACGATATATATGTTCTGAAGTGCTTAGGAATTTTCTCTGTATTAGGCTATGTTTCACCAGTTCCCTTGAAATATTCTTCCTAGAAATATTCAGGATGCACAGCTGATGTTTTAATGATAAAAGATAACTCATTCTTTCAAGCCCTAGTCTCTTAGACTGCTTGTAGTCACAACTATTGTGATGCATCAGTAGTCTGACCATCACCCCAGAGGGAATTTGTGCATAATGAGACATCAGCTTCTGACCAGTGTTAGGAGGCTTTTTTTTATGTAGTTCATTAAATTTAAAATGGAAAAGACAGAATAGTAGCAATTAGCTATTTCAAATATATCTAGTGTGATCTGTGCCTCAGTTCCTCACTCAGGAAAGATTAGGGATCTGGTTTTATGTATTCTTGCCCTCCCCCATCTCTCCCTTTAAATGTAGTGCATATCCTAATGCAGGTGTTAAATGGGTCTGATTTAGTCTAACGGTTTTGTAATCACAACACTAACAGAACTATGTTTATAATTGAAATCTTTCACTGATTCCTCTTGATTAGCTGAGCCCAAGCATTCCTATATAGTATTGTACTCCTTTATAGGACGCTTTTTCACCCCTGACACAAAGTCACCATGCCCTACAGCGTACCCCAAACCTGCACATTGCTATCTCATAAATCTCTGCCTGTAGGATTTGAGAGAAACTGGAACAGAGGCATTGTATCTAAAGTTGAATTTCACTGTCAACAGCTGGCTATCTTTTGCAGCTTATAATTTTCAGAAAGCAAAGAGATGTCTCCCTCAGGAAATTACTTTCTCAAGACTTGCATTGGTGTATGTATGTACACATAGTTTGAAAAGTGCTACAAAAGTAATCCATGACAAAAGAAATGTTACATTTTGATATTGCAGATGCAGAGTAGAAGGCTGCATGCACAACTGCCATCCATATTATATGGAACAGAAACATGAGATCAGCTTTAAAACAAAGCTTAGAGGCCCAGATGGTGGCAATTTAGTCACTGCAAGTAGAAAGCTGTGATTTCAAAATTCCTTTCTGGTAACAAGACATATCACTTTCGGGACACTCCCTTTATCTTACTGCTGTCCTTCAAGCCTGCCTCACTACTCCTTTACAGTGAAACATTTCATTAACAGCCCAGGTTTCCGAAACTTCATTTTCACTTCAGTACAAAGCAAAAGATGAGATTTTCCCTTCTTCCTCTCTTGGTGTAAACAGAGGTGGAACTAAAGAGCACCCCAAATATCCCCAGCACATGATTGCAAACACTAGCTGTGTTGACACAACAAACCAGACTGCAGGGACTGTGACAAGGGGAAGACCTTGTCCTTCAGCCACAGGCATGGGACTTCACTGGAACTGGCTCCACACAGGGTTCAGAGGACCAAGAAAGAAATGGCTGTCAGGTACCAAACATTGCTCAGAGCACGGGCTTTACGGAGTGTGAGCAGTCATTCCTTTTCACAGGCACCTGAACCCTGGTGAAGGAACTGCAGAGTGCACTGGCTTTATGGATATTTTTAATTGCATGAGTCGCTGTTCCGATCCAAATCCACACGAGGTTCCAATGCATCACTTTGATGGACTGAAACTATTATGCAACTCAGTGTGAGAGGAATAGATGGGAAAAAATGTTGAATTCTTACCATTCTTGCTTTTCTGAACAAGCTAGCAACATATGATAATTTAAAAATTAAAATTAAAATCCTTAATTATTTAAAATTTTAAGAGAACTGCAGAAAATGTATGTAAAGTAAATTTCTCTGAAGTCAGCAATGGCAGTGAGTTACGGTGTAAGAAAACAGGAAGAAACATACTGCAATTGTTGAGGTGCTACCATCAATTCAATGTACAAACCACACTTAGCCAGAAAAAATTTACGTATTTTTCTAATAAACAAAAGATAAAATGGGAAATAAAGTTTTCTATGTTTTGAAAATTAAGGTTTGTCACTATTACCACTGGATTTGAGATTCCAAGTCACACTCTATCGCTTAAATGCAACATACTTCTAAATATAGTCAAAATTCTCCAGAAGCATTTACCTTCCTTTATCTTAGATCATCATTTAAAAAGTGTGGGTTTTGGACATCCCCACCAGATCATGTCTGATTAACACCAGAAAAAGGAAGCAATTGGACTCAAGCATTTGAGATAAATGCTGTTGGTTTAGCCTTACCTTGAACAATTGTATTATCTAGCTTTAATTAAAAAAACCCAACCAGACAAAAAACACACGGACCTAAATATATCCTTTTTTTAATCTGAAATCAAGATTAGCTTATTTAATCTATCTATCAGGAAAATCTAGATGTAAGTCAGTCAGAGTAATCACTATCAAAAATATTTTATTGAAAGAAAGAGGCACCCAAAAGACAAAGCAGAAGAATAAATCTATTTCCATACATAACTGTAACAGCCTCTGCCTGGGATGAGAGTGAAGATCTTTAAGTTTCTACCACTTCACTGAATAAACCATCAAAGCAAGGGGGTTTTATGGGACCCTTCCTTTTTCAGCATTTCTCTGCTGTGTGTCCAGTATCTAAAGACGGGGGAGAGCAAAGCAGAAGAGCCAGTTTCTATGCTCTGGAAAGGATCATATCAGCTAGCAAATGATAAAAATTATATTCCTTGATCTCTTCAGCCCTTTATAGAAGGGATTGTGAAATATTTTGTCCAAATTTGGCAATTTTTGAAAAGACAATAAATAATGCATTCTTGACACCTTAAGTTAATTTTTGCACCAAAACCTGGGGTCAGATTCTTAGTGAATACACTTTTTAATGTGAACAATGAAATGAGGCATATCTGTTCCAATCCAAATTACCAGAAAAAAAAAAAAAAAAGAACAATTTTTATCCATTATTGCCCCTCCAAATCCAGTTGAAACCAGGAATGCAAACTATCAGTGTGTATGAAAAAAGTGGTTGGTTTCAAACCCACTTATTATCAAGTCAGTCAACTCCCCCCAGAATGACATTCATAAGTTGTCAGTATGTCTTGCAATTGCATTTGTGATAACTGCAAATTAACTTAATTTACAAAGGAAATCTGTCAAAAGGACAGTTTCAGAGACCAGGCTGGGCAAACCTTCAGATATGAAGAGTTAAACAGACAGTCCTACCTTTTCAAAATGCAAGATTTATTTCTTCTTTTTCCTTATTAGTTCTATGACCTTTTTTTTTTTTTTTTAATTTGGTGCATACTGAAAGATGCATATTATTGCATATTGTATATTAGACACTAAAAACCAGGAGAACAATGGCAAGTAGGGTAGGATCTTTCTTGGATTTTAATTTCGTAGTCACACTTGAACTGCGTCATTTAATTTCTTCTTTAATCTGACTTCTTCTTAAAAGATAAAAGCTTATTAAAATACATCAAAAGTTTTGAAACTTTTCCATATACAAAAAGGAAAAATAGTAACAGCTCTGACTTCTGAGTTAGTCATGCTGAGATGTGTCTCCTTAGAGGTATTTCAAAGACCTTGGGTAAGGTTCCAGTAAGTATTTGCTTATTCAGAGGTGTGCTTCAGCCTCTCAGTGGGAAGTGGCCCTGGCAATGGGCTTTTCTGAGGGAGTGTTTTGTGAAAAGGGAAGTCTTTTGAATCAATTTCTCATTGTAGTCCTAAATGAAGACATTCTCCAGTGCTGATCTGTCCTGCTTCTCAGCCCAAGTGGTGCATAGGTACCCAGGGTTTAACAAGCATTAAAATTAAGGTAAGTTTTGAAAAAAAAGAACGTAAATAGTACTCCTCATTTACTGACTCTACACCTACCAAGAGATTTAAAATTTATTTGACCTATATTGTTTTTTTCATCACTCAGTGGTCAATTTCTACATTGTCTGCTATCAAATATGGGATGGGGGTTGAGGAGTGTTGAAAAGTATGACTCAACAACTTTAAGTGAAGTGTAAGTTTTAGGTAGTCTTATTCAGACAAACAGTCCCAGTGATTCCCTTTATCCAAGAGTGTGCATTGGAACGATAAATAAAAGATTTCACTGTTTAATGGTTGAATTTACTTTCCAAATTAGGCACAATATAATTTTCAAGACCACTTGGAATTTTCTTTTTTGACAATTTTACTATTGTTTTTCTCAAAGAAAATATATGTTTATAAAAACTATTTCTTAAAAAATTAACTTTTGCATGGGGAGGATGTAATAATCATCCCCAGAAACTTTTCAAAAATAACTTTATTTAAACACATATATGGTGTGGATTTAAAATTAAACAGTTTATTTTCCTGCCACTTGAACTAACAGCTCTTAAGTTTTTTGAAACTTGTTTTAGCTATTTTCATTTTTTCTCTCTCTGTCTACTTCCCAAATTCACCAGGTGGGCTTTGTTCAAACAACGTCTGCAGCTGCAGTGGTAGATGGGCTGGCAGCTCCCCTTGGTTCTGTTCCCTTTCTTTTACTCCAACAACCCACTACTGTAAAGCAGACATTACTGGGCACCAACTAACAGGTATTGGTTGTAGCTGAAGCTCAGAAATGAAAGAAAAGTGATTTTAAAAAAAAAAAGTAATAAAATATGGGGGTTTTTTAAAATAATTTTTAAGAAAACCCCATTTTTGACAGGAGTCTACTTGGAAAGAACTTGGGTTTTTTGGGTTTTTTTTTTTTTTGCTTTATGGTTATTTGTTAGATGATTCAGATTGTTGAAATAGTTTCTATCCCACTAGATTAACTGGACTGTCTGCAAGTATATTTGGCTAGTGTGCATTTTCTCAGAGACAAAAGAACCAGAGAGTCATATTAGAAAAAAAATATCAGGCAATGAATTTTATTTTGCACATCATTGTCTGAATTTCAGCACCATACTCAAAGCTCTTTGTAGCACAGAATGTGGAATGCAAAGTCCTGTCTGCACATGTCTGAGAAGAAATGTTCTGTCTTTCAGCTCATCTGTGCTGGCATAAATGTATATGTCATCTATGTATGGCAAAATGCTGCCATATGTGTCCTTTGACAAGTTGTGAATCAAAAGCTTTTTATGTATGGACAGCTTTTTCTCCCTTCCAGGTCACTTTGGGTGTAATTATGCTGCAGTGCTTTCACTTCACTGTTTTCTGTGGACTAATTAATTGTATATAAACACAAGAAATGCCCTTTAGGGTCCGCCCAGCTGTCCTTCTGCTGTTCTGCCTGCAGCAGTGACAACAGGAGACGTTACTCAGAAATAATCCACAAGTCTGGCCACCTCCCACAGACCATTCTCTAAGTATTTCCCCAGCACCTACAGCTGCTGAATTAGGGATGTGAGCTCGTGCATCCATCTCTAACACTTTTTGGTAGCTTTCCATTTACCTGCTTTCAACGCATTTGCCTGGTCCTACCTGCAGCGTGCTCACACTGGCCACCATCGCAGCATCGGTGGCAGAAGGTGCACGTGTTCATTGCACACTGAGTGGAGAAGTGACTCTCAGTCCTGTACAAAATGTACTCCCAGGAGCAGCTCACCTCGGGGAAACAGCACTGGTCTCACCTGAAATGCCTTTCTCTGACTCAGGTCAGTTGGCTTTTTTCTAAGTTTGTTCAGACTCGCTTTAAAAGTCTTCCTTGTCTGCCCCTGTTTGTCCTCTCTCCAACTAAATGCATTGATATTGCCGCACAGATTATGTCCATTTTTGTTTCTAACATCAAAAGTTGTTGCTACTGTAAGATTTATTTTGTTCCTTTTCCTGTTCCACATCCCCTTTTCACTTGTGTTTTCAAAAAAAAGTCATGTTAATATTAGCCACATATATTTTAACTGGCTTAGTGTTTTCTGTCCTCATTTTTCCCTTTTTGCTAATTTAAATAAAGTACTTACATGTTCCTAGGACTGTTTTTGATTGTTCCATTCCATGGAGAGGGATGAGCCACTACATGTTGAATAGTAAACCATCAAAATCTCCTTGTTTTTATTTTATGTTTTCCCTGACTTTTTCTCTTGCCACACACCATACTGTTTTAGGAGCACAGTTAATGGCACAGCTCACCCCTTCCCTCTCCAGAGAATTAGAATTGGCTTCTTACCTGGACACACCAAGCAGGAGAATTTAGTCTTTTTTTCACTGACCGTGTACATGGTGTGACTTGCATGGTGTAACTGAGATCACTCCAGTGATCTCAGTTGCTGGTGCTGCAACTGAGATCACTCCAGAATGACCCAGGTGGTGAAACCTCTGCCTTACAGTTTTTTTTATGATTTTTTCACAGCATTTCACAAATGAGGGCAGCATTCATTAAGTGGTCTCTTTTTCACTGCATTGTGACAAAATAGCATTATAAAATCTGTATATGTATGTATTTTTAAGTGTGTTTCTGTTTTCCAGGAAACCTCACTGCAGATTTTTTTTATGTGCTGAATATCCACACATTTTCATCTATGTGACCAGTGCCCCTTATTAGCCAATGTAGTACAAACATTTTGATACGGTTCCAGGTGCTGATCCCTGGAATCCATGTGTCTGAGAATTTAAAAGTGAAGACAATCAGAGCCAAGATAAATCAGTTAGTGAGTGAAAGTCTCTGAACACGGGGGCATATGAACACAGAAGGTCTCAAACATTGTTTTATATTAAAGCGACTTTTGGATGAATACTCACCCTTCAGAAAAACAGCAATGCTGTCTTGCTAAAACCAACTTTGATTAGTCTGAATCTGTCTGTTCACCATGTTCCAAATTTATCAAACACCTGAAATACTCCTGCCGATACGCACTTTTTCAAATGGCAAGATTCATCTCTTCTTATGGCTCATATGCTCCTAAACCAGGTAACACAAATCACAGTCTAGAAATGACAGTTCCTTACAGTCACAAGAGGCCAGATAACATACACAAGTAGAGCTACTGGGCTTGTATCTAGGCATGGTTATGTCAGGTGGGCCCTACCTAAACTGCTGGCAGTGTCAGTAGTGTTGTATCTGTGGTCTTGGCTTGCAATCAAAGCTGTGCTGTCACTCAAAACCGGTGCACTATGGCACGTGTCCTCTCTGGCCCTGGCACCCAGTTAAAGAGTGGCCTTGAATACCAACATCCTGGGAACAGCAGGCACCAATCAACAAGACCTGTCAAACATATGTCATTTCATATTTACTTTTTGTACTTTAGACATTTTTAAGCATCTAGGTGATTCTTTCCTAATATTTCACAGATGCAAAATGAAAACGTCATGTTCTAACTGCTTTTTCAACCAAACTTGGAACTAAAGAGTCTCAGTTCCTTCAGACCTGTGGCCCAAAGCATTTGCTATGGCACGTGTTACAGTCATTCCTGTCCTGCTCGTATTAAGCTTTTTCCAGCATAAGACACTGTTTTCCACTATCCTGGCAAGTGGACAACGAGACATAAAAGGTAAGTATTACATAACAGTTTGTCCTATGCTAACCATCCCAAATGTCTAATCTGAACTTGTCAAGGCATTTTCTACAGCCCACAGAGAGAAAAAGAGACCTGCAGAAGGAGAGGTGTCCGAGACAGGCAAAAGTGAATCAATTAATTTTGAGAGCTGCAAAGAGCAGAAGGATTCTCACTGCTGAGAATCATATTCCACAAAGCTCAGAAATTCCTGCTCCATGCAAGAGCAGAGGTCCTGGTGGAGCTATTGGGCATGCAAGGCTTGCTGGTAGACAATTCCTTTGTGTACACAGTGGAGGATCCTCTCTTTCTCTACGTAATACCATTGTAATTGCAGATGCACTTGGGCTACATAATGTTCTGTGGATGACCAAGAATGATTCAAGAGTTATTTTGTCCTGGAACAATAACTTGACCAAAGAAGAAACCGAGAAATACACTGTGAAGTATATTTTGATTTACAAGTTCTTCAATACCACTAAGGAAAGGAAAGTAAGTTCTTCAGATGTTGCATACAGTTTAAAGTGAAATAATATATTGTATCCTTCAGTAGATGAATTTGCATAATTTCCCTTCAATACGTAGAACTGCTTACCTTCATGGAATTTCTTCTTCCTCCTCTTAGGAAAGACTGCAGGAGAAGGAAAAGATAATACATCTTAAATTACACTCTGGTTTTAATGCTAAAGTTAAGACACAACTTTTTGCAAAAGAAACAGAAGACATAATTAAGGAGAGTGACTGGACAGAATTTACCTACAAGGCACCTCCAGGTCAGCTATTTCCTACTTGTTGTTAAGATGTCCAAGCATTTATGATAATGTCCTGCCTTACTTGGAGAATTTCTGAAATCTCATTATTATCTTCTGCTAGGTTTTTTTTTGTACAAATACGTTAAGAATACAGTTCATAATACCTTGAGATATTGCAGAATTATTTCCTTTATTAGATGTGTTCAGATTCAGAAAACTCCAGCTCTGCTGAGCAAGATGTCAGTATGACCCAAACACTCTTTCCATTTTCCCTAGCCACTCCTGTCTCATGAAGATTGCCTTCTGTATCACATGATTTCAGCAAATCATAAAAGAGCAGAGCTTTTAATTTATTCTTAAGTGGGTTAGTAAGGCTTTGGTGGTAGTAGCAGATGTGCTTCCCAGTTTTCAGTGTCTAAAAAGCAAAAAGACCGAGTTTTTCTCACATAGGACTTTTTCAGGACTTCTAGAAATAAGCCTACATAATAGGTTTGTAAAGGCAACCATCATGTTGTTATTAGGAAATCAATGTAAAATAAACATGACTCTTTCTTTTTACCATTTCTTTGTTGCAGTCTACATTCAGAACCTTTCATGCATCATATATAACATTTCTTTTTTCAATTGCACCTGGCATATCAAAGCAGAAGCTCCTGAAGATATCCAGATCTTTACCTCATACAGGTAAGGATGTCTAGCAAAATAAGTATGAAACCATGATTTTGGACCTAAGTCTTTTATTTAAAAACTTATATTTCCTTCTCACAGACATGTAGGAAAAGTTTTTGCATGCCAGCAATATATAAAAAATGCAAGGAAGAAAAATATTGGATGCTCTATGAAAAAAATACATTTCCAACCATCAAGGAAAATCAATTTAAATATAACTGTAAGAAATTTGAGAAAGAGCTCAAGAGGACTGTCTTATTACAAAGCTTTCACACCTCAGACAATAGGTAAGTATTGTCTATTATTGTCTATTATGAAAAGTTCATTAATTGGTTACTTCATGGAAAGCAAAAAAGGAAATAGGTGTGACATAGTCATAATATAAATTCTAACTATTTAGGCATTCATCTCAGTGTGAATGTTACACAAAGATGAAATAAAATGGATTATGGCCGAAGGTTTTTAAATTTTTTTCTCTGATTTAATAACATTGTTTATATATAATTTTAGTTAAAAGATAGGCTAATGTAAGAAAACAATATTTAAAATCATTATACCCTTGTTTCTCCATTTTTTTTCCTTTTCTATCCTGATTTTTTATAGTGCTGAGCAAGTGTGATTAAGAAAAAGAGCATAAATAGTCACAATTCTCATTTATAACCTGAATTTAAGAATATGAATGTTCTCTAACATTAGTAGTATTTTAATTTAATTTTTAAGTTAATAATATCTTGGCAGTTATTTTTAATTATCGACAGTTTTGAATGATCATATAAAATTACTTTTCCCAACTTCTCTGGAAAATTTGAATTAGTCTCATGGGTAAGAAATTCACCTGAATTTTAGCAAAGATTGCAGATTCGAATGCCTTTTAAGTCATTAACATGTTGATGGTATTCCAGACCTGTAACCTGGGAATCAGTCATAGCTCAAGGGATAGCAAAAATATAATTCAAAACTCTAAAAATTTATTCTGAGTTCGATCTCATTTAATCTTTTCTAAGACATTAGATTTGTTTACTTTACCTAAAGCTTTACACTGCAATCAGAGCCAGCTATAAGCTGACATATGGAAAAAGGATGAAAAGCTGCCTATTCTTGATATCCTTACAGAAGAGAGACATGGTCTAGGAACAGTATTTCAGAGACTAAACAGAAAAAAACCCTGGTTCTTACTCTTCTCATGGCTCATGACTCTTCATGGCTCATGGTGTGCCCCACCCTCAAAGGCTGCTAGAGCAAGCACAGCAGCTGCATGGACCAGTCGTGCTGCCACTCACCCTCTCTGCCTCTCTCTGGTTTTTCTCACTGGCACCACACTGCAGCCGTGTCATCCCCAGACCTCGCTGGCCCTGTCTGCAGAAATTTGCCATGAACTTCTGCCTCTGCTGGGAGGGCTTTTTCAGAAAACTCCAGCTGGAGTTCTTCCTTTCACAGCAATGCAGCAGCAGCTGGGAAGGACTGAGGATGCCTGAGTACCAAGCACACACTGAGGATCAGTGCCCTAACATGCTAAAAAACAACTGTAGACTTGCTGATATAAATCCAAGGCTAAAATCCTGGGGACCCAAATGTCCCTTGTTTCCAGTCCTGTACTTCCTCTGTAGCAAGTGCTTGCTTGCTCCTTTACAGGAGAGAGAAAGAGAGATCTTTCTTTAGCATCTGCAAAAATATTCATGTATTGAATCAGACAGGTTCTCTGGGCACTAGGTTGTCCAGAGAAATTGTGGATGCCCCATCCCTGGAAGCATTCAAGGACAGGTTGGATGGATCTTTGAGCAACCTGGTCTAGTGGGAGGTGGCCCTGCCCATGGCAGGGGATTTGGAGCTAGATAGTCCTTAAGGTCCCTTCCAACCCAAACCCTTCTAAGATTCTGTGAAGGCTTTCCAAATGCCCCTTCTGTAACCCCTGTGTGAGAGATAAAATTCCATGTTTTTCAAAGTAACAATATCAGGCCTATGGGTAGACAAAACACATGTATCCTACATGAAATGGAGCCAGTAGCAGACTTGAGGTCTCCTCAACACTGAATCTGGAAAGAACCTGCTTCTCCTGCCCACTCTTGCTGCCTTTCCTAGAAAGATATGTGAAAAACCCCAACTCTGTCCCTTTATTTTGCGACACCTAGTGAACAGCAACTTCAAAGAAAATGTGTCACTCACTGAATGTCTCCTTTCTTTTGGGTCAGGCCAACTCCAAAATACTCAGCTGTGTATTTTAAGTACTTATGTACTTTCACTTGTTTTACATCAGTTTAAATATGAGAAAGAGCATGAGGTACAGAAGATCTCTCTGGGCTCTTTATTTTTCAGAGAAGCTGAACCCACCAATCAACGTCTCGGTTTCCCTTGAAAACAGAAATATTAAAATTCACTGGAAACCTCCGCCTACTATTGGTTCAGCAAGGAAAAAGTGTTTTTTGTATCAAGTGAAAATAGCAGATCATAAGGTAATCAGTCTTTTGATAGTACACTTAGTCTGTATGATATAACTTCCATAAAAACAAGGCATCCCTCAAACTTAACAGAATTTAATCTCAAACAAACTTTAAAGAAATCCCATTGTCTTTAAGGAATAATCCAACTTGTCTTTCTCGTAAAAAAAATCAGTACATTTTATGAAATCTTTCAGAGTCAGGCTTGCACTAAAGCAAATTGGATGTTTTTTTCTTCTATGTTAAATTTGAATTGTACATTAGTATCACATAGACTGAATTGACTTTTTTATCATAAAAAAAGAAGCAATGTCTGAAAGCTAGGAAAGGTTGTCAAGTACCATGGGAAACAAGATTAGAATTTGAAATGTTGGTTAAGTCTGAAATCAACAAGGTGAAATTCAGTAATAAGGCAAATCCTGTGATTAGGAAATACAGGTCAAATATGTCAACACAAAATGAGGAATTAAAATATAGGCGTCAGCACAGAAGAAAAAAGGTCTGTGGATTACACTGAATCACCGAGTCAATCATTCTGTCTTCTTAGGCAAAGGTCAAATGTTATTCAAGTATATAAGACCAGCATGTCACATGTAAGATGTAGGTTGTGACTAATTTGCCTGTCTAGATGCTGAGTTTCACCTGAAGTTTCATATTCTGCTTTGGTCACCACAAAATAAAAATAGACACCAGAACTGGAAAAGTCTTAAAGGGAAGAGAAAGAAGTGCCATGGTACACAGGGCCAAATCCACACCACACCAGTCAGTATGGGGAGAACAGTGCTTTAAACTCCACCACTCCATGTTTGGGCTTGATCTTTTGAAGATCTTTTCCATAGGCACAATTAAAGATGTTTCAGAATAGTCACAAAAATGGTGGGCATCCTTCAGCTGAAAAATGCAAGACTTTATTCTACCAGAGAAGAAAGTATAGCACACTACCCACACCAAAATCTTGAAACTTGCAGTTCCACAGTTACTGTGTTCATCCTATACGTGGTGTGATTAAAAATGAAAGGGTAATCAGTGTTTTCAAATTCTTAATGTCCTGCCATAGGTGATATTCCTTCCACCTTATCAGTTCCAGACTCTCTTCATGTTCATTTCTGAGTTTTAACACACATCAGATAAAAGTCAGATTGTGTCTGGACATAAGAACTTGTTCTGAAAATCTCTTCCTACTAGTTAAAGATGTAAATAGTAGTATTTGACATCCTGAGTTTATATCTGTTTGCAGTGCAATGAAAATAATTTCAAATAATCCCCTAAACCTCTCTTGATAGATTGTAAATGTCACTGCAGAGCACTATAAGTATCCATTTCATAAGCCAGCAAAAAAATGTGCAGCACAAGTGAGGGTAAAGAAAGAGATTTGCATAGCAAACAAGATCTGGAGTGAATGGAGTGAGCCAGTATTTATTCAAGATGGTAAGTTATCATGTACTTACTTTTCATAACTGTTATTATGAGTTATGTTATTACTGTGAATATATTTACTTCATTATTGCCTCTGTTCTTCTCCAGGCTGTTATTGGGTCATAACAGCACCTAGGGGTCCATGGCACACAGGCTTACACGGCTCTGCTGCGGGGAAGGAGATTGCTTAGTCTGAGTTCTACTTCTCTGGTCTTTAAAGAGCTGTTCTCCTGAGTTAAATTACACCTTGACAGCCTCTAGGAAATAATAATGGTCGGCAGCTGACAAGGTCCCAACACCACCATCCCCCTACCCTGCTGCATTGCCCTGCAAAGGACAGCCCAAGCATCTCTAAAAATGCTTTCAACTGCAGTTAGTAAGCCAAGAAATCCACAAAAGTCATAAAGTTCATCAAACCACATAGTCTTTAAGACCTAAGTCTAAGATTTCTTTTATTACATTGGTGGAATAATTTCTTATCTGACAGAGGTAGGAAATGCTTTAGCTCTCATTTAAATATATGTGCTCTGGCCCCAACAGCTCACTTGAGCACAAAGTAAACAAGAGCCTTGCAATATTTTTCCTTCACCCCCTATGAAGACATTTTAATATTGGTGTGCTTACAAGGGAAATTTGTACTTTCCATGACGAGAAAAATTCCCCCATATGCAGAAGCTTCCTGACATCAGGTTAGGCAGAGGGGAAGTAGTACAATGGTGTGATTCTGTATTTATAGAGAGAAACTTGTGTCTGTGTGTTAACATGCAAAAAAAATTACAGTACTATTGGTAGTAAAACAAAACAAGATGGGTATTGTTATTTAATGCAACAGACTGTGTATTTTGGAATATGTCTTTTTGATCTTTGAGCTTCAAATTCATATTTATCTGAGGACAGAAAACACCAGGCCAGACATTATTGTTTTTGAAATGGATTGAATGTAAATTCAGTTATAGAGTTTACTGGATATTGGCTGCCTACTCTATCAGATGCCTCACTATATCCCACTAGTCTGCTGAAACCTTTTTTGGCCCAAATTCATTTATTTAATTTCAAAAGCATTCCACTTGTGAAATTGCTAGACAGAGAAACCTAATTGCCTTTCATGCTCCCTGTGGTGAAGGAGATTATTTTTCAGGCCATAAGAGTCTTGAATTCCTCTTTAGAGATTCCCTTTTCTTCTCACTAAAGACAGAGAGAGTCTAGGACCACTGCATGGCCTAGGAGGGGTCTGCCTGGTCTGTCTGCCTGGCATCAGGCCAGACACATCTGATGCGTAGCTAGGGGAAATCAGAAGAGTTTTTCTGGGTGGAGGCATGTAGATTTACTTGCTCCCTGCCAGCCTTTCACCAGAAGAAGGAAATGGGGTTTAGCAGAGTCACTCATTCTGGTTCCAGCCTACCAAACCTTGCTCTCAGCATCTGCCAGTCTCATTTAGCTGTTTTCAACACTGCTGCTTTCCCAGCTTCCTCTACAGACGTTGCTGAGGTTCAATATCACAGCATGTTTCCTTCACTTCAGAAAAATTTACGGTGGACAAGACCACCACGGCACATAAGCTGTAAAATCTGCATGTGTTCAGTGCAGCATGATGATTTACCTTGGAGCATACTGCACATGTGGTGCAGCAATTTCCCTCCTTCCTACTCAGGAAGGATCAGTGGCTCTTATAAAATGAATCCATGGAGATATTCCACTGGAGGGTCAGGTGTTCAGTCAAATCTCTTTAAATATCTCCTCTGATACCCAGACAAATTTTTCTGTCCATTTTACTCTGTATTCTGTGGAAATTATTCTGTCTGCTTCTAATTGAGAACATGTATAAATGGACATTATGCAAGTAACCTGAAAAGAAGAATGTCCATTCAGTATTTTTGTTTTGAAATGTATCGATTTTTCTGGTGTTGCAGGATCTCTTTCTACTGAAAGTCTTGAAGAAGCATGGCATGACCTGCTTTTTGTTTGCTTCTCCATGACATTCCACTGTTTCATCTAGGAAATGTGCAACATTTCTTTAAGAATGCATTTTAAAAAGGCATTTTAGCCTTCATTTTAAAAAAGCTGAAACATCAAAATGAAATAACATAATTCAAAACATAACTAAAATATTTGTTCTGAAATGTTCCTTTGACATGAAAAGAATTTGCTAATTTTCTCATGGGGAAAAACATTAATTCTCCATTGGAATTAGCATATGACCTTGAAAAAAAATCTTACAATTTAACCTGAACTGAGCTGTTTACTATAGAAACTTTCTGCTAAAAAAAGAAATGTTTAATCAGCTTTATTCATGTGTAGAAACTTGAAATAATTGGTCTAATTTTTAGAGCTGATGAGCATTCATAGATCACTTTGAAGTTAGTAGTAATTCAGAAGTGTTCTGCATTTTTGCAAACCAAGCCACTTGTATTGGTTTCAAAGTTCTGTTATTTCTGTCAAACTTAAAGCATTTGCATCTGAAAAAAACCCACCATGAAATGGTCTACACAAAAGAATATATGTGCCTCTTTTTCTTGCTGCTTTCCAAAATGCAAGAAGTAAGAAAGCAGGAGAAGCAAACCTCTTTGTGGTTCAGCTGATGATAAGAACAGAGCTTCCTCTTCTCCTGGGTGTGTGCATGATATGGGGTTAGCACAATGATGCAGAGCAATTACCACAAACAAAAAAAAAAAATCTACGGCACGTCTGGAGGTTGTTCACAATAAGTTTTCTGAGCCCTCATCTCAGAAAGCAAGCAGAAAATAACTTCCTTTTCACCTTAAAATGAATAAAAAGTAGTTTTGTACTTTACAGAAGTTTTTGAGTTTTTTCTTTGTTTCATATCAAATTTGTGGAAATAGATGGATTTAAACTCAGAATGTTTGTTCCGTTCTTTTGTTCTTTGATTTTTATCTAGATTAATCCTAAAATGACTGTTTAACTGGCCTCAGACTATTACCTTTTTAAGAGCTGTCCTTGCCTGTTTTTCTTCAAAGTACTTTGCTAAGACCAATCCAAACTAGTTGTGGTTCTAAAGCTAGATATTAAGCAAAAATTAAAATTTGCCATAAAAACATTTCTGACTCAAACAAATACATTGCTATTTTGGTATTTTGGGTATTTTAGAGGAAGAAATGCCAGGTAAACAGCAGTAGTATTTGTTGAACAGTGTAAATATGTATTGATGCCATTTCTTTAGGACTATGCCAAGCAGGGTTAAAAAGGTAAGTATAACAGAAACCAAATGCTGCTTCTTGAATCAAAGAGAATATTTTGTTTGACAAAATGCTTTTATTTTCATTTTGTCTTAAATCAGTTACAGGTGTGAAGTGGTGAGGAGGCAGGAGCAGGGGACTTATGGTGTGTGGAGATGGGAGGTAGCAACAGTTGGAACTCAAGAGCAGCTGGAGCAGTAGCAGAAGTACCAATAGCAGATAGACAGAGGGTTTGATATCCAGAGGAATCAAGGATTTATGGAGGTATCCAGTGGCAGGACAGGCCATGCCCAGCATATGAGAGCAGAATTCCAGGAAAGGAGGGAATGGAGTCTACCGGAGAGGAATGAAGCAAGACGAAGTGCTGGGCAAAGGCAGCAGTAAGGCCAAGGGCTAAAAGGAGGAAGGAACAGTGCTGAAGTCAGAAGTCCTTTTACCCTAGAAAACTCTCCAGGAAATGTTTCTTTAAATCTGTGACAGTTCAGGAATAGTGCAATATTTATGTGTCCATACGTAATTCATCCATTTATGAACTACCCTAGCCTCTCCCATATAATTAACTTACTTTTCCCTCTTTTTTTTTTTTTTTTTTTTTTTTTTTTTTTTTAAAGAAAAGACAGTGGATATCCTACTGCTAAGCCTCGCATTGTTTTGTCCTCTGATTTTCCTTGGAGGTCTGCTGATATATGCATGTAGAAGGTAGTGTACATTTCTCTATGGTTGTATAAATTTCTGGTGGAAGAGGGGTCAGGCTGAGGGTAAACCATACAATGGATAAAAGTCAAACACAGATCTTCTCAGATAAATTATGTTTACAAGAGGCAGTTAATTGTGCATTTCCAGCTACTTACAAAGTAGTGCTTGGTGTTATGACCTACTCTTCTCTCGCAGCTCCTGCCACAGTCCCCCTCAGATCCAGTCTCTCACCTTATTCTCAGATGCCTTTCTGCCACTATAAATGACATCTTTTAATCTTAGTCTGACAGCTGCCCCTCTATCCTCAGTGTGGCTTTACCCCATGCTTTCACAGGTTCTGCATTCAAGGCCACCAATACTAATCAAGCCAAAGATGAACTGCATGTCATGCTGTCCATTTTCATTTCATAATCCATGGGTGTTATGAAAAAAGTCTTTAAATCTAAGATGGAGAGTTTACAAGAAATAAATAAAAAAGGGTAGTCAGGCTGATGGAAGGAATTTCCTTTGCTGTGCTATTAATACTATTAGTAGAGCAAAGTAATATTAGTGGCTCTTCACCCACCAACAGTTAATTCTGCCAACTGTCTCCATGCCACTACTTTTCTGCCTGGCTATATAGCTTTCCTATTGACATGGCAGCAAAGGCTTTCTGGAACTGAGAAATAAACTTGTGCAGGATAGGAAGATAACTCAAGATACCTTTATATTTGGAAGGTGCAGTATGTAAATGAAACCTTTATTAAAAGTAAATTTATTATTTAATTAATGACTAATTATTACTCCTGATTTGTATAGAAGTTATCAATTTTTAGTTATGGAAAGAACACATAGGACTAATTTTTTAAGCTATAGACACAGTAGCATGCCACAAGTTCTCACTTTGCTAGGAAATAAATATTTGTGTAGAAATAATAGGTTTTCATATATCCATCCAGTCCTTTTAAAACTCTCGCAGGTTAGAAACCAGTCAGGCTGAAGAAGAGCTAGGAAAAATGTTGAGAAAAGTGTCTACAGTGAAAAAAAAGAAAAAAAATGTTTAAATGGCTTTAGAATTAGTAGATGCCTGCCTTGGAGTTGGAATATATATTACAAAGCATTAATGTCTGATCTGTTCCAGCAGACAGGAATAGTCATGTGCCTGTATCACTGTCTTGCAGGTATAGATGCCTGGAAGTTATAACCATGCCTGTTCCACATCCTTCAGATAATATCAAAACATGGTTAGCAGATGAGACTCACCACGAGGTAGTGTGGCTGTCTTTTTTCTCTCACTACATTGACATGCATGGTATTACTTGCAATCAGAATGGTACAACATTGCATTTGGAGCAGCAAGTAACTAAAAAAAAAAAAAAGGAGGAAAAGTGTGTACAACATTTGTAGTGAAGTCAGAAGAGAACAGAGAACTTGTGGAGGTTACAGGACAATGATCTCAGTAGACAGGATTGAGAAAATCCTCAGGGGACTAAAATGTCTAGTGTGCCTCAAGGTGTTTCAGCATATCCACGTTCAGTGGGCCAACATTTTAAGGAGTGATCACCCTGAGTCCCTGAAGAATAGTCAGTTATGGGATATTGTACGTGTAAGCATGTAGGCCGGTTATCAAGGGGAATTTTTTGTGGAGATCTGAGAGTCATTGCATATGCTGTAGTAAATGTGCACATTCTTATAGCAAGGAGGAGGCGGCTCCACAATGCATGCAATATAACCTACCCCAGCTGTGTCCCTGCTGCAGGATAAAGCCACATGCAGAGGTGCTTATTTTGGAAGAGCTATTGTGCTATAAATTCAGATGCTGGTTTATCTCATGCCAGATTACAAGTCTTTAGTCAACTTGGCAAAACAAAGACTAATTTACAATATTTTTGTGACTGCCATTAATGGAGATCCTTGGCTTGCACATTGAATGTTTCTTATTGCTGTCTGTCATTGTGTGAGTTGCAGGAAAAAAATGTGCTAGTCAGGCAGTAGTTTAGATGTCTGTAACTCTAGAGAAGCTACACAGTGAACTGTGTGTTAGAAGGCACTGTAAGATTGCTTCTGCAGAACCTGATTCTGCAACACATGAGGAGAAGGCATGGGTGTGCCCAAACTGTGGTTTTTTTGGTGGAAAATACCATTGTAAAAGAAAATTGTAATGAGGATTTTCTCTGCTGTCTGTGCTCAAAATATTTGTTCAGAGCCTCTGCAGGATTTCTGTTAATTTTACTCTATCCTGCCATATTATTGTACTTACACTGCAATATCAAAATATCTTCTAGTAACACATTCAGCAATTTAACTAGCAATTCCCAGTGTGTTCCCTTATGCTGTTTTCTTTCCCAAGGGAAAGATGTATGCACGCCTTCCAATACTGTGTTTTGGG
>VXAD01010046.1:164110-212615 GCA_013399195.1 Dicrurus megarhynchus | reverse complement strand
GGGGGGGTTTATAATATATCTATGTGATTGCAAACTCTGACAGAAACCACAGATCATCTCAATCCAGGAATCATAATTTGAGTCGTGAGGCAAGAGGACTGGGTTGTTTTGTTTAATTTTGTCTTCTCAAAACAAATGTATGGGGAAAATGATGTGCATATTCTATATAATCAAATGACAAATTACAAGATTAAAGTATTTTGAATTTGCACCTGGAGTTCACTCCACAAGCCTTGGGCTGGCTCCCCAGAGCAGACTGTGCTCCTCTTCTTCAGTACAGTCATCTTCTCAGAAAAGCTCAAGAGCTCCAGAACTGCCCTGAAGCCAAGTCTCTTATTCTCAAGATTCAGAATAATTTCTATGACACTTCTGGTCAATATAATTTGACCAAATTTGGTGCTAAAGGTGCCATATTGACCCTGAGCTCAGCTGATTAAAGAGTATGTTTATCATCTCTTTTGTGCAAAAGTCCTTCTCACCCATTTTTACCAGTAATTGTGAGCAAATGAACTGATAATGCCCATTGTGGCTATGAATATGGGCTGGCAAAATATAAAGACAGAATCATCACCATCAAGTTTATATTCTGCATCTCCCTTCACATTAGAACTGGGTAAACTGCTACGTAGGGGTCTTAGTATTCCATATATAAACAAAATCCCACCACAATCAATAATCACCATATAAACTATATTTTATGTTAGTGACAGAGAAAGAAGCGATTTCTCTCCCCAGACTCTTACAAACACTAATAAACTTTTGACAGGAAGACTTCAGCAAATCTGGGTAATTACTGTCTGCATGATAGCAACAAATTATTGAGACAACACTGTGGTTGTGTGATTCAAGTGACTGTTGATGGCACTTCTAGGAAAGGTAAATTAAATAATGCATATGGAACATATCAGTATTTCATATATTGCTGATGCACGAAGTAGCAAAGACATTGGCTTTGGACACTCTGAAATATTCAAGACAACTATGGAGAATGGTGCTGAGATAATCCGTTTTATCCAACAAATAAATATAACCCCTGAAAGTGAGACTGTGCCTTGGACATAAATCCTAGGTACAGAGTCATATCCTGGAGAGTGCCAAGCAATAAAATTAAGGCTCAGAGCAAGTAAGCAAATTTGCCTGAGAACAACTTATAGATTGAGAGAGAAATTAATATAATCGTTGTATTCCTGTTGCAGCAGAGTAAGTAATATGTACTAATCCCAGATATATGCCAAATAAGTAGATTGCTTGTAACAATATACAGAATTTTTAATACCACTGAATGCAGATGTTGTGCCTAATGTAATTTTTATCCAACAGCAACATATGTCAATGCAAATGGAGATGCACACAGAGGTTACTCTGGGAAGACCAGAAGAGAAAAGAGATGAGAACATTCAACTACAGAAATGTTTGAAGGAATTCATGGTAGAAGACCTACAGAGATGATATGACTTTTTTTATCTGCATGCAAGAGTACCTGTCCATGAGGTTGACAATATTATAACAGATCAAAGAACAGCTGATATGGGAGTTTGTCTGAGCCCAATAACTTAGGTATTTTGTGCACTGATAACATGGAACTCTTAAAATTAGCTTTGGATCACAAACACATAGCAGTATCTTGCAGTTTGTCTCCAAAAAACCTGATCTTCAGCCCAGGAAAATTACAGCATCTCAGAAAATATGAGCTAATATTGAGGTCCACTTGGGTTAAAATGAAATTAGTGTTTCATAATGCTACAATAGCTTCCAAGTACTGTCTGGTAGATCAAGACCTTTTGAAGATTGGCTGTTCATGCAAATCTCATACTAGCTATTCAACATCCCATTGGAGAAATGAGAAGTGGTCGAAGCAGTGAATATTTCTGGAAACAGCAAGAGAATATCACAAGTGTTCTCTAAAACTCAAAAAAAGATCCCTGAGTCACTGCATTGTGTAAGCACATATCAACCAGAAAGAAGAGATATGTGTGAACACATAACGTCTTTTAATGTTGTGGACTTTGCTGTTGGTAGAATAAGTAAAACAGGAAATCTTTAGATGAGGTAAAGAAAATAAAGTTTTCTGCTGTATTGTGATTGTGTAAACAAGTTTAACTCAGAGAAGTTAAAGTTCAGAACTGACCAATTTTTGCTATTTATTTTTCCCTGTCCTTTTAAAGAATCTTTCCTACTTATTCTGTGAGGTGATGAGCTATGCTAGTCCATTTTCAGGGACACAATCAGGGCAGATTATTCTAACTCTTAGTTTGGATGGTGTTTATTTAACTAGAAGAGAAATAATTGATTTTGCCGGGAAGATTTTTCTTTTTTGTAGGTGGGAATTACAAATCAATGATGGACATAATTTTCTGGAAGGTTTGGAAGATACCTAAAAATTACTTGATTTCATTGCTGGTAATATTTTTCTATGTCAGAATAATATTGATTGGAAGAAATAACAACATAAAAATTTTGTTTGTGCTTTTGAAAAATAAAATGTCTAAGATATACTTCAGTGCAGAGTCTTGATTCACCTGAATGTGCTTTTTGTTTTGGTAAAAGGTCCATAATGGAGAAGATCGCATAGAAATAGAAGACTATTTCTCCTTTATTATTAAGAATGACTGGTGACAAACGGAAAGCTCAAGCTAGAAACGTCGAACAACAAAAGGACTATAAATTGCTTGTCCTAAGATCAGGTTAATGACATCAAAAGAACAGTCAGCTTTAGTAGGTAGTGTTACATTTCCTCTTACATTGTACTTTCTACAGAAGGTAAGGGTGGCCTTACCTTTGAACATCAGTGCTCTTCCCTCCATACCTGTCAGTCTGACGCCCACACAAATCATCAGGCAGAAGGTAAATTGCAGATATCAGGTGCTGAGTCAAGTTTCAGTGAGACAACTCCTGTAATACCTCCTCTGTCTTGAGTACTGAGGGGAAAACCCTCAGTCAACATAATAATTTTTCTTTTGGATGATCAGACACCATCTCTGTAGGTAGACTACAATTTATCCCATTGTTCAGACACGTTTTCTCAAGAAGAGGGGTAAAAATTCCTACTTTCTGATAAAAATCATTATAGGAGGCATTTAGAAAGCATCATGAACTTATAGATTCCTTTCTTGGTGAGGATATAGAATGGATAAAATGAAAAAATCACAATATAAGTAAGGTAAGAGGGGTAGAGGAAAACTACACTGGCCACTCAACATCTGGAACACAGACATCATAGAGTGAAATCAGGCCACAGTGAATATTATATTGTTCCTTAATATATATATTTTTATACATATATTTTATATAGTTTTGGCTTGGAGTTCTTGAAGCCCTAAAGCAGTGCCAGGATTTAAAACAAGACAGAGAATATACAGATTAAAGGAATTTTATTATTTTATCTGAAAATAGAAGAATTAAAAAGAATCTTTCAGATTAAAATTGCTTCTTACAAGAGGCCTTGGTCAATACACAGAGCTTGCCTGCATGAACATGACAGCCTCCAGAGACACATCACATGAAACATTATGATAATATCTGTTGTATTGAAAGTTAATCCTAAAGTTCAAATTTGATAATACAAAATCCAGTATCTGGAACCTTCCAAGAAATATTTGTCCAATGTATTCACAAAATGGTATAAGTTTCCTTAAAATAAACCTATCCAAGGCCTCTTCTCCAATAGTGGATTAATGTGCAATACATACCTAAAGAAAGGTAATGATCCGAGAGCGAAATTATACCACACTCAGAGTGACATTAAACACCTCGGTATATACAAAATACTCAGCAAGTTAACTGACGACACTAAGAGAAAGGGTCTGGTTGACATGTTTGAGGGGCAGGATGTCATCCAGAAAGACTTGGACAAGCTGTAGCATCTGGCCCATGGAAACATGAAGCTTAAGAAAGCCAACTGCAATGTATTACACCTGTGTTAGGGCAACCCCTGTATCAACACAGGCTGGGGAATCAACAGGCAGAGAACAGACCACTGAGAAGGGCTTGGGGGTGCTGGTGGATGAGAGGCTGGACATGACCCATCAATATGCACTTGCATCCCAAAAGGCCAATGTGTCCTGGGCTACATCAAAACCAGTGCAGCCAGCAGAGCAAGGGATGTGATTTTACCCCTCTACTCCACTCCTGTGAGACCCTACCTGAATTCCTGTGTTCACTTCTGCAGCCCTCAGCACAGGAAAGAAATGGACCTGTTGGAGCAGGCCCAGAGGAGAGCCACAAAAATGATCAGAGGGCTGGAGCACCTCTCCTAAGAAGACAGGCTGAGAGAGTTTGAGTTGTTCAGCCTGGAGAAGACATAGTTTTAGGGAAAACTTATAGCACCTTCCAATACCTAAAGGGGGCTGACCAGAGAGCTGAGGAGGGACTTTTTACAAGAGCATATAGTGGTAGGACAGGGGGAATGGGGATAGATTTAGATTAGCTATTCGGAAGAAATTCTTTACTGTGAGTGTGGTGGGGCAGTGGAACAGGTTGCCCAGAGAGGTTGTGGATGCCCCATCGCTAAAGTTGTTCAGGTTGGATGGGGCTTTGAGCAACCTGGTCTAGTGGAATGTGTCCTCACCCATGGCAGGGCAGTTGGAAGTAGATGGCCTTTAAAGGTCCCTTCCAATCCAAATGATTCTATGATTCTCTGAAAATCCTACTCAGCTCAGCTTGCTTGCTCCTGTCAGTGAAGCTCTTGCCTTTACCTTATGACTCTCCTGTGTCTAAGATTTCACCTTCTGGTACTGAAGTGGGACCTGATGCGACACTAGGCAGTGCACTGCACACAGATTGCTCTTCCTCTCCACTTATGCGCGCACAGAGTCAAAATCCCTTTGTCAGGGTCATAAAACCCGGTGATATGTCATGGTTGTCTGGTTTTATGCTTTCAACTCCACGTTCCCACTTCAGTCAAGTACATATGGCACACAGGAACTCAGGGCTAGGAGCATTACTTAGTGTTGTGTTTTTTCCTGAACATCAGTGACTACGTAGACATCAGACGTACCTTACTGGAGCTTCTAAAGGAAAAATAGCCCCTTCTCTTTGCTTTTAAAGGAGAATAACTGCAAGAGGATGATGAGAGTCAGCAAAGCAACCTTCAGTCTTGGGGCTCAGCATGAAGGCTGATCTGATTGCCCAATGTTGCCACCTACCGTACAAACAACCTTCTTCCAGTCAGAAATGTTCCTCAGGGTTTCAAACTGCTTTAATTTGGAGCAAATCTGTTGCTTTAACTGCACTGAGAGAATTAAAAAAGTCCACCTCCTGGTCTAACTTGAACACCTGGCCTTTATTAGGGACAAGATACAAATACAAGATTCTAATTTTTGCTTCCTCAAATTTGGGTGTCTAATGAAACAGAGCTGGCCATGGCCCTGGGGTATTGAGAGAAGATCTCCAGCAATCTCAGCCTAGAACAGGTGTCCAAGACAGGATGACCACCTCTTTCTTATTGGACACTAGATAATCAGACTCAGAGTAGATTCCCACATTTTCTTGACCTAGTTATTCTGGCTTTCTCTAACCTGGTGAAAGGAGATATTTTGACCAAAGAACAGCTTGGCAATTACAGCCTTTGCATTTGGGAGTCTTCCCAGCACAGTTAAAGATGTCATAGTTCATAGCTCATAATGTTTCAGACCAACATTTTTAAGCCAGCAATAGTAGTTTTGGTCCGAAACACTCTTGTTCAAGAGCAAGGGCAGAGAAACTTAGGCCACAGCATTTAGGATGAAGCCTGAGTTCACAACATTATTCTTGTCACTATCAAGTAGAGAAGCTGGAGGATGCAACACAAATGTATCAAACACATGAAGAGCACAGGAATGTGGTGGTGTATGCATGTGGATACACGAGTGGCCAAGGAAACGCTGTTTGTGTGGAAATCGGCCCCAATATTCCTTAGGGCTAAATGTAGGATGCATGTTGTGTTCTCAGCATACTGCCCTGTATTGCTCCATTGCAGATGTGCAAGTTATCTGCTGGCATTTGATCAGCCAATGCTAGCTGACTGCTACAACCTGGTCTACTTATATCAAAAGGAACGAGACGGCTCCTACCAGGTAATTCTAAAAATAAAGGTGACATTGGGAGATAACATTTGGTGATTGATGCAGCACAAAGTTGTGCTTCGAGTTACATTACTGCAGCTCATCAGAATATATACATCAGCCTATTTTTAGTAATCTCAGAAAAATTCCGGGTCACAGCTTTGAATGCCAATTTCATGTAAAGCCTGTCACTGTGCTCTAGTTGTCCTGAAATCTGGCAGGTGATCAAACCTCGACCCTTTGGATAAATAGTTAGAGAACCTTATTTTGGTATTCAGAACATTATTTGGAGCGACAGTGAACCAGCAAAGCAATTGACATCTTCCAACCAAAACTACCATAGCTTTACTCAGCTTTCCTCTTAATATTCTCTAGTTTTGTAAAAGTTTCTAAAGAAACCACAATCACATGTATCTAGCTCCAGAGAAATCAAAACATGCAAGCATTAAAAAATACAAAGTGTAATAGATGGGCAAAGCAAGACATTAACAAAGAAAGAAAGAATAGATGAAAGTGGAGTGGAAGAATGAAAAGAATTAGTATTCCAGACAATAAAGCACTATTATTATATTTTCATTAACTCACAAAATTAGTTTGAATTCAGCAAGCTGTCACTTTACATTCATATAGATGAAAAATAATTGCGTTTTAAAGCTTGTTTTGGCTTCTGGCTGTCATTTGGTTTTTTAACCAATGACAAAAATGAGAAATAGGGTGATTATGTAAATATTCTAGACCACAATAGCTAACAGATACTCATTTCATCCCTGATTTTGTGCAAAAGGCTATTATGCGGGGAGACCTTTCTCCAGTTTTTAAACTACAGAACTGCTTGCTACAGAATGTTGAAAATGTACATGAGCTCAAAAGGAAACTTGACAAAACCATGAAAAAATACTTATCAAAGACTTGTCAGATACAATGTCAACTCTTCTGACTTAAGTGGTTATTTGTTCAAAAATTGCAAGACAGCGAGAATACTGCTGTCCTCTTGCTGCTTTCTCCCCGGGCTCCTGCTACAGGCACTACTTGAGAGAAAATGGACCACTGGTCAAAATCAGATGTATCTTTGGAGCAATTGGAGGGATGCCGGAGGCACTGGATATGTTTCAGACTGAGGGATTAATGAGCTCACTCCTAATGTTGAAACCAAGTGTGCAACCCCTGTATTCAGGAGAATAGCAAAAATTGCTGCTCAGCTAACACCTATACCCAAAAAACAGCAGAACTCTGTGGCTTCATAAAATGTCCCAGTTCATCTTCATCAATGAACTTCATCTTCCAGGCAAACTTTATTTGCCCAGACTTTCAGTGATAGTCTGGCAAGGGTCTTTATCCACTTGCATAATTTCAGTAGCATCTTGATTTACAAGGTGTTTTTTATAGAAAAAAATGTTTTATTTAAAACACACAGGATGGGAAAGCTTTATCTCTGATCCCTTTTGGACAGTTAATAAAAAGAAATAGTGATGTATATATATCATGGCCTGTTGCAACATCTGGCAACAATAGAAAAAGATGGACACAAGCAAAATTGTGCCCACTTTCTGCAGGCTGGGGAGAATTTACAGTAACATATATTCATTATATTGTTAATATAGTCAGCTTTGATTCATTGTAAACCTACCCTGCTTGACTGAAGAATCTGGAAAGGATGAGGTCTTCAGGATTATATAAAAACTGTAAATTATTGGCATCCTTACATCTTTCAATTTATTTCTTTTTGAAAACCAATAAAAAATAACAGAATACGTATGTCATATGTAGCATATATTTTGAGTTCCTTGAGATTGAAGATAGTGTCTGTTATAGGGAAGGGCTGTGCTTGGTGAGAAGGCTAGTGCTCATAATTTGAAATTAAGAGGCTTCAAGATAACCTGTTTGGCAATTTTTTTCTTGTTCATCTCCTGCCCTATTTCTATCCCAGGGACTTGTAATAAAAGTGTTGACAAAACCACTTTACCATAGTGGAGAGCAGGGCACTGCTGAGCTTTGTGGGAGCACAGAGTTACCAGGGCCACTCCAGTGGTGAATGATAGGTTGCTTCCCTGCCAGCTCTAGAGCAATGGGTTGGATGTACTGGCACAGGGAGATTTGGGGTAGAGACAGCACACTTCAGATGATTAAGTTAGTGGAAACATGATGATTATCAGACCATGGTGATTTTTGACTTAGTAAGACAGTATGTCCTGTGATCTCTTTAAAAGCTGCCTTTCTGGGACATCTCAACCTTTGACTTGGAGCACTGCTGATGAGGTGGTACTTTGAAAAAAGTGGGAGCTCTTCTTGTTAGAAATAACCCTTTTCGGTTGCTTTCTGTGTACATTTTTTTTCTTTTTTTAATGTGACTGGATTTTAAACACTAGGTGTCAGTCAGTCACCTCTCAAAAGCATGATCTCAAGCACTAACACATTTGTCTTTGGGAGCAAAAAATTTAAAGAGATGATGTACAATAATGTACACATTTAATAATAATTATAATTGTGAGGCAATTATTCCATAGGTCTGTTTAGCAGCCAGACAGATCCCAGAGCCTGGAAATGTCAAGAAAACCCTTTAGTAGAAAGACCCTTGTACACTCTGTGGTGACTATTCCCACTGTCATGATAAAATATTTGTTAATCTGTTGTCTAATGCTGCAGGTGAGTGATAAATTCCTCTTTCTTTCACCCATTCTACTTCAGCTTCTGTACCATTTCTAAAAAACTTATGTTTCAGAAGAAAGGACACCCATCCTGACCTGTGGAGGTTGCTCCCCACAGGGCATCATTGGCATATAGAAACTTATGCCTGCAACCAAGCTGTTGTGACAGCTGAGAGCTGTTTAAGAAAAATGCTTATGTTGACAATAGTTTGACTATTGCTTTTTTTGCCAGTTCTCCAAACAGTACATTTTTACAGAGTCAAGCTGCAGCAAGAGCCACTGGACTTAATAGGTCAGGCCTCTCAGGCAGCTCCACACTGAGGATCTCCAGTTTTGTGGATCTGGATTTTTGTGATCTGATACCTCAAGAGATGCAGATAACAGAGCTGTCTCCATAGCATATTGATATACAAGAGGAGCTGTTTGCTTAAGCACTGCTCTGTGACTACAGACATACTGCCTCAGGACCCAAACTCGTACGTCCTCACTCAGCCCCCAGCACGGATATCTAGGATACCTCTGCTGTGCAACTTGGGCACAAGGCTTTCCCTTTGGATTTCCTCATGGACCTGTCCCAAATGCTCACAGCTTCACTAGATGTTAGGGCTCATATATCCTCTTGGTCATTTAAACAGTTTCTGTAATTTGGCTTTGTAGTTATTGAGGTTTTTTCATTAATCTCTTCAGCTACAATTTGATTCAGTAATCTCAATAGTCCTCCACAAATCTATTACCCATTCTTGAAACACATTCAGTCTGTCTTTCTTCCCTGGAATCATATATGTGTGAAATTTCAAATACTGAACTATTAAGACAATGACACTGTGTAGCTTGAATGGAAACTTACTCTAGAGTGCATGAAGAAATGTATTTTACAATTATGATCTTTATTCTTTTACACATATATTTAAGATTACTGCATCTCTGCTGTGAGGTTCTGAGGAGAAATGTCTTTTATGACATGCTGACTCCATAATATACAATTTTTTTCACCCAGCCTGTGGTATCCCAGGTTGCTAGGTTTATACTGCTCTTGACTGTCTGATCCCAGAGTATGAAAAGTTGGATTAGTGTAGATCTCTCCATGTGTCAGTCCACAGATTCAAGGACCACTGAGGTCATGTCATTAGAGAGGGCAGGTAACAACTTTCCGGCTAAAAGAACAGAGCTGGATTTTTCAGTGCTCTATCCCTTGTGAGAGGATACATCCATGAGCAGGGCTCCCCCATGAGAGCAGTTGCCTTTCAGCCCTCTCTTCACTCATCCTGAACATAGGTCACTGCAGAAGGTGAGGGGACTGGAGAACCAGCCTCTTTGATGTCTAGATCATCACTACCTTTGGGCCTTCTTTATTTTATTTAGTTTGTTTGATCTCACATCAGTGCTTTAGTAATTTTTTTCCTGGTGATGGAAAGAAACAGTAATGAATGAGTTCCTCATCTATGCGCCTGTCTTCCTACTGTGATCACTTTCTTGTTCCCTTTACTTCAGAGTACTTTTGCAGCTGCAAATCATCATGATGGTCGTGGCAACTCCTCAAATCGATGAAAACTAGACACATTCGTGTGACAACTTTCTACCAAGATAAGAGCTGCCCTGTGTGGAGTAACATGCAAACACCTATACCCAGATTCATTCCGCGTAAGTAAGGTGCATCTATTGGAAAACCAGAGCCCCCCATATCCCATGGAGAAAGACAGATACCACCAAAGGATGATTCATGCCACATGAGGATGGCTGTTTTCTTCTACTTTTCTCCCTGGATTTACAAGACCTCCCTCTTGCTCCCACTCTTACTTGCAAGAGCTCTAGTTCAGCACATAAATTTATTTGAAAATAAATAAGGGAAAAGCATTAGTTATTGCATCAAATGGCGCAAATAGAAAACATAGTTAAAATGCAGAAAATACAAAAATTGAGAAAACATTATAGTAATGAATAAGAAAATGGCTCTCAGATGCCCTCTGTCTTCATACCTGTCTTCTTACCATATATGCCCCCTAGTTTTCAAGTTCTGTTATTTTTATAATTCTTTTGTGCACTTGTGAGACTTATAACCATCACCAAAAGTGTCCTCCTGAGTGCTTGAAATAGCCATTTATGACTCTGATGTCAGTACAGAAAAGTGGATGAATTTTGAGCTCATTTTCTGCTTGAAGCCTAAGACTGCCCTGGTGTCACAAGTGTTGTCTTTCCCTCACTCGGAACCAGAGCATGTGCTGCTAAGCTGATTTAATCTAAGAGATACAGTCATAAGCAAAAGTTGCGTCTTTCCTAATTATCATGTGTATCTTTTGTTCCAAAATGGCTACACAAAGTTGAATTTGGTGTTTTGCTGCTGAAGTAGAACCAAAGAACTCTACCATAACCAAAGAACTCTACATTCTTTGTCTATGGGATCTTTTCATGGCTATGGAGGTTGAATGAATTGGCCTGTCACAGAGTCTGCCCTATCCCTTGATGACTACTTCTCTAATGTTTGTGAGCACTGAATATTTATCAGTCTTTTGTTTTCAGTCAAACTCTAGCTGAATCAGGTGAGTAGGATTAAGAAGAAAAAAGAGGTTGACTGAAAGACATAGGACTGTATACACACACAGCAGGATCAATCCAGCTTCATTTACCTAATAAATCAGGCTCAAAGTTCTTGAAGACACATTCTGAAAAATGAAATTATCAAAATACTAAATACATGTATACAATCTGACCTGTAAATAGGTTGGTTATATTTATTTAACTCAATTAAATCAGTCTCATGCATACTAAGCAATCTTCAGCTAATGAGCTTATTGGTAGGTTTCATACTTAATAGGTTTGAAGACTAAATTTTATTTTTGTAGTCAGTAAAGAATAAAAGGATTCACTGGTTTTTTTTCCTCTGTAAAAGGTCTTTTCTTAAGTGACACTGACTGAAAGGACTCTGAAAAACAAAATCAATTGCCTTACAATGCATCTAAAATCAGGAAATTGTCAAGGAAACCAAATGAGATAAACATTGAGCTGCTTGGAAAGAACATGGGTTTATTAAATATCTGTCTTAAAAAGCATGTAACTCATTACTGTGGTTGCACACATCCTAAGGATGTGTTCAGCTCTCTCATTAAAGTATAATTTTTGCGCTTTTGCTGAATGCAAATCAAAAAATTATGAAATCCTTATGAGGGCACACCAACCTTGCTCTCAAAGAAATCGATAGCAAAGTTCTCACTGAGTACATGGAATTTCTTTATTCCATTGAAACACTGGGAAGTACATATAGTTCTTGCAGAAAGCATAGCTGTTCAGCACAGCAAGGTAGAAACTGATACCAGAGTCCAGTCTCACCCACAGAAGGAGGGAGAGGTAGGTGTCACCTGAGTATCACATCAAAATGAAGATATATTTTCCTTGGCTTAAAAAGCCAGTATAATTGTGCAAGCAGGAACTATTTCAAAACAAATCTAGCCAGTAAAATTGTGCAAGCAGGAACTATTTCAAAACAAATCTGAAGCTCTTGAAACAAATGATAATTAAATATTGCAGAATCACATAATAGAAAAGATTAAAGTATATTAATTTTGGTTATCTTGCTGGAGTTGGTTATCTGGGGTTTTGTTTTGTTTCTGTTTTGTTTCTTTTCTTTTTTCTTTTTTTCCAAAGCCAGATGATATGTGATATAAAGCAGCAATTTGATTTGTTGAATCATAACACAAACATCCTGTCACGACAAACTGATGGTCTATCTGTTTTTTTCCAGTGTAGCATATGGGTATGTTTTATTTTCTAGTTTCAAGAATTTTTGGAATTACTGGGGTAAAAAAGAGCAAGCCAGAACATATTATAATGACATTGTAAAACTTCAGGGTGTATCAGTGGCTCAAAAACTGCCTGCAGGTTTGTTTGTCCAACCTAGAAGCATAAAATACATCTAGAAAATGAAAGGCAACCTAGGAAAAAGGTGTGAAGCAGCTCGCACCTGAGAAAGAACTATGTGGCCTAGGATCCTTCAGCCTAGAACAGAATAAGTGGAAGGATGGTTATACTGGTTGTAAACTAAACAACTGGCTATAAACTAAGCAAATCAGATACTCCTCTTCCAACAACTTGCGCCTTTAATCATTAAAAACCTTTTCCAAGGAGTGCTGTGAATGTTGATGAACATGGGTTCAAAAGGAGATACAAAAATCTCATACGGTAAGCTTTAATTCATCAAACTATCAAACAAACTTCTGTAACTCAACAAGACACTGAGCTACTGTCCTGTTTTTGGCTGGGATAGATTTATTTTTCTTCTTAGCCAACCAGAGAGGAGGAGGTTGCATGCTACATTTCTTACGTCTTTCCTTTGGCCTTTCCAGGTATGCCAGCTGGAGGACTGGTTGGTTTGGCAGTGCCAGGTGTCCTCCTCACCTGTACTGGGACCTCATCCTTGGCATGGAGTTTTCCAGACTGGATATGGTGGGGCTAAGGGTCTGCCCTGTGTGCCTGGGAAGGAAGGGGCTTTTGGAAGACCAAGCCATGCTCTCCCTGGGAGATTTGGAACAGAGCTCCTACCTCTTTTTGCTTTTGTACTTCTTGGCAAGGGGAAGAAAATATACACTCTTTGAAGTGTAGTAGATAAGCTTATCACCCTTGATAGGAGTATGAGTAGGTGGGGCCTATATTTTCTTCCTGGAATCTGTTCACTGAAAGGCTGTAGAAAGTTCACAAAAATGGTGATCATTAAATATAACCTGGCACAGTAACAATGTCATACAGAACACCCATCCATGATTTTGGACAGGGATACATGACCTTCTGTGGCCTTTTTTAATGGTCACACAGGCAGGGCTATTACTGCTGGGTTGTGGGTGCAGGCACATCACTGGCTGCAGCAGCTTCCATCTCTGCATGTGAATTCAGAGGTATGTCAGCCAGAGCTGGTGGGAACATTTCATCTTTTGAACTCCCTCCTCTACCTTCCTCCTTTCCCCTTGCAAAGAAAAGTGCTGCCTGAGCATGAATGTGGAACAGAGAGAATCCATTTTGTTCAAAACAAAATTTTAAACTTGCTCAATATGTTCTGCTTTCTCTGTTTTGCTGCTTGATAAAGGAGATAACAAAATTAGAGATAAGAGAAAAAAGAAAAAAGTTCTATCTTGATCTGTTTGGTTTTTTCCCTGTAAGTAGTTTGTATTACATGTCATTAAACTTTGCTTCTCTGCCTTAACGTGACATTGATTTCAGCAAAATTTATTAGTTGCTTTTCTTATTGTCCAGTTTATCATCCCTACTAATCTGAACGTATTCATCCCTAATTTATGTTTGTATTCCAACACAGAACCGAGATAGATTATGAGCCTGATTGACACTATGTTTACTATCCAAGGTGAGAGGGGTGGCAGAAGTGGGCTGCAGCCACCCACAGCTCTCCTTGCAGCATAAGGTGGGCTTCTTTAATCAGCAAAAAGATGATGAAAATATTGTCTTTTGTAGTTTCATGGTTGATAACTGAAGGATGGGGAGAAAACCAGAAAAATTCCACATTGTAGGCTCATGCTGAAAGCCATAATTTACACCAGGGGAAAGTAAGATAAAACTGAAGCAATTCCACTATAGCATTGTTTTCCACTCGTGCAGAAGAGCAGTGAATCAATGTCTCTGTTGAAACACACTGAACATTCCACCTGACCCTTCCTTAGCTGTGGTCTTTGGTCCTCTTGTCACATAAGTGAACCAAGAAAGCCTCTGCTCTGAAAGCCACTCAGTTAAGGCAACATTAGTGGGTTTATATGGGAGAGGGGCAGAGGAACAGCAGAGATGGGAAGCCTGTATTTATTGCTTCTAAACCTCTTAAAGATAGAATTTGCTAGCTTTAGAAGTGCTTTTCATTGGCAATGCAAACTGATAGACATGTGACATTCCCACCTTTTGCGAGTGTGCAGTCAGAGGAAGCCCTTTTTTGTTAGAATCCCCACAATTAGTTTTTATAAATACTCCACATCTCTGAAACACCTTCTACAGTAAGCATGTAACTGGGATTGGGCAAAAGGTTGGGCCAAATAGTATTTCCTTGCAGTTATCCATGGATACATGAAATTCTCTGTAGCTGAATGAGTTTCAGAAAAGAAAAGCATGGAATATAACTATCTAGTTATGAAATATCAATGTAGCATAGAAACTACTTTGCTTCCTTTCACATGCACAGGGACTCTGTCATACCCAAAGTTAAAAGAGTAATACCAAGTCAAAAGAGAAAATTTTCAGGAAAAGCAGATACAAATTTTCAGCTTGATTTTCCATAGCAGTACCACATTTTAAACAAAAGTAAATAGAAAATATAATCTTGAAAAGATGTTCTTTAACAAAAGTAGAATCCTTCTTTCCAGCTCCAAAAAAATATGATCTTTCCATAAGCCCTCGCAGCCTCTACTTGCCCTTTCCAGATTTCCTCCTAAAAAATACTAAGGAGAAAAAAAAAATACCCTAAATACATGTTCTTCCTCTTAGATCTAGTTTGATAAAGACCGCCATCCTCCATTCTTCATATGCCTGCTGGTCATGGCCATCACAAAGTTAATATTGTTACCAGAAATGAGCTTAACTTAACTCAAAACATGTGTTTGCCTGTACAACAGCATTTTAGAAAACTTTGCTTATATCTCCCCATCCTCAACTTTTCTATGGTTTGTTTGAAAACAACATCTGAAATTCAATTATATTTGCTAAAATTCTGAGAAGGGCCCCTGCTTCCTTTTTAAAACAACTCACAGAGAAAATAAAATGGGGACTGTTGAGAAAAGAGCTGCTTCTAGTGCAAAAGACTGTTAGAGACCAGCTTTCCCCGTCATCCTTTAAGCAGATTTACCCATTTAAGAATATTGTTTTGTGCTCATTTCCAGTTAGATTTGTACTGAAGGGTCTTCTCAGCAGTCAGTAGAACCTGCAGCTGGGTCAGAGGATAAAAAAGCAAGAAAATTTCTTGGCTGAAGAGTCCCCTTCAGCCCAAAAATAACTGGCATTTGTGATAAAATGAACATACACTCTATCTAGACACAGTGGCCTAACATATCACCTTGCTTTGAGTATTTTTCTATTCTTGCTCTTCTAGATTCAGGCAATCTTCAGTGTAATCAGCCATTAAAATGCACGAGAATATTTTGTTGTTAATATCAGTTCAGATAACAAAACATTAACACCATGGACCTCATTCCTGGATGCAAAATTGTCTTCCCTGAAGGCAGAGGATTTTCAGATCTCCTGAGAGATGGATGGTATCTCCATCCTCTTTACTGTAGGACCACCTATGGAGTATATAAAACTTTACTCATGCCTCTACACCTGAGCAGCTCCTCCCTCCAGCCCTGCTTTAAATCTTCAGTACTACTTGGAGCACAAATAACCTAAGAGTAACTGAATAAGTACCTTCTGAAATTTGTGATTCTGATACAATTTTTCAGGAATCCAGGCAAATTGGGACCCGAGGGAGTAGAAGCATATTTAGCTAGTTGATGATGGGCAGCCATTTGTTCAGTGCAAGGGAGTATCATTAAGCGTCCACTTATCTCCCTGCTTCCTTTGCCACCACAAAGACTTCCAGAGTAGCAAAGAATCCTGACTCTCCCCAGGCCATTATATCCCATTCTGCTATACTGGACTAAGATAATGGTAGGTGGGATAGAAAGCTCTCACAAAGTGCCGAGCACCATCTGTTGAGTATTGAGACAGCATCATTTTTAGGGAGACCCCAAACTTTGGATGAATATGACATGGGACTCCTTAGAAAGGCTTGGCAGGTGAATGTGAGGAGTTTCCTCTATGCTAGAAATCCACCTCTAATCAACACAAGAAAGAAAACAATGAAATAAAATCTTATTGAATGAAACACACATTTAAAAAAAAAATAGACATAATTAAACCTGTAGTCATAAAATACTAATATTGAATTCCAGTACAGAATTTATAAAAATACATAGGATTACTATCACTCTTTATGACAATGGCAAGAAAAAATACATATTAAAAAAAACATTTTAGTGTTGAACTTTCATCACAGTTTTAATCTTTGATACCATGGACTGAAACAAAGGGAAATCGTTCAGGTTACAGTTGGTTAGGATATCTTAGTTCAAAATACAAACCAGAGGTAAGACAGAATGCATGAAATTAACTTTCCTTTCCAATCTTGTGATCATAAACCTTTACATACATGGGTTCACTTGAGAACAGATGAAAGAAGTTGCAAAACATCACAAGACTGACATGAATCAACATAATTCTGCATCAGCCAGTAGTATGTAAAACAGAAGTCTGGGATTTTTGAAACCTCAGGACACTGAGACACGTTTTACTAAAAATTTTAATTGTTGCTACTCTATTACACTAAATAGTATTTTTCAGCAGTATAGAACTAATCAAAATATATTACTGTAGATAAAAACACAACACTAATCATAGCTCTTCAACAAGTGAGTGAGACACAGATGTTTATGTGTTATTCTTGCATATTTTCATGAAGGCAGCACTGCTGGGTAAACATAGATGCCTGAACTTCTCCATCCAAAACCCAGTCTGGAAAATTTGCCAAATGACAAAACCAAACACTATATACTCCATATACTTACTTACCAGAGTGTCACTTTACAAGTGTTCACAAAGTTTACCTGAAATCAGATATTTCTGATTTGAAATATTTCTGTCTTTGTGAAAACCACAGCAATGCAAAGCGCTTTCAAAAAAAAAAGAAAGAAAAATAGATTTCATAATTTTTCTATATGAAAAGTAAGAAAATGTCAGTTACCCATAAAGAAAATATTTCTGTCATATTCCCATTTTTAACAGGATGATTTTTATACTAAAAAAACTTTTTTTAAAGTCTGTGCAGGAATATGTAGTGACACAAATTTTGTCAGGAAAGGCAAACTCACAGACCTGGCAAAGATCACAGAGAAGCTTTTAAACACTGAAACCTTTTACAAACTTAAAGTGGACACAGGAACCCTGAGGCTGCACAGAGGTTGCAAACAATTGCTGTGCGTTTAAAGTAAGTATGTTCTTCAGAAAGTTGTAGTGAACAGACAGGAGGAAGTGATAAGGTGTTAAATCTTGCCATACTGAGAGGCAACTGACGTTAAACATGAACTTGAATGAATAAAATAGACTGCCTCTTGGAGAAACTCAAAACAGATGATTACCATTTTCTGAACCAATTGTAAGACAGCGTGACTTCTTTGCATACAGATGAAACTAGAAATCAGGCTGATCAGACCCACCATGTTTTCCTTGGAGGACAGGGGAAGGGAGATAAAGGAAGGAAGAAGGGATGTTAGGGTGTTTTAGGATTTTGTTTTGGCTTGCTTTGTTTTGTTTTTAAAGAGAGAACTAGATTGTTTCCACATCTCTGCAAGCCCACCAGTATTAAAAATACAATTATGCAACAGGAATCTCAGGTGCTGAAATGCTGGAGTTTATGGTGTCAACACCAGGGGCCAAAAGAAGGACAGCTTAGGTGATATACTTCAGGTTTCTGCTGAGCTTCCCGTGGGGGTTAAAGGGTTGGTCCCAAATCTATACACTTTGTTAGATATTCTGGGGACTTGCTTTTTGCCAGCATATTCTCTTGGTTTTGCAAACATGTAAAACATAAACTTCCACTAGCTGAAATAATTCAGCCACAATCCGGACCTCCAGACAATTTCCTAACTACATGATTGATCCTCATGGCTGGCACACACAGGCTTACACATGCAAACAGCTCAGTTGAAAGGAAAAATATATCCTCAGTGGGGAAAAAACAAATTTGTGATATTGGGTTTCAAAGAGATATTTTGCCAGTTCTGTGGCCTTCATTTGAGGGTTCTTTAAAGAGTACTAAATTATTGATTTTATCATTTGGAGTAGATACAAATTCTTATAAAATATCTTGTTTCTAATTTTAAAAAATGTGAAATACCAATTTAAAAAAAATGATCTTGAAATAGGTTATAAAGTACAAAATAAGTTTTTCTAAATTTTCTCTTTATATTGACATCTTTGTTTTAGAAAAATCAACACCTGATTAGAATTGAGACTACAGAAAAAAACACCACCAGGAACAATTAAATACAAACTTTTGCTTTTCAAGTTGACAAATGCACATTATGGCTTCGCTTGCAACAAATACCAAAAGAGAATTGAATTTCTACATATGCATGATATTCCGAGACTTAGAAATCACCAATGGATCTATCTGGATCAGCCAATGGCCAAAGCATTCTGAAAGACTCGGGATGATCCAGGAGTTATCACCACTCTGTGAGTGATGTTGTGGCACCGTCTGACAGCACATCTCAGACTGGGAATAAAAATGGCAATTTAGGGATTCCAAGAGTCCAAAGGTAAAAAGCATCAGGCATTGCTCCTGCTAAAAACTTGTTTGTAGTGTGTTGGTTCTTCACTCTCTCCTCTGCCAGTCAGTATGTGGGACTGTTTAATCTCCTAGTGGTGCAACCAAAATTCAGCAGAAAATTAAAAGCTTTCCACAGATAAGTCTGCTTCCACAAGATTTGCACAAAAATTTGAGGAGTGCCAAGGTAATCAAAATGATTGTTCTTATGCTTAGCTAAGCATTGTGTCTAATTTTACTGAGCTTATTTATTTTCTAAATCACTTTGGGACATAGGCTGGTATAAATGCAGGAAATTCATATAATGAAACTAAAATTTTATGCCTAGGAAAAATGCCAAGATTCATAACTGTTCCCCCAGCTAAATTCTACTTTGCCTGATTTTCTGAATTAAGTGGTGGTAATTTTGTGCCTAATATGCATTCCTAGTTAACATGCTTGTCTCTATAAATTCTGTAATTGCTTATTCAAACAAGGCAACAGGCATATTACACATAATTGGCATGCACAATTACCTCATTTGCATCAGCAGTCACTGTAATTTCATGTCACGCTGATTATGCATGAAATCATGTGCATATTTTGCAAGACATTTGAAACCCAAATGCAAAACAGAGGAACAACATAAGTTTCTAAGTCAATAATTTTTTGCTTTCACCTTTAAAAATGTTTTCCTTCCATGGTACTGTTCTGCATTCTTGTGCATTTACTTCTATTTGTCCATTTATTTTTGCAGTCATTAGCTCACTGTCCTGTAATCAGGTCTGTAGAAGACTGTTAATTATTCTCATGAATAATTCCCACAGTCCTCCTGTGTCAGCTAAAGGGTGCTTGTGTACTTCCATGTGTGTTCAAAGAGGCCTAGCATTTCCAATAAGCTAAGGCTGAAGTGTTTTCATCCAGGCATGGCTATCTTCTGTAGAGGTAAGTTTTCTCTAAACATATTTGAGATTTTTGAGGACTATGTATTTGTCCTTTCAAAATATTTGCATTCTTATTTCCATCTTTTTATTAAAACCCACTTAGATCTGTTATTGCAGTTGTAATTTAATTTTTTCATTTAATGAAATAAGAACTTTGGAGAAATTAACATTTTAACTTTTGAAAGCTTTACAGCTGGTGATTTAAATGCTTTAAAATTTAATTATGTATAAGTTTAAATAATGTTTTTCATATGAATTTTGTTTGCCAATTGAAAATACACAATAAAATTTAAAAAAAAAGACTGAACTCCTTATTGATGGGATGAGTTAAAAGAAACTGTGCTTCATTTCATTCTGAAATAAAATACAGGACAAAAACAGACCACTAAAATAATTTAACAACGTGAAATACAGATAACTGTAGCTTTGCTGGTGCTGCTAAAATGGGAGAGCTGGAGCTGGTTCTGCTTTTTCAATGCCTGTGCCTGGCTGTATCACACTTTTCAGCACAGCTCTGCATGAAACCAAATGCTAATTTTTAAAATTTATCTTGTTTTCAACTTTTCAGCACTCAGGCATTCAAAGCCGTCTTGTTTTCCTGTATCCCCCAGAGCATCCACACTTGGGATCCATGAAGTTGCTACTCATTAGTCCAACATCTTAACTAGCGGCAGTGGAGAATTAACTTAAGTAGATTCTATTTTCTCTTGATGAGTTTGTGGAGGACTTTATCCCCACACACCCCATTCATCCCCATTCTCACACTCGAAAATATGTGTTCAAATGGCTGTGTCCTCCTGTGGAAGAGGCTGAGTTTGAAGCCTGAGTGCAGAGCTGGAGCTGTTGCCCTCCCAGAGCTGCTCCTGACCCCACACTGGATGGGGTCTCAGGGAGCACTGGACAGAGGCCATGTCAGTGGACAGTGCTGCCTCCCTGAGACCTCCCCTGGCACACTTACAGTCCGTAAGTCAGGATCCTTGCCAGCTAGTGCTTCGCATCTGGTCAAACCCAAGGAAAAAATACCCATTTTGGGTCCAATCTGTGATGTTTATGGTATAAAGACCATCATCTGAAAGCACTTGAACATAGACACAGACTCCACCTGCTATGAGAATTCTTTCACTTGCTGTGTGTGTATAATTTACAAATATGAACCAACTCTAACAAGTGGGGGTGAGCCAGGAAGGCAAATTAACTGCCATATTAGACTTCCAGGACAGCAGAGGGTACTAATGATGCAATATCCTCAGGGGTACACTGAATTCACTTTTGAAATCTGATTTCATTGTATCCAGAAATATGACCTATAAGTGTCTGATTCATCCCAGGGTAAAATAATAACATACATGAGTATGTTCCTATGTCTACATAGCAATAATCTGTAGTGGAAAATAGTTACACAAGTGTTTATGCTTCTATTTATATAGAAGCTATACATACATACAGATGTGTATGCCTGCACACACACACACACACGTACTCAAGGCCATAAAAACACTAGGAAAGAACTCAGTCTTAAATAGTAAGATCTAAGGATAACCAGCCCCTGAGCTGAAAGACAGAAACAGGGAGCAGAATGAAGCCCCCATAACTCAACAGGAAACGGTCACTAGGGATACAGCCCAAAGCCAGGTGACACAGTTGGTTTGTCTTCCCTCTTCTGCTGTCTGAAAGACACAAATAACAAATATGTGTGTTTGCAAATGAAAAACTGCCTTGACCTTGATACAATGTGGAAAGACAGGTGTGTAGTTCAGGATGCCTTAAAAGGTCCTATTTTTAACACATAAGGGACAACTTCTTGGGTAAGTTATAAAAAGCAGTCATTTCACATTTCTTTTGTGAATATTAGAGAACCTTAGTTTTGATATTTCAGTTCACTTATATCAAACCTGGCAAAATTTCAGTTGTTCCCATTTATTAAAACCCTATTGAGACCCATCAGAGTCCAAACATGCTTGCATTTATCTTGCCAGATGCTGGAGGCTTTCCCAGCTATTGCTCATCATTGGAAGACATTATTTCCCTTGATCCCCCATCAATGACAGCTCTCACACCAGCCTGCTGCTATAGAAGAAGCTCTTCTCCTTCCTGGACAGCCTCAAGCAATGCTTCAGAGAGCTGGGCACTTGCTAGGGTGCCTCGACTGCTTGTTTTAAGAATCACAGCAGGCTTTTGTGAAAAGTGTTTGCTGTTAGTCAGATTGAAACCACCCTTCATAAAACACAGGTTAAGTTAAAGTGGAAATATGCCTGTTCTGGAGGGCACGTTCAAAAGAGTTGATGCTAAAAGAACTGGGTGAAAAAGTGAAGAAAATAAACAATATCATCTTCCTAGAGCAAGAAGAAAACTTGAAGGCCTTGTTTCCCTTTTCAGATGACATGTTGTAGGTGACTCCTTGGTCTGCGAGGTCGGGGATCTCTGCTCCCTGCTTGTTGCTCAGTGCAGACAACAATCTTCAGAACAAACCCTTTCTAGATAAACTCAACAGGTAATCCGTAGCTCTTCTCAGGGTCCTCCAAAGTTTTAGTGTGATTCAAAAGCCCTTCCCAGGCCTTATACTTTAGCAAAACCCATTAGTCTTCAACACCCTGGAAAATTAATGATTTTTGCCATCTGTAGCAAATGTTTCTTGTGCAGTGCATTGTGCTATTTGCACAAAAAAGTCTGTTTGTATTTTCTTGATTCAGGTAGAGGTACAAATCCACCACTGTGACTGAGGTGTGTTTTTCTCCTGAGAGCAATGTCAGCATAAGGAAATTCTGTTCCCTGCATATTTCTCCCTCACGGTTCCCTGCTCTCATATTCTGATTCCTGCACTCCCCTGCGACTGGCCTAAAATATTTATTGATTTTAATCTTAATTAAATTAATTCAATACCTGATTTCAAGATCAAGGGAACACTGTTCAAAATATCTTCGATTTTATCAGATTTTGTGCAAGAATTAAACTCAAGACTAAAATATAAACTCAGACTAAAATATATTTAAACAGTGATTGCAGTCTAGAATATTTTTAGGACAGTGCCAACAACAGCGGTGGAATGCGGGAGTTTTCAGGAATAGAAAGCTCATAAGAGATTTAATCTGTTACAAAATTAGAGTGAACTGTTTGCTGTATGACAGGTTCACAGGGCTCAATTCCAAGTCCTAGCTTTGCAGGTCTTTCTGTGATTGAATTTAGGCATGTTAGAGGTGAAAAGTGATGACTCTCATTCAAAGTCCATGTGGGATAAGAACTGCAATGATATGAGTAAGCAAATAAAAATTCTCAATAAGAAAATACCAGCAAAGATCAGTTACAGTTCAAAAAATAAAATTCTATGTTTCCAAAATTCCTCGCTCAGTTGCTTCAAAAGAATGGAATCTTTAGTATGCTGTAATTTTTGGGCAGCTTTTTCTTACCTAAAAAAATATAGAAGTCAATGCAATAAACTATCTGAGGAATGAAATGAGTGTGGCACCTGTGTTGCAAAACAAATACCTGAGAAAAGGTTTAAAATGCTTTTCATAGATAAGAATCTGCAGTCATCTTCAGTACATCCTGAGATTATTGACTAGTCAGTCTAGCATTATTTCACACTGTTTTGTTCTTTTCTCAAAAAAAAAAGTTTTCTTCCAGATGCCACAAGCTTTTGCTGTTAAGTTGAGCACAGACAGTAAGTGTGGAAAGCATTTAGCCTGTTTCAACATACCCTCCACCTGGCAAGCTTCTGAAATACCAACATGTAGGTAATGGGTAAAATCTGGTCATGTTTGGCTTTTTCAAGGCTATGCCAGTGCATGTTGAAACTGGATCCCAATTTCTTGAAATTAACTTCTTGCTGGAAGGCTGTGAGCATTGGTTTGCTGGTGCTGTAGCTTGCATAACTGCAGTCATACAAGAGGCTGCAGGAAAAGCCTGTCACTTGTCCTTTTCCAGTGAAAGTCTCAAACAGTTGTAAACAACAAAATAGATCTACTTCAATAATCTAATTTGACTCACAATGTCAAATTTGGCACTCAACAGCAGAAAAATCCAACAACTGCATTTAGTCATAATATAGGAAAGTAACTTCATTCATAAGAAGCTAAAAGTAGTATGGAAAAAATCATTCTTAATGTTCTTATCTTGCTTTCGGTATCTCCTATATAACTGCATGTGCAGATGCTTCTCCGGAAGACCTCTTAAACTGAATCCTTATCTCCTCCCCATCACTGTCTGCAGCAGCTGGGGGAGGAGGGGGAGGGAAGGCAGCTGGAAATCCCAGGGTGCATTTCATGGAGTTTCCTGACCCTTTGGGACTCAGTAGTGTGTGTGAGAGCCTTTAATACCTTAACAGCATGAACATCAGCATGAAATCAGGGCCTGCCTGGTGTCCCATCTTCTTTGTGCCCTAGAGATGGTGCACATGTTGCAGGCAAAACTCTTTTGGCTGTCACCTGCTTTCTTTTCAGTCTTATCCCTCACATGTCACCCTTGGGGACAGTCTCTATTCTCTATAAACGCAGAAGTAAATCAAGACCAAATCTTATTCTTTCCTCTCATACCCTTTCTAACCTCTTAGCTTTCACTGAAGTCAAGTTTCACACGAGCTTACTAAATGAGAACAGAATGCCACTATGGACTCCAGGAGCTGAAAATAGCTTTATGGTGGGAGAAGGAAAGATTACTGGTTTTATATTGGCTCCATTACTTGTTCTTTTTTTTTAGCAATGGAAACACCAGTGACTAGTTCGAAGTTTCTTGCTGTCTCCTGTTTTACTTTTTTATTCAAGTGTGGGAAAGGTACCTAGATAGGAGGATGTAGTTACTTTAGTAAAAAATGTTTTCATCCAGAAATGTATTCCAAATTGAATATTTAGGTTCTCTCTTCCCCCATGTAATCCACCACAGTTTCCTACCTATTGCAGCTTATATGTTCTTTAATAAGTCAGACCTTTTTCCTATATGTATATATGTTCACTATCAGTTCCCTTTGCATCCCTCTCAGCTTCTTTACCACTTTAGGGAACATGAATAAAGCCCCTCACCTGCAATGCAGTTTTTCTCAAATGACAGGAGCCCCACCTTTTACCAGGAAAGACCAAGGGAAGATGTGTTGGGTGTTTTGAAAAGGAATGTGCCAGAGGATTGAAAATCTCAAAAGTAGGTCAAAATACTCCATAATGGGAGATGGAAGCTGCAGACATCTTCAAAGGACAGTAACTGAAACTCACAGAAATTATATTTAGCCCCCAATCTTTCCTAGTATTACAGGACTGTAATACTGCAGTTATGTAATTACATAGTCTTATCTATTATTAATGTATATTAAGGTATATTAAATCACCAGAATTCTAATCTTACATTATCTTAAGGATTATGCAATCAAAAACTCTTCATAAATTCACTTGTACACAACTACTCTGTCTTCTACAGATTGTTTTATAGACCATCTGGTAAAATTTACCTTGGTCATTTTGACTTGTAATTGAAGGACCCAATATGTGACGTTGACATAAGTACATAGGAAAAGACAAAGAGAATCGAAGTGTAAATGATTGTCAGGTTTCCATTTGATGCAAAATACTCCCAAAATTGAGGATGCATCCCTGAATTTATAATTTCATTATTCTCTTCCCCAGAAAAAAAACCCACAACTTGAAGAACAAAAATGTAGTACCTATTACAAATGTTTTTAAGGATACACACAGGAAGGATAAAATTTAACAAAGTAATGTAGTAAAAAATGGAACATGCACTATTAACTGGAATAATGAAAAGACTTTTTATAAATGGAACAGGTAATCCCATCCAATAAACAAATTGTTGTATACTACCAATTAAGTTTTTTCAATTATAATATTTCAGTGCTATATAACTTGAACTATTCATTATTAGTTTTGTATAGATCCTTGCTTGTTTCTGACTTTTTTAAAAAGATGTTTAACTTCAGCCAACAGATTTCTTTTTTTTTTTTTTTAAGTTCAGAGTTGACATTTGGAAGTATTTCCTTACTGAGAGGGAACACTTGAACAGACTCTTCTTACAGAGAGATGGTCAATGCCCCAGGCCTGTCAGTGTTTAAGAGGCATTTGTACAATGCCGTTAATCACAGGCTTTGACTTCTGATTGGCCCTGAAGTGGTCAGGCAGTTGAACTAGATGGTCATTCCAACTAGGCAGGTCTTTTCCAACTGAAATATTCTGTTCTATTCTATTCTATTCTATTCTATTCTATTCTAATGTAGTCTATTTTTTAAAGACTACATTTTTTTTAGTTGTTGATGGAACATTTATGTTGATATATATATTTTTTTAATGACCAAACATGCTTATTGTTTTAGGAAAGGATTTGAAATCTATATGGGATCAGTTAATGTCAGCACCAGACAGTAACAAAGAGAACTTCCATTGTGTAGACAAAGGCCCTGCACAGCATGAGACTCACTCAGCAGCAGGTCTCTGTTTTCCTCAGTCTTCCTTAGTCTTCCTTAGTCTTCCTCTTACTGTTTATGTACTTGTGGATCCTTTTTTGTTGCCTTTCACATCCCTTAATGGATTCAATTCCATGCTGGCCTTGACTTCTCTAACCCTGTCCTTGCAAGATCAACCAGATTCCACCTCTTGTGCGTGGAATCCATTTCACGTCTGATTTTAGATAGGAGCTCCTTGCTCTTCCATGCAGTCCGCCTGCCATCCTGTCTTGGTTTTTTCCCTTCACTTCTTTCCTGTCATTCATAAAAAAGGCTAGGAAATGTCAAACCATGATGATACAAGGACAGACCACCAAGTGACACTTTTTGAAGTGATTTTACAAGAATGCGAATTTTAAAAATGCCAGAAACACTTGAAGATTGCTCCTCTAAGCTTTTCCCATGGGTAGAATATGGTCCAAAGTGTACAGCAGAGGTCTTTACACATGCATTTTGCAGCATGCTAAAACAGGGAATCAGGTTTTCCTGTCCCAACAGTGGGCTGCACTGTCTCAAGTTGACTAAACTGATTTGTCATGGAATGATGAGAATCACTATTTTATATAAATGTGTCACTGTTCCCTTTATCCCACTCACTCAAAGCACACTGAAATTACATCATGTTAATGCTAAAAATTAAAAGGGGTAATTTCAGCAAAAAGAGATAATCTTGCTATTTTTCAGGCCTTTATGTGGAGTCTGTTAGCAAGGCCATGAATAAGTAAATAACAATAAATGAAAATTAATCACAGGCTATTGATTGTTTCTGTTCTAAGTGAAGAAAAAACTAAACTGGGACAAATTCCTTTGCTGAGCCATGGGGTGATCTAAGACCCGTTTACCACCAATTAAATAATAGAAAGGGGAATAAAAAGAGAGGAAGGAAACTGATGAAAGTTAGCGAGGGTGCTGGAGGTTGCAGCTGGCAAGTGCAGCCGCCCAAGAGCTGCTGCTGTGGGTGAAGGAGCTGGCAGAGGGCCAAGATCTGTTTGTGCCGTTTGATCCAAAATGAAAAACGAAGTCAAAAGGGCTTCTTTTAATTCACTTGCATTGCTTGCATTGTTCTCATCCTCTGTGTGTCTTCCTAAGACTTTTCTCTTCTGGCAGTCAGCATCAGAAGCCCTGGCTGTTACTTTTCAGCTCAGTCTCACCATTTGCTTTCCCTATTCCTCCATGAAGTTGCAGGATGGATCTTGTTTTCTCAGGCCAGGCAATCCAACACTGCACTGTGTGTGAGCCCTGAAGAGGGGCCACACTGTGACAATGCTCTGTCCTTGTCCTCTTGGGAGCGATGACCCAGAGGACATGGACAAGTTAACCAACTACTCTCCTGCAGGCAGGCAGAAAAAATCCTCTGGGAGAACCGATCCCACGGTATCACTCGCAGCTTTTCAGTTCATGGACTAAGATTATCAAAAAAATCAAATCAGGTAATCAGAGCTGGCTTCCAGTAAGCAGAACCTAAGGCAGGCGGTTGGGCCAGTGGCTGCCTGCATGGGGGGGTGGTGGGAGGTGCCAAAGCCCTACATTCCTCTACTGCCAAATCTGATATTTCTCTCGGCAGTAGCAAAAATAGCTCAACAGTGCATCATGTTAATATAAGCAGTTTCTTTTGACCTAGATGTTGTCATTTTTATTCCCCAGCCCTAGGTTTTGGTTCCAAAGTAGTAAAAAGAGAAATTTTGTTTGACTTATTTTTGCTTGACCTCAGTATATGAAAAAGAAGACAAGACTGGTGGGAAGGATAATTACTTGTGGTACCAACATCCCTGGTGAAGGAAATGGTGAGTGAAAATGTCGTGTTGTCGCTTGAGAATTAGACCTTGTTTTAGATGTAGTGTCTCGAAATCAAAATAATTACAATCCAGAAGGTATTTTAGATAACTTTCCTTTGTCTGCAGTCTTCCTCTATCCCTTCCCTCCAAACAATGAACTGCCTTAGGAGGTCTGCAGTCCACTGTGTTTTACCTGTGTGAAAAGCAGAAAGGGACAAATTTGTCTCTGTCAGACTCACACGTTCTATAAGACAAGACTCATTTTCTGGAAGAAAAATGTGTTTTTAACACAAATGGGGACATGTGGGAGTTGCCATGTCCTGGAGAACCAGATGACTGTGGACCTTTTCCTTTGTTTATCTCACAGACTGTTGCAATGCTGACTCTGGAAACCATGAGTAATATTAGCTTTCCATTAACTATCACCTATGACCTAGTTCAGTATTTCACTTTTGTGTTGCTTGTTACTTTAGTTCCAGGAATTAATGACTCCCTGGAGGAACCTGATCAAAGCAGGGACCAGACAGTAAACAGAATGCTGTATGTATCAGACAGTCGTGTTGAGGTTTCCAAGAATTACTGAGATTTGAATGGGTCTTCCTGGGACATGCAGACTTTGATGAAGTGACCAAGCTGAAAGAGGTCTCATTGGACAAACAGTGCTGTTGGGTTAAAAAGGACAGTGAACATTTTAGGGAGGGATCTAAGAGGAATAAAAACAAGCCTAAACAAAAATGATGGCAGCACTTCTGGGTGTATTCCCAGCCATCCATACCTAGTACCACGCATGGCAGACAAGTTTTCACTCTTGAGAAATTCGAAGCAAAATGTAGTCTAGGGGTCTCTGGCAGGCAGCACGGTATGTGTGCCCAGGGCACTCCACGTGCACCATGAGTGGCTTGATCATCTGCCCAAGAAGGTGTGTGAGAAGAAGGTTACTGTACATTTTCTGATGAAAGCACAGAAAAAGCTCAAGACCAGCTAGGAAAAATGATCTAATTGAGAACTGTCTGAATGGCAGATCCCAGAGGGTCATAATCAATGGCACAGGGCCTACTTGGAGGCCTGTCACTAGTGGTGTCCCCCAAGGTTCAATACTAGGCCAAATACTGTTTAACTTATTCCTCCATGACTTGAGTGAAGGCAGATGCCTCCTCAGCGAGTTCACTGACAACAGAAAGCCGGGAGGAGTGGCCGATAGCCCAGAGGGCTGTGCAGCCCTTCAGACGGACCTCGACAGGTTGGAGAGAGGGTCAGAGAACTGTCTGAAATTCAACAAAGGCAAATGCAGGGTCCTGCACCTGGGCAGGAATAACCCTGGGCACCAGCACAGGCTGGGGGCTGACCTACCTGGGAGCAGCTCTACGGAGAAGGACCAGGGGGTCCTTGGACCACAAGCCGTCCATGAGCCAGCAGGGTGTCCTTGGGGCCAAGAAGGCCAGTGCTGTCCTGGGATGCATTAGGAAGAGCAGCAGCAGGTCCAAGGAGGCGATCCTGCCCCCTACTCTGCCCTGGTGAGGTCACATCTGGAGTGTCCACTTCTGGGCTGGGGAGCACCAGAGACGTGAAGCTCCTGGAGAGGGTCCAGCAGAGGGTGACAAAGAGGTTGAGGTGACTGGAGCATCTCTCTTAAAAGGAAAGGCAGAGGGAACTGTGACTCTTCAGCCTTGAGAAGAGATGGTTGAGAGGGGGCCTCATCAATGTCTGTCAGTATCTGAAGGGAGGGTGCCAAGAGGGTGGAGCCAGGCTCTTGGTGGTGCCAAGCAGTAGGACAAGAAGTAAGGGGCAGAAACTGATGCACAGAAAATTCCACCTGAATAATATGATGAAGAACTTTACTGTGTATATCACTACACACTGGAAGAGATGGTCCAGAGAGGGTGTAGGGTCTCCCTCACTGGAGATATTCAAGAACCATCTGGACACAATCCTGTGCGATATGCTCTGGGATGGTCCTGCTTGAGCAGGGAGGTTGGAGCAGATGACCCACTGTGGTGCCTTGCAACCTTGCCTGTCCTGTGACTCTGTGATTGATTCTGTGATTCTGTGATTCTATGTGGTCACACCTCTGCACAGCTACCCTGTTCTGGTGTCCTCTGATTGATACAGCTGTGTGAAGATAAAGCTGACAAAAGAGATACATTCTGAGGGTATTTTTTTTTTTTTACATTGTATGGAGAAGGTCCTGCACTTCTGATTTGTTTGTAGCTATAGATATGCCATTTTTTATTTCCTGTAGTCATTTCCTCCAGTTGCCTCCAGCATCTGGTATAAAGTGATCAAATAGTGAGTCCAGAGATTATGATTACTCATCTCTTCACAGACTGTTGTGTCATTCCAACCATGAGACCATTCTTTCAAGCATGTTCTATGATCTTCATACTGGGCAACCTTGTGGCTTCTCAGTCTTCTGGTAAGTTCAAAGCTCCAGATATTTAATTAAGAAATTGATATATCAGCTAGAAATATTTCTTTGTATATTTTTCCTCATGTGTTACAATATTCAGTGCTTTTCTTGATGAAAAGAATGAACCAAACAAAAATTAATATCTATGAGAAATTAAAGTGGTCTCTTAAAAAAAAAAAAAAGATAACAGACTTCTATGGAAGTTTTCTAACAGAGTAGACTGCAGCCAAAAAAGTCTAGCCTTCACTGAACAAAGAAGGATAAAACACATTCAAGGTAAGAGTTCTGCACTTAGTACTCTGGAAGAATGAACACTATGGCAAAAGATCAGCAATATCTTGCTCCTGAGAAAACATCAAGGTAAAAATATTACTACTGAGCAAAATTATTAAATAACAGTTTTTTGGCTGCCTAAGAACATCTCTATTTTAGGTGTTTGTCTGCAATGCCACTACTTATATCTTGTCAAAGATAAATGCATTATTCCAGAAATCAAACATAAAGCCCAACACCTACACCAAAAATCTAATTCTCAATCTAGTTAATTTCTCACACATTCCCTGTCATTCATTTTATAAGGAAAAAGAAATTCTTTAAAGTTATGATCTCATCCTATCAACCTATAAGTCAGGTCTCTGTTCTGCCATACATATGGTAAATACCTTTTTTGACAACGCTGCATCCTGATTCTCCAGTGTTCATTGTCCCTGTGAGTCACTGGCTGTCCTGTGAAGGAAAGTGACTTCCCTGCCCTCAGACGGCAATCACCTATAGCCACGCTGTGCTGATGGCATGCCTTTGTGGAGCAAAATCTGAAAATTAGAGTTGTGATGCATATTTTATGCAGTGCTGTGATGCCTAGCAATGGTCAGTGATCTTCTGAAAAAAACCCTGAATCACTCAGTTTGAGGATTCTAAGAATTATGCTATATTGACTCAAATTATGCTATATTGTCTCAAAATGTCTATAAAAACTTTCACTTGCTGTCTTTTTCCTCTGCTTGAAGATATGTTTTCTATTCATTCTCTGCCCTATGCATTCAATCCAGCAGTCTTGTGCACAAATGGCATTTTCACCCACATTTGTTCCTATTAAAAAAATGAAACTGTCCTTTATCAACCAGCAGCATTAAGGGTAACTAAAGACTATAGGTTCAGATCTGGGTGTTGTTCTCCAGTAGTTTCTGTACAGTGTACTGCAATATTTGGAAGCTCAACATGTGGTTAGTTATCAGGTTTCGTCAGTGTAAGGAAATCAAAAGTGGTTTTTCTTCTTTGTCATGCATCAATGAGGTTGCAACTGTTCCAGTATATGCATGTTCCATTCTGTTATCTTTGAAGATTGATATTTTGTTTCTCCCTTTCTTTTTTTTAATTTGTCCCATGACATTTAGACTTTTTGCATGTTCCCTTTCAGTAGTATTTTTTCTCAGAAATAAACTTTGAAAAATAGAAAGGAGGTGGAATGTACTTTCTCATATTCTTGATCATGGTTGAATCTGCATAATTTTTTGCTCAAGGAAATTTCTTTTTTTTTTTCCCCTGTAGAAGTACTTTCTCCACACACCATAGTGGCATTTTCCATGCTTCTCTGTCCTGAGCAGAATCAGGTGCCCAGCAGGGCCCGTGAGGTTAAAGTCTTGTGTGGAACCTTACCAGTCCCTGTCTGGTTTAATGGAAGGTGTAGACTTGGATGCTTCTCTCAGAAGCTCTTGCTCTAGGGCACTGGTATGTGTCCTGCAGCACTGCAGCATGCTGCATACCCAGCTAGACCAGCAGATCATCCTCAGACAGAAAGTTGTGCCACCTTTTTTAGCCCAGGGACTGCCTATTCATAGTATTTTTGACCTTCTCATCTGTCTATTATTATAACAGAAAGAACAAGTATATATGTGTTGCTTTGGTGTATTGTGTGCCTCCTGGATCATAATTAGAAGGTGGCTTTAAATAATTGCAATTACTGTGGGAGAGCTGACATATCAGCTGAGAAGAATCCATGATGTCACGTCTGAATTAAAAAAAATTCCATCATAAATAAAGGGAGACAAATGGTCTCCTCTATTCCTTTTCTCTTTCCTCTAACAGAAGATACAAATTATTCTGCCTGCAGAGGTATAGGTGTATAGTTGCTTAAAACCAAACACCTTTTCAGTTAATGGCAAGGAAAACATCATCTAAAAGAAAAAACACATTTCAGATAAACTACACAACCTCAGAGGATTTTACATCAATTTAATCTAAGCTTTAAAGAAACTCGCTTAGCTTATGCATCTCTTCATGTTGAAATTTAAATTATGCAACATAAACTTGTTATAATTTGAAAAGATACATGCAAATACTTACTGTACATTTACAAAAAATACAACTCATACTACATTCAAAAAGGCTTCAAATCTCATGAAATTAGCAAGTACAGAAGAAAATTTGACTAGAGCTCTGACTAGAGCTCTGAAAACAAAGTCTTTAATGATAAAAGATTGGCAAGATTCTGTCCTACATACCTACTTAATTATGTTGAGACTGATTTCTTATGAAATTCTTTAAAATTAGAGCACAGGAAAGATTATGTACATATCACCAGATAGTTTAATTACAATTTTTATTCCATGTCAGTTAACTTTATATTTATCATTAAAGAATTTAATAATGTATTGCCTTCCATTTTAGCACATAAATAGCTGCAGCTGTTGGAGTTTACATTTTTATGTTAAAATCCCAGCATTTTAATTCACAGTATGTAGGGATGTTTTGCAGAAAAATGTTCTGATCTTAGAAAGATTTATTTATGTTGTTAAGTTGATACAATCTGACTAATCCTGCTGAAGTCAACTACTCAAGAGTGTGTGCAGTTAAGCCCATGAATAAATCACTGCAGGGCTGGAGCCAATCTGATATTCTTTGCTATACAAAAAAATTTCATCACCAAACCCAAGATTTAGTCTTCACCTCTGAATTTCAGCCTCTAATATATAGCTGATAGTTATAATACATTTGAAAAAATAGAGAATAATGATTGTTGTTTAAGGTTCAGAAATAATTGATGTCTTTTGTTACCTTCCAACAGGTTAGTCAGAACAGACCCTTAGTTTTTACTTAGTGTCCACTTTTGTATTGTGTGGAAATTCCATGTGATTCCTCTGGTTTCCTTACTATTATCCATCTCTAAAGCCAGTCATATCTCAACTAACCCACTGAGAATTTGAAGAGATCAAACTTCCTGTTGAAAGAATGCTATGGGATTCAGATCTTTAATGCTGGTGTCCTTTCCACATTGGTATTGAGGGAAAATGTGGCACCCTGAAAAGGATTTCAAGAATTGACCTGCACAGAGATGGAAGGGTGGCTTGCAACTTAACCAAAATCTTTTTTTCTCTGCTAGCAGATTGCATGATATATAGTTACAGGTTTAAGGAGATTTCCAAGCATACATCACATATTTGAGAAGCAAATTCAGTCTAAATATTGTCACCATATTTATTGTCAGATGTGCAAAAAAACTTTGGATAAGCAATTTCTGTGTGCTCTCTCTCACAGTTAATGAACCAGTGCTATGCCTCTTAATTCTAACAATTTCCCCATAAATATAATTTGAAAAAATTTTAAGAAGTTATTTATGCTGCCCAGTAAGATAAAATTAATTCAGAAAGAATAAGCATTCTAATATTGTTTTAGCATTCTGAACTTGAAGGGATAAAAATCATAGCATTGCAGTTTTTCCTCTTTGAGATATTTAAACCAAGCTTCTCCTCCCCTTGTTTCTGTTACAGTGTTCTGTATTTAGGTTATAAATGCCTTTTTCCCTCTTCCTTCCTTTTTTCTGTACCTGTACAGCCCTTGTGACCAAATTGACTGAACACCTCAGATCAATTGTGATGGGAAGAGACTTTCTGAAAGGGGCATGTAGTGTCAGGACAAGGGGTAATGGCTTTAAAATGAAGGAGAATAGATTCAGATTAGATAGTAGGAAAACATTCTTTACTGTGAGGGTTGTGTGGCACTGGAGCAGGTTGCACAGAGAAGCTGTGGGTGCCCCATCCCTGGAATTGTTCAAGGCCAGGTTGGATGGAGCTCTGAGCAGCCTGGTCTAGTGGAAAGTTCAAAAACATGTCCTGCAAACAGCATTTTGTTTTCTGTCATTGTGCCCAACTATTGTACACATAGAAACAGCATCAGAAATTAATTTTGAAACTAATTACCCTTGAAAATATGTAATTAAGAAAGCAAGTATTCCTCCTGTTCTGATTTTCATAATTGAAGGATGATCATTAACAGTTATTTCTCAAAGTGAAAATACAGGCAATCAGACTAATTATCCAAAAGTAGAAAGTATATATTTTGTTGCATGTAAAGGGAATTGAAAGGATTCATTCTATAGTCATAAAAAGTATCTCAGGACAGTACAATATTCTCCATTAACTAATGCTGCTTTTTTTTTTTAATAATGTCAATTTTATTTAAGGATGGAGAACATGTAATTATACACTTAATACACATTAAATATACATTTAACTACTTTTCTAGAAAATCTAAGTCCAAAAAGTAAAGGATTTCAGTTACACTATATACTGCACAGCAGAACCATGCTAAAGTAGTCCATAAAAATTAAAATGTGCTAGTGCAATTGCAGACCACGAATCCACTGTTAGGCACTTTGCCATCATATTTCTTAGTGGCTTTAGCAAAAGACAAGAACATCTCTTAGACCTGCAGAAGGGAATTATGAAGAGCTTAAAGTCTTAGGAAAAATGAGCTACATAGATAATTTGTTGCAACAGAGGTAGAACTGGCTGGATAAACTCAATTTTATTACACCTTTTAAGGTTTTTAATTTCTGGTTCTGCCTCATCATGTAAACAAGATTTTTCTGTTTGAGAAAACAATACAGAACAAGCTTGCAGGCATTAGGTAAGAGATGGAGGAGTTCGTTTCAAGTCCTTTTCTTGAATAGGAGCAGAATCTTTTTTCCACAGCTCCATGAGTCACACAGCAGAAACCAGAAGGTACACCTACCCAGTATGTCCTGGATTTTTGTCATAACTGTCTTGAATGGTTTTGACAAAACTATGTGTTACAACACAAATACACCTCTATAACAATGTTGTGACTAACTCTAACTAGAGTAGTCATAAAGAACTTAGACACAGAGACATAGGCATGAAAATAGGCAAAATGCTTACTTGAACCCATGTCTCTCTCACATTCTTTGTGTTGATTACGGAGCAAAAGTTAGCAACCGTGAGAATAGTTATTCCTGATACCCGTGAAATAATCAGGATGACTGGATGTGATGAAAAGCTCATAAGAAATATTTTAAAATTTTAAACTACTTCAAAAGTCCACAGGGGCATAAAATGTACACGCCAATCAAAGCTAAAATCCTCTATTCTCCTTCTAGACAGGAATATTCCAGCAAAGATTTTTAGTGGTAGACACTTCACAGCTGGAGACAGCAGTCTGCAAATTTTACCTTCTAGTGGTTTCTTGATGATACATTTTCTTCCTCTTTATTCACTCAAGTAAGCACAATTTCACATCTTACAGAGCGCAAAATAAATAATTCTTGATATAGAATTGATTTCTAATCCTTTTGCCTTCTTAATTTCTCCATTTCTTCAATGTCAGGTTTACCTTCAGTATCTGATTGTGGAATCCTGTGTCCCTAACAAGAACACTAACAAGGAGATGATCAGAGAGGAAATAATATCTGCCTGCAGTCAGAGGACATTAAATAATTGTGTTTGTATTTAAGGTGGCATGGGCCAGAGCGACATATATCAAATATGCACCTACTTGTGCTGTTCTGGTCTGTATTCCTGTGGGTCTTGACTGGTCAGTACTTCTGGTGTTAGTTCCTTGTTTCTTACCATAAACACTTGACAGTTTACACAGACATTCCCTGTAGCATTAGTTCCCAAATAGTTTTCCTCAGCACGTATTATGGGGAAAGTTGTCCTCAAGGTAGAGGCCTTATGGAGTGCATAAACATGCCCAGTCTACGCCTTTTGACCCGGGGACCATGTGACCTAGTCTCTCTCTCTCATGTTGCTGTGCATGCCTTCATTTCACTATTTTGAAATTCTAATTTCAACCTGTCTAGGTTATTTTACTCTATTTCCCTGTATTTTGGGTGTTCTTACTTTATGATGTCTTCTTACTTTATGATCATCTGAACCTATTGCATATATATCTTTGAAATACTGATTGCTTACTAACATCAAGGGATGTTTTCAGCATATTCTCGGTAAATGTCCTGAGCAGGTTGGAAAGAAGCCATCAACACCACAATAATCAACTTCAATAATGAGAAGATGAAGATCACATGGGCAACAGGAGAGCTTTTTCCCAATGAGAATGTGTCATTTTTTTACACGTGAGTATTGTCAGTGCCTATGCCTCTCTTGTTAAAGGCTTTACTTTGGGAGAATGAAATATCCAAGTACATTCCAATATTCTGTGAACTGGAAATATTTTTAACATTTGTTAGTATCCAGCATGAAGCCTGTTTATATTCACAACCTTCAGGAATGTACAAATTAATAAACCTGGTGAATAATCAGTCACGACAGACATGATATGAAAGATTTGTCCCTCTTCTGTCATTGTGCTAAGTGCTAATGTTAATAACAATATTGAAACTGTTTTTTCCACATATGTGTATATATCTTCCTTATTAACTGACATCATTAATGACTAACAGAAGTGTAATATTTTGGTTAAAGACAGTCATAGTGCTTATCTTTTCTTTCTGCGTTGTATATGTGAAAGAACTTTTCACAGTACAGTCCTGGAAACAAGATCATGAGAGCACCTGTTTGAGCAAGTCATTCTATTATTAGAAAACAACAGCATGAACGAAACTTGATTATTTCAGACTGCATCAAAACCCAGGACTGCAAATTCAGTGAAGTTTGGGTGATGAATTCCCTTATACCACTATGAAATTTGTCACTTCAAGAAATACCATGCTCACACTTGGTATAGCATCTGAAAAAAAGAAAGAGCAGTAACAAAAGTTAATTAACTTGTGTTAATTGTTAAGTTTTCAATTTACCAATAGTATTTCATTTACAGGTTTGATGAAGGCAAGCAGAAAGTTTGGAAGTCATGTACCACCTATTTATTGGATCAAGATTATAATTCCGGATGTCTTTTTAAGACAGAAGGACCCACCCTTGCCATCTCTATCAGGAACAGCAATGGAAGTGAAGAGCTTTTTTCTAAAAAATTAAAATCTGATTTTTACAGTAAGTATGAAAAATCATGACTACTTTGGCAGTTTTAATATCCTCACTGATTCTCCAGTTCTCTAAGTTTGAGAAGAAATCAGTTATATGGCATATAAAATGTTATTAATGTGCATGTCAAAACAAAGCTATAGTTATTTCATGTTGACTTTTGTTCCTTGCTGTCACCAGTAGTTACACAGGCTTGTGTGCAGCTAAATGAGATAACACAGGACAGTCAGATTTGTCCCAAAATACAGTTTCAAAATCCGAATGAAAATACTAAATATATATTTATGGGTGTGCTTTGTCTTGTGCAGGCCTGCTCATCAAGAAAATGAATAATATTTTTTTGTCTTAGTGTTGGCTGTATGATCTTTCTCATACTGTCCACCTTCATTCTTTTGCCACCTTTCATGCTATGTGAGGCAGAAAACTGCATCTTGTCAAAGATGCTGTCACAAACCCATCACTGGATGCCAATAGAAATTAGCTGAATAGGTCTGGTACAGTCCAGCAGAGTAAAAGGGACATCCTACTACTAGCAGAGAGATGACGTTCCTGTTTTTATTAAATCCTTCCTGTCCCCAAATACATATTTCTCATTAGTGTGAGATTAGTTTATGAAAAACTTCTGGAGTTTCACACAGCTACATCGTTCAATGTGGAGGGATTTTTTTCTAATAGAAATAACACACAAGATATAGAATGGAGAATTATCTGAAAAAAAATATATTCCAGATTTATTAATAATGTTTTAGCAAAAGGGATTAAACCTCCCAAGGCATCAAACTTTGAGAATACTTTTATATCTCATAATTTTATCAATATCTATTAAATTATGGAAAACTGCAGCCTGAGCCTCAAATTTTTGCTATTAAACACCCACTGATACTAAAATTAATTTCAAAAGGGTTAGGTAACAAAGGACAAATATCAAGGATCAGACTGAAGTCTTTAAATTAGGAAGGCAGAATTTTCACAATACAAAAAGGCAACTAAAGGATTGAGAAAGCAGGTAGCACTCTTTTCACCCCTTCATTTCCCACTGCTGAAGACTTACCAGCTGCATGGGTCAAACCATGGAGTTGTCTTCAGACCCTCTGAAAACAGTGAGGGGCAGATTCAGTTGTGTGTAGGCAGGAACCCAGTGCTTTTGCAGATGCTCCACCATATCCTGCATAGCCTCCAGCCGCTGCACAAGTTTGTCTTGGAGGGTTTATGGTACTGAATTTGCCACTACATTTCCAATGAGGAAGCTTTTTTTTTTTTGTCTGGATTGCAGGGAGTATGAGGAGACTGAAGTCCTTCCTCAAGTAGTTAAAATAGGTTCCTGACATGAGACAGTTACTGCCTTTGAATGTGGCACCTCAAATGCTGACCAGTGTCATGGTGTCAAGCTCCATTTTGATGTTTAATAGGGAGGTCAGCTGCAAAAGCAAAACCTCCTAGAAGAAAGTCCACCTTCTTCACTAACTGCTCAGTGAAATATTGAGTCAAGGAAGGAACAAAAATCATTTTAACTATAAAGTGATTTTTAGGAAGCTATGGCAAAATTTGTTTCTCTTCTTCTTAGTAAAGCCCAATCGACCAGAAAATGTGACCTTCTTCTGGAAAGAGGACACTGTTACTGTAAGCTGTAACAAACCAGTGAGAGCTGAGAGGTGCTTGAAATTCGAGCTTCAATACAAAAGCAAGTTTGACAAAGAGTGGCAGGTGAGTTCTACGTCACATTTTTAATCAATATTGAAAGGACTCGGATGTCACATTTTTAATCAACACTAGAAGGGGTTGGAAGTAGCATATCCATAGAATATAGAATACAGTTGTTTCCAAATTTTCTCCCATCCTGTATTTTCAAATATAGCTGGTAGCAGAAAACATCCAGATTTTTGGGACCCTGGATTTCTCCATGCCAGAAATAATTTACTTTACGAGTTATGGGCAGTTGCCATGCAAAGAGCTGAGGGCAATCTAGGGGAAAAGTCATACATTCAGAATAGATAAGTTTGGAAAGATAGAAGGAGAAAGCAGATTAGGGAAAAGAAGAGAGAAAAAGAAGAAAAACTAATGAGATAGTATGAAAAAAGAAGAAATTACACAGAATTTTTATTTCTTCTAAAATTAGCTGTTAAGTATTTCCAAATGTTATTTAACTAACTTAAACTTTTCCATTCTCAAATATAATTTGTAAATATTTTGTGGATTGGAGTGCCTTTGTATATTGTAAATATGCAATTGTAACAAACTGCACTATGCAATGATGGCTATGACCTTCAACTCAATACCATATGATGAGGAATGGATACGAATAGTCAAAAGTCAATCAAGAAACAGAATTGCTCAAAACTCAGAGAAGCTAACATTCAGTTCTGAGGTTTGGCATTGGCCTATCCCTTGTCCTAGTTGTGATCACGACTAAATGCAGCATTTTGAAGCACTGTCTTGAAAACCAGAATTAACAATGATGCACCTTCTTTCTCAGTCCAGAACTTCTAAGTGCTGCAGTGTTGGTGAGCAAGGCTTTGATCCAAGGAAGTGCTATTCTTTCCGGGTCAGACTGAGGAGGCTAGTGCCGTACTGCAACGTAGTTAATTACAGCAGTGACTGGGAAGCAGAAACATTTTGGATGAATGGCATGCCATTAGGTAACAGCTAATACATATATATATACATAAATATTGTCTAAGTGCAAAAGAAGAAGGGGTGACTGCAAAAGAAGCTGGAGACATGCAGCAAATGAATGTTGCACTTTTGTGCTCCATCTTGTGTTATCAAAGAAAGTTCATGTGAATGTTTAATTGTGCATGTTTAACCCTGTCCTCTTTGTTGCTGATGGCCCCTAAAGCTATCAATTTATGTCATAATCAGCAAAGTAAAGAGTGCTCTTATTATCTGTGTTACAGTAGTGTCAAGGATCACCCAGTGACAGTGATGAGATGCATGAGGGCTCTATGGGTGTGGGTGTTGAAGGGGGGTGCCCACATATACTATTTGGATATCAAATATGAACTCTAAGAAAAACCCTGATGTCCAATTTTTGAAGGCAGTTTGTTTTGCAAGTACATCCAGTTGAACTACAGGACCACACATCACAGAAGTCTGATGTTCAGGGGCGCTGGAATGATTAAAACAAGGAGGATGTAAAAAAGAAAAAGAGATTGAAGGGAAGCAAAGCCAGTATCATCACTGCTTTCCTACCAGACAGTTGCATTTAACTGAGTGTGACTGACTTTAATTAGATTGTCAATGTAAACAGTATTTCTACTGCTTATCAAAACCACAACCCAGATTTGCTGTAGTAAAAAAAAAGGCTGTACACGATACCAACACATTTATTTTACCTAAGCACAAAATGCCACACACTAGGCTTTATCAGAATTATGAAGCACTCAGTTGTCCAGTGCAGCAAGATCTAAGTTCTCTAAAATGCAATGGGGTATTATCTCACTTGAAGACAATCTATGTACACAAAGCTGGGATGAAATCCTGGAGCATAGGTAGCCTGTGCCCTCACAGCCACAGTGCTGACCTACAGAGAAGACTCTTCCACTACGCAAATTGGGAGCCTGTAAGCAGGTCCTCAGGTGTGGCTGGCAAATGCCCTTAAGAAATCAGGGCAATGTCTTCCTCTGCACCTCTGAGAGCAGACAACTTATCAGCCTTACGTGAACCATTTGACCAGAGGCTATCAGCAGGTACCTGCGAGGAAGGACAGCACAGAGGAGACTAAGTGGTTAAGGCATTCTGTGTGCCCCTGGATCAGAAGTGACATTGACACAGCCCCTTCACTGGGGCAAGCAGTTTTCTTCAGGACTTTAATGAGTTATTGACTCCAAATCTATAATCAGATAGAGCCATGAAGCTTCAAGAAATTTCATAGACTCTGAAGACCTCACTTAGGGCGGGGGGTCACAATTTTACTTGTGGCTTCCTGGCAACTAAATAGAGCAGGGAGGTGGAACAGGCTGGACAGTCGCTCCTGTATGAATAATCATCCAGGGTTTTGGCATTTTTGCGGAGACCAGAAGGTCAGTAGTAGGAGGCAGAGTTTTGAAGTTGCATTACAAAAGCTGCAGGAAAAATGCTGAGAATGCAGAAAAATGCTGAAAATGCCGAAAAATGCACAAATTTATTAGTTTTATATACCTGTGTGTTAGGTGTTATCCTGACGTTAGTTACTTTCTGGGTATCAGCTCTTCTGGGTATTGTGGTTTGTTGGCTCTTGGTTTGCTGGGCTTGTTTATTTGTTTTCTGTTGGGAGAAAAGACATTTGGGCTATATGTAAACTTGCATTTGCAGTTTTAGTGATTGTTAAGTAGGGATATGTAATACAGATCTTAGCAAAAAGTTGCTTTATCATTGTCAAGGCAATGTGACGATGAGTAAAAACACTTTATTCATTCTTAATGCATCTACACTGCCTATAAGCCCCCTCCATTGTCCTATACTAGGTAAATTTAGATAAATAAAAGCACAATTTTATTTTGCTGCAAGTTTTGAGAAAGTAGAGATTTTCTTTTCAGTCTCAATTGAACAATTAAACTTGTCTTATTTGTCCTTAAAAAGTTTTCTGTTTTTTTTTTTTCTTTTTTAAAAAAAGTCAACATTTTAGCATGATTAGGAACATTTACAGTTAAAGCAAAAAAAAATTGTTTTGACATACTCTTTTTGTGATTATTCTTAGATTCATGTGATGATGATACAACTTCTCAGTCAAACACAGTAATTGTTTTAAGCTGTTCGCTGGCAGTACTTTTAGTGATGCTTATCCTCCTGATTCTTCTGTGTAAATGGCAGAGGTAAATACAGTTTTATTGGTTACTGCTAAATAGCCATGTCATGAAAATAGAGCTATCATTCAGGATGAAGCCTCTTAGCAATCAAAATTCTTATCAGATAAATGAAGTCATGGTGAATATGTAGAAGTCAGTAGCTTAATTGCTATTTGAGGAATAATACATCCTGGCCTTCCAAACACCAAGGCCTTTAATTTGCACAACTGAAACAATTCTGACAAAAGACAATGTTTCAGGATAAAATTCTGTCTCTTCTACCTAATTTCTTCTCTTTTTTAGAAATCTAGTTAAATCCTGAGAAGCCAATTATTCTAGCTACTTCTCCTGAAAGGACATTCTTCTGTGTAACCTCCATAAATCTCAACGTCTATTTGCAGTAGGATAAAGTCTGCTTGAGCTTCTTCAACTTTAATAAGACTGTATCAGTATTTAGATTGGCAGTTGAATAATGCTGTTCTTGTCTAGAATTTACAATTATAAAACCCCCAAACAACTATCAAACAACAAGTAAACCCGCAAAGGCCCCAGATTTTGGCTTTTTTGGTGGAAAAAAAGCACCAAAAATTACATATTTTCAGAGATGAAAGTATTTTTCACTCTAATCATTCTTTTAGTTCATAAATTGATTTTTTTTCCTGCACTTCTATGTTTCACATTTACATTTGTGTTCACTGAGTCAGCCAGTACAGCTGGTTGCTACACCATCTTGCCTGCCTAGGGGAAGGTGACCAGAAAATGCAAGCTCTGACTACTGCATCAAGCAGAATAGCACATGCTGACTCGCTGGAAGTGTGCGTAAAGTCTGGATTTTGCTAGATGGGGGTTGGGTTGAAAATTCATCCAAAAAATGCTCTTAGCCTGATGGCAGTATCAGACTGTTATAACTGCTTTTTGACTTCAGAACACATTTAAAAGAAACCAAGAACAGAGTACTGTCATGTAAAATGTATTTGTGGGTACAGAACTGTGCTGAAGTAGATTTTTGTATGACTAACTGTGCTATAACAAAACACCAATTTGTATTTTTTTTTCTTTTTGCAGGGTTCAGGTGTCAGTCCTGCCTGCTATACCAGATCCAAAATACCTATTTGTTGATCTCTTCAATGATCATAATGGAAACTTACAGGTAAACACCACCTTCTTAGCAGGGCTGTGGACACCACAGTGTTGAGAATAATTTGAAAGTAGCTACTGATTCTTTCTGTGCACAGACAAGCACTTTCTGGCACAAGATAAAAGCCTCAAAGCCCTTCCCCTCATGCAGCATCACCAAGAGGGTCCACAGAGCAAATACCAGAGCTCATACAATCAGTGGAGTGCTGCTTTGGGACTGTGAAAAGGCACTTGCTCTAGAGACAGAGAAGCTGCTGGAGAAGAATTTACGGGTGTCCAGAGGCATGATATCCACTGAAATAACATTGTGATGCTTGAATCCTTTCCTGCACATGATAGGTTAGGGAGCTTGCTTCAACCTGATCTTGTCCTTTATATTTGTGAAGTGCTGAGTGTGTGAGTGCTAAGACACTTTGGAGGTGTCAATCACAGTAGGAAATATCCTCTCTTAGCCATAGAGGTGCATGTTCACTAAACCTTTAGATATGGAATGGCTATCAAATGAATAGATTATGGTTTTTGCTTTTGTTTTCTTAATACTTCTTATGAGTCCCTGACATCACATATGTGGTGTAGTTTTCTGTATTAGCTGTATTAGTGCTTACCTTAGTTGCTAGTAAATTTTCTCTTAAGGGTAAACAGGTTAAATATTTACATTTTCAAACAAAATGAAATATCAAAAAGCAGTAATAATTTTTCAGTGACAAGCTGAAAACTTTTTATATAAAAGATAGCTTTAAACTCAAAGTGAAGAAGAAAGATACAAACTCAAATTAGTACTGAAGAATTAATACAGATATGCTATGTAGCCTAAATCTTCATCTAAACTTAGTCTTAATTTAGATTAAGTCAGGGTTTGGGTCAAAGAAAGCATGAGTCTATCAAAGAGGGTACACCAGATATTTTACATGCAAGGTTTTGAGGCCCCTACTTAAATACAAAGAAGGATTTAATGTGGTCTCAAGAATAAGTAGGACTTTGTAAGCAGTTCTGGAATCCTGTCTGCTTTCCTGCCATTCTGTCTTTCTTCTGTCCTGCTATCTTATGTCCTGCTTCTCTACATTGCTTCCATTTCATCTTCTCCATTGTGGCTTATCCTGGAAAGATGCCAATATGAAAGTAAAACTGGTGTCTGTAAAACCACGTTTCTTTTGATAGATAACTAATCTCTGCCAACATTAACATTTTAATTTTTCTAGGAATGGCTAGACAAAAATGACCATGTGGTGTTGCAAACCAAGATGGAATATGAAGAGCCAGAGTCCATCACTGAGGCAGAAAGCCAGCAAGAAGATGGGAAGAACAGTGAAAAACAGGGGCCTCAGGAAAAAATCTTCACTTTTTCAGGAGCAGCTGAAAATAATGACGGCAAAGCAGCTGACATTGCCTGCCTGAAACCACCATCCAACACCATGGCTTCCTTTGCTGGCTTCCATATTTTAAGGAATGATGACACGTATGTGATGTTATAAAAGCTGCATAATGCAGAAGGTGCTAGGAAATTCCATAAAAGATCCTGATGAGTTTGGGAGAGTGACTGAATAGAAAAGGTCATCATGGTAAGATTCACATCAATAAAGACACTGGGGCTGAGTTTTCCCCAACAGTTAGGATCTCTTGGGCAGACTCAGTGTTTGAAACAAACTCCTGATAACTTATAGAGTTAGGATTTGTCCTTCTAATTGGGGTTTATCCCTAAGCCCCATTTTCCCACTGTGGACAGGTGAGGACAGAGCTCCTCCATAGTATATGCCAGCAGAGCTGAGACTTAGTCCTTTCACTTATGGAGTGTGTAGAGCAGAGCAAACTGTGCTGTTGTTCTTCCCAAATGAAGAGAGAAAATGAAGAGATTTTGCTGTCTCACGTAGAGATTTTTGTAGCGTAATTTTGCATTTCATGGCACGCCTTAAAGGTTTTACAGAGAAGGAATAAGCCCCATGTCTAAGAACAGAAGAGTGAGGATGTACAGTATCAAATCACATTTTAGCCTGCAGATACTGCTGTGTAGGCAGCTTCCCAGAACAGCAGGGCTTCACGTGTTTCCTCTGAAGGTCATGTCCTCTGTATCTTACAGCCTTTGAACAGTCAGCATATTACAGCCTTTATTTTAGAAAGCCGAGGTTCCTTTTAAAGAGTATTTGTGTTTAACTGAGTTGCATTTATTTCAAACTGGGGTTTGGTGCAATCAGCAGCTGTGGACCCAAATTACAACTTCTTATTCATATTGGATATACTAATCTCTTGTTTTTCTTTAGAAAATGGGGGTTTGGGTTTTTTCCAACAAGTTTTAAAAAATAAGTTTAGAGCAATGTTCTAAACTTTTCTAAACATACCATCTTTTAAAGTACACTTAATTTCAAATTTAAAATTAATATACTAAGCAATCAGACTTCACACAAAAAAATCTTGACTATTCTGAGTTTCTCCATATCACTTGTGTTACATGCTATTTGAAAGCAAATTTTGTAAAAAAATATTAAGCGTTAAAAGTATCTATGACCTGGTTAAGCAGATACAGTGTGATTATATGTTGAATTAGCTTCAGTTATTTACCTGCATATCAGTCAGTCATTAAATGACTTTATCAGTTGACTAAACTTAGCCAATCACATGCTTCCATTATGCAAACACCCTAATTTATTGTGCAGATTGGAAATTGCATGATCAGAAAGTTGCAGTGACAACTAAAATATTTCCATTTCGTTCTATAAAAACTTCAATTCCAGATCTTTTCAAGAATAGTAAATAATAATATGGATCATTAAGTGCCAAAATCTTTGTCTAGGTGTTCCAGTTGGTTTAAAAAGAAAAATACAGAAATTTTCTGGACAATAAAAGAGAAATTTAATTGGAAGGGCAGTTCAGCCACATTCCCCAAGTTTTTTTGACATTGCCTTAGATTTGTTCACTAACAAGATAACATGCTAGCAAAGAATTTCCCATAATCCTGAAAACAATTTTGCCTTGTCCTATCTAAAACAGGTGGGTGCAAGGTTTGGGGGATGGGGGGGAGTGCTTTTAGTACACTGCACACTTCTGAAAACTTTTCAAAGTTTCAGTAGCACTGTAAGAATGCATTGAATTTTAAGATAATTCAAACTCTGTAAAATTTGATGAGCAGAAACTATCTCAGCTCAGCTCTTCTTATATGATCTAAATTGCCATTATTGCATAAGAATCAAAGAAGTTACAGTGAATTACAACAGACAAGAAGCTGCTCCAGGAATGATTCTATGAATAAAGATGGAAGCAAAGCTCAGAATATTTTGCTTAGTTGCTTCCTCTTCAACCCACATCATATGGTTGCTTGCAAAGCTAGCTAGATAATTTAATTAAACCACTTTCTGTTGGGTAAATACTTGTCTGTCTGAATTCAAAATGTTTTAGTACATCTTCCTGAAATTTTACTATGAAAAAAAGAGGAGAAAATCTTGTTGAATTTTTCTGTTTAAGCAGCTTTCCTGAAATGTTATAATCATGTAAGTTTTTAGTACAAACTATATCCTGTATTATATTTTATAGATAGAAAGGGTTTTTTTGTGCATGTATACAACCATGCTTACATTGTATATAACATATCAGAAATAAAACAAATAAAACACCCACATATCTCAAATATTTTTTTTTAAAATGTCCCCCAAGAACAAAATCAAACATTACTGGCATTTAAAACAAAACTCTCCTCCCACCTTATAAAAAGAAAAAAAAAGCCTTCCACTCCTTAGAAACTCCACATGAAGAATGTCTACAGAGTGATGAAGCACACAATTAAAGGAACAAGAAAGGTCCTTCCCCAAATACGGATGCTAATTCTATCAAACATGGTAGAAGAAGACACATAGTGTATTAACCACACTCAATGTTTGAGGGTGTTGGAGGCTTCCCTAATCACCTCTTTCCATCTGCCATTTTCCACCATTTTGTCATCACTTCTTCTCTCTTTGCTTCCCCTTCCCTCCTCTCCCCTCCCCTTCCCTGTATAGTCACACAAACGTGCATCCCGTCTCTCCGAGCAGACTTCTACAAATTAGCAAATTAACAGCCAGACAGGACAAGGCTTGTTCAGTTCCCCACAGTGAGAAGAAGGGTACACAGTACTTTCACATCTTCATTCTTATTTATTCAAAACTTGTCATGTTCTTCAAAGGCAAGAGTCCCTCAGATGCCACATCTTGTTCCCTCATTACATCCCAAAGAAAGGGAAAGGCTTCATGTGCTAGTCCAGACTAATTGAACTGTATTTTCTCAACAGAAGAACAAACATGCTGTATATTCCTTCTTCGGGCAATTTATGTGCTAGCTATACCAGTACCAGGCCAATTTACATTGATAGATTGAACATCTCTATTGTTTGCTTTGCTTTTCATGTCTGATTTTCTGTGAGAGGAAGAATAGGAGGAAATAATGTTTTTGTTAAAATGGGTAACAGAACTTACTGGAGCCAGTCTTGTAAGTTCTACTTTCCTTTTTTTGTTGTTTGTTTTTTTTTACAATGATGCTTTTAAATTTATTTGGAAATATGCTTTGCTCAACTATCAAATGCGTAATTTTGACCAGAAAATGGTTGCTTCTCTTGCAATAAACCTAGAACTTCTTATAATGTATTTAAAAAAACTTTCAAAACCATTCCTCCTTTTTTATTTTTTAGTAGCTTGCATTTTTACAGTCACTAAACTCAGCCATGCAAAACATAGTTTATTTTGCTTTTCCCTTTTTCTGAAAACAATGCAAACTGCAAAGATGAAACTAGAGGGTCATGCTCATTAAATGCTTGAAAGACTGGACTATAGGAATTTTTTTT
>VXAD01010046.1:75294-164086 GCA_013399195.1 Dicrurus megarhynchus | reverse complement strand
TTTTTTTTTTTTTTTTTTTTTTTTTTTTTTGGAAAAACCACACGGGCCTAAACTTGCCAAAATACCAAGAGCAAGAAGTCAGCATTTTCCGTGGGAAAAGAAGATGTGACCTAACTGACCTTTTGTCACCGAATATCTAAGTACAGATCTGTCACTGACTAACCTAGTGGCCGAAACAGCAGTATTGTGCAATATGAGAAGAAATGCAATAATAACTCATCCTCTTGTGCAATATGAGAAGAAATGCAATAATAACTCCTCCTCTCCTGGAAATTTCTTGTAACACTTATGATTTGAGAGCTGGGTTAGTGCCACCTGCACAGCTGGCTCCTGCCTGGTTTCTTGCTGGAAACTGCTGGCACAATATTTTGTGGGTGGGAAATAGCTGCACACTCACCTTGAGCAACAACTGGTCCCTGCATGCATCCTCACTTGCCGTATTGCAAGCTTGGAGAGGAGCCCTAAACTGGTAACATGTGAAGTTACATCTGTTTGGGGTTCCTCTCTCCTCCTTACCTGGGTGCATCAGGGCCAGGGGAAGAGGCAGAGGCAGAACTTATCTTCCCTTCGTGCCCTGCAGCTCTGAAGGGAATGCTGTATGATGGGTTGTAGACAAAGGAGCTCTGTGTTCCCTCCCTAGTGAAACTACAAAATTTCTTTTTCAAATAAAAATCCCCTGGTTTAGTGATAAGTTTCATGTTTACCTGCTTTTTGTCTGGGGCTTCTGATTTCCTAGTCTTAGAAGATAAATGTGAAAAAGAAACAATATGCACCACATTAAAAAAAATCTCCCTATATATATCTAGGCAGGCTGAAAATGTCAGAAGATGGGCCAAATAATATCTTTACATTTCTGAAGTACTTCATATTATAATTATATTGAATAAAAGAGGAAAAAATATTGTCTCATGACTATTTTATTACTTTTTCTTTCTCTCTGTTTTCTTTGTATCAGTACACTCCGGTATCACCCTTTTGTTGATAAATGTTTCCCTATTCTACATTGTTCTGCAAAAGTCTTCTGTTAAAAAGTAGCATTTATTACTGTGTTCCTGGAAGGGTATTAAAGGGAAGAGCACATTCAGTTTCATATTTTTGATAAGAAAGCTAGATGGGTTGATAGATTGTAAGCAATAGGTCATGCAGGGTCTACAGAGAGAATGAGCTCTCTGCATTAACTCTCTGCGCTGTGAGGAAATTTTATAAATAAGAGGAAGCATTTCAGCACAAGCCCCTTAAAGGATAAGATATTCCTAAAACAGTTAGGAAGTGCTATTAGTATATCTCTTAACTAAGGATGAGGTTAAAGTCACTAACAGGAAGATGGAGAGGGATATGTATTACCTGTGCTGCTGTGTTTTGCCACAAACAGCTCTCCTTTGTCCAGTGATTCTTTTAATGTGATGAGGTATGTGGAAAAAGCATCAATCCCCTTTTTGGTGGGCATCTGTATCCCTGGGCTGTGGAGTCATATATTCTCTTACCCCTCTGTGCCAGCCAGTCTGGAAAAGGGCTTTTTTTTCTGTGAAAGAGCAGAGCTTCCAAAGAAGGGTGGGAACAGCATGCACAAATGCACCATAGTTTTTAATACATATAGAAGGCCCTTCTTACTAAAAAGAGCAGTGAGATCCTGACTTCTACATGCCCTGTGAATACTTTAAATGTTGAGCTATAAGGTTAAGCAGGGAGAGGGAGAGGGAGAGGGAGAGGGAGAGGGGAGACCCTGGTAAGATGAAGGGAAAATTTCTATTCTGCATGCACAAGGAGGCCTGTTTAAAGCTGTGATTGGTCAACGATGTCAGTAAATAATGCTTTCTACCTGAAATTCTTAAAGGATGGATTTTCAAGTATTCTACCTCAATTTAAATGCATTCACAGAGGCAGTGGGACACCACAGCCACTTATGTAGGTTACACAGGCATTGCCCAGAATCTCTCAGATATCCAAGAGAAATACAGACCAGCACAGCAGAACCAGGCATGCTGGTCTGCTAGGCAAACAACCACATTTCCAATGTACTAAATTATCACAAACCAGATGAAACTAATCAATACAGACAAAAGTTCACCTCTACTTTACAGTAAATCTTGCCATGAGCAATGGTGTTACCATTAGAAAATGGATGTGATTTGGGATTTCTCTCTCTTTAGGTAGCTCAGTTTCCATTTCCATATGAAAGATTCTTCATCCAGAAGTTATGAAGTTGATTCAAGCTTACTGTGGGCCTACTAATACCTGCTCCACTTTTGAGTATATTACCTTTGTGTATTGAGTTTGCCTGGGGTTTTTACATTGTAAACAAGGAGAGAATGCCCCAAACAGCCTGGCTTCAGGTTTGCGTATGAATCAATAGAAAAGCAGAATACAGCAAAGCCAGTGGAAACAGATGTTTTTGTTCCCTATCATATTCTGCACATGTTGTTCATAAAGGAACTAAAGCTGAGTTGGGGAGCTTCTTGTGCAATTTTCCCCCCATTCATTCCAAAATATTTGAACTTCAGTACAAAGAATAGCAATAAACAAAGGGTCTAGCAGATGGCTGATAGCGGAGTTATCGCTCATGGTATCTCAGTGCGTGCAAATATCTCCTGTGTCTTGCATGCTATTTTGCAGAAATAGCAGGTGTTAGATCACAATCAACAGCACAAAGGATTTAAACATCCAGGTCCTGAAGAAGATCTCCACATCAGAAAAGACTCAGTGGTTACCACCCCCCAGACTAAAACAGGTAGCACAAGTAATATGCTATAGATTAAAAACAAGAGGTAAAACAGGCTGTAGGAAAGGAGTCTGTGTTTCCTCTCAGTTTTGATTACACAAGAACTGTGAAGTTATTCTACATCTTGGGTTGAAATGAATTAAGTCAGAATTGTTTTCAACATTAGCACCCTGGCTGAGGTGCTCCTTCTGCTGCCATGGCACTCAGTGGGAGGACTGTACTCAGCAGTGAACTCAAGGGAATGGGGACAAAGTGGGAACATTTAAGTGCCATAGCATTGAGAAAGCATGGACAATTGAATGTGTTTCAATAGTACAGTTGTACCTCAAATGTTATATATCAGCCTTTTATGACACCTTTTGGTTTGATGTGAATATGTATTTAAAGAGACCAAGCAAAATATTTTGTAACACACCCATAAATCTACTTCAGTATTAATGGGCTTGGTTATAAGTCGAGGATTAATTTAGCATCATTTCCCCATATTCTGCTTGGCTGTTGGCAGAATCTGATATCTGTTGAATGCAGAAAGAAAATCCAGTTAATGTTTATTCTGTGGCAAGATATTTTGATGTGGTTCTTTGAAGCTGAGGAACCAAATGAGTTGAAAGACAGAGAACACAAATAACCTTTTGTTCCAATGTTGCTTATACAGCAACAGGGAAATTAATAGAAAAAGTAAATTATTCCTTTAAGAAAAGGAAGAGAAATTTGACTGAAAGGACACTTTTGAAAGTGATGACTAGATGTCATGATTATATAAGGTTTTTTGTAATTTTGTGCTTCAAGTACATTAACTGCACCACAGAATCAAAAAATTTATAACCAGAGCAGTACAGATATCCTCCATTAGCTGTTAAAATCCAAATTTTATTCCAGATATTTTTTAAGAATGTTGTGGTTTAACCCCAGACACAATTAAGTACCATGCAGTCATTCACTCACACTCACACCCCACATTCCCTGGTGGAGAGGGGAGAAAAATGCAAAAAACGGTAAAATCAGTAGCTTGAGATAAGAAAAAATTAGTAGTTGATTTGAAATATGATGATGATGATAATAGTAATAATAATAATAATAAATGAGTACAACAAAAAGAGATATAGGAATAAAACCCAAAAAAGATAAGTGATGCACAATAGGGTTGCTCAGCACCCACTGACCGATGCCCAGCTGAGCCCAGAAGAGTGATTGGTCCCTATCAGCCAATTCCCCCTGCAGTTAATATACTGAGAGTGGCATTCTAGGGTATGGAATATCCCCTTGGCCAGTTTTGGTCAGCTGTTCTGGCCATGCTTCTTCCCAACTTCCTGTGTACCTGCTCACTGGCAGAATACGGGAAATTTAAAAGTCCTTGACTTAGGGTAAACACTACCTAGAACAGCTAAAACAGCAGTGTGTTGTCAACATTTTTCTCATGCTAAATCAAAACTACAGCACTGCATAAGCTACTAGGGAGAAAATGAACCCTATTGCATCTGAAACCATGACAAAAAAACAACACTTATTCATTCCTAGAGTTGAGCAGAGGGGAAGCATCACCTGCTTCTATGCGGTGGCAAAGCTCTGTCTAATGCAGCCCAGGATGTCACTGGCCTTCTTTCCTGCAAGGCTGCATTGCTGGCTCATGATCAGCTTGTTTTCTACTAGCTTTGCCTTCCCTGCAAAGTTGCTTTCCAGTGGTCGTCTCCAAACCTATGCTGCTCCCCAGGAACAGGACTTTGCATGTCTTCTTGCTGAACTTCAAGTTCCCATCACCCTGTTTCTCTAGAGTTTTAAGATCACTGTCTAAAGGTACGCATTTGATTTTGCACAGGTGACACTTCTATGTCGATGCCGAAGGCATGGTTCATCCACTCTTTGATCTGCACTGGCATCAGAAATAGTACATTGTGGAGGGTGGTGGTTGATAACACCCATTGTTATAACAACAGCATAATAAATTGTTTTTTATCATGTTTAGTGAGGTAGTATTTAAGAGAAAACTTTTATAATAGAAACCATGCAAAGAATGCACAGCGTTATAGATGACATCAACAGAGAGGAAAAAGCTAAACTAAAATAGAAGCAGGGACTTAGGTGAGGAAAGGATAGAACACGTAGTAAACTTAGCTCTCAAACAGTAGACAAGAAATCTTTTTGATGTCTTGATGTGATTTTACTCTTATGGCTTTAAAAGAAACACGAGCTGAAGATGAAATACAAATGCTCTGACATCATTCACACATTCTGTCAGCATTTACATTGGTGTTTGCAGCTCAGTCTTTGAAGACCTGAAAGAAATTTTGCAAACAAAGTCAGCCTGAGAGGCAAAATGATTTAGCAAATCTAATAAAAACAAGTCCTCTAGGACAGAGATAAGCTATTGGACCACACACCAGTATAGAATGTCTCTTAGGAAGATCAGATGTGTTTCTGTTCTTGTAGTACTCTGACAATACAGCCAGCTGCCTCCGGGTATTTTGGAAAAATATTATGATCACAATGTCCTATGTTATTTTGAATAGAAGTTCAGTTTAATCCTTCAGCATATCGACTTTTAAGTGCAAGAAGCCTTAAGGGTTCTTATAGACTAGATAAGCTGTAAGACTCTATACTGAGGAGGCTGAAGACAACCTTGTTGGTCAGAAAAACTGACACAGCAAGTTACTATGTTGGGTGAAGATCAAGGGGTAATTTGATTTCTGTAGGTTTTTGCTTAAAATATCAATTCAATAACCAACATGCACATCAAATATTCTCAAAATAGGATATTATTTTCTCTCTGGTTACATAGTGAGAATATTTTGAAGCAGTCAATATTTCTTTCACGAAAATCTGTAAAATCACTCAAGACACTTTTGTTCAGAACGGGTGATTTTCCATGGTGGAACAATCCCACCAAGTACAATAAAATCTTCAGGGATAAAAACTGTCATGCTGCTTATGTTTACAGTCCAGTGGGACATGTACACAAGAGTATTACCTTTAAATTTCTGCCTGGCAAAATACTATATACAAGCCATATAACATAAAAGGATGTCAAAAGTCCTCACAATGTTTTCTCTAGACAAATACTGAAAAAATAAGGCCACAATAATCTTTTGGGTGTTTACAAATAAAAGAAAATGTGCTCTCCATTTAGTACAGCCTTACTTCTAACATTCTAAAGGGAGAGAACTACGTTTGCATTGTTATTCCATAAACAATATAGATGACTATAGCACACTGCTGGAGAATATTTTCATTTCTGGATCTCTAGCACTTATTTTGTTTTCCAAAGTCTCCAGTAAAGAGAGAGATCTCACTGATATCATCATAGTATCTGAAAATAGAATGATTAGTTTGAGAAATTGAAAGCACATAAACTAAATTTCTACTGCCTATTCTAAGTTCAGATTAAAGCCTGAATGCTACCATAACAATACCCCATTATTCTACTTCGAAGATTTTTTTCACCTTTTATTATAAAGTATATACTGATAATGGTAGAACAGAATAACAACATTTTTTGTTTGATTCAGCATGATAATTCTTATATTCTTGTTTGCCTTTAACACTGAAGTTTGGAGAGGTTCAAATACCCCTATGGACATGCATCAGTCTTACAGGACCCCATACCATGAGCTACAAGCCTTCTTGTTCATAAGAAACTGCCATCATCTAAACACAAGACAAGGAAATCTGATTGAGGAAAACTACAGAAAGATTCATTGGGATTCTCCTACTGGTGAGCCCATACACAATCAAGGGTGAGAGAGAATAAGTAGTGACAAAAGGTAAAAATTGTTGCTCTAGTTAGACCCTACTGCTACCTCCCTGAAGAGATTTAGGGCTGGGCAAATACAGCAAGCCCAGCTTTTTTGCTAAACCAATATTGTAACTTTGGGCTGCAGAGAGAGGGCAGCTGCCACAGCCTCCCTTCACCAGTTTCAGGATTAGTGATGCCCCTGTAGAGTAGGGTTTGTTTCAGAACCCCTTTGCAGAGGGCTGCTGGCTGGGTGGTGGTCACCGTTGGTGTGGTTCATACCACCAGAGGCAGCCGGCTCTAGTACAGACATTACCTTAGAGCTAGTCACCCTCCACTCTCTTCAGAGTCAGTACAGAAAACCCACCACTTTCAAGGGACTATTAATTTCATCCTAAAGAACATACAAGTACTAGGCCAGGTGAATTACACCCCAGAGTTCTCCCTCTCTCTCATGATGTTAGTGTAGGCTCAGGACAATTAAGTCAGATGTGAGCATGTACTTAAACTGAGCTGGCATGAGTTCTACCTGAGGTTCCTTTTAGTGTAGTATCCTTTTTCAGTGATGGCTGGGTGTTTCAGTGGATACATACCCCACAGAATCAACAATTAAATGGCAAAGGAAGTTTCTTCCTTTGAGCCAGGTGACCAGTGCAGGTCAGATTGAGCATCGAGATGCAAGTAGTTAAATATAAGTATCTGAATGCAGAGATTGGATTTAATTGTACACACATAGGTATCTGGCATCACCTAAGATGCTCATGGTGTTTTCCTGGTCTCCAAATGTCACACCAGACCTCACAGTTTTTCAGCAAGGAGGAAATATTCTGGCTTATATCTAGTGAAAAATGTCAGTAATTACCCATGATCTGGGTAAAATGGGTCTTTTTGTAGTACTTTCACCTTGATGTCCAAGAGCAACGTTCTAGACAAACAGTGTGACATCCTTAACATTCTGTCCAAAAGCAAATGGGTATGAAAGCATGACATCTATCTTGCTGAATTGACCAAGTGTTGGTTGTCTCATATCCAGTAGAGGAGATTATTTAGTGATATCCCCATGGAAAGCAACAGATATCTGTGGGGAGCAGTCCACATCATCTGAGATACCAATCAGTTTGAATAACTTCTGGGGCTTCCTGTTTTCTCTCCGCTGACTGGAGCGCAGCTGAAGCAGCCAACTCCTGCCTAAATGTCCAAAAATGCAGCTGTCACTGGTTATTGTGTTTTGCTTTTTATACAGGAGGGACTGAAACCTTATATAATCAGGTTAAATACTTCTTGAAAATGGACCCTTATGAACTAAGACGTTATCAGAGGCTTCTAATGAATACGTACAATGAATGTCTATAGCCATTGCACAAAAGTTTCAAAGAAGACATTCCCATATACAACAGTTACTCATTAAAGAGCATTTGCCTACACTCATAGGCAATATAGCAAAGAAAGCATATGGAGATGTCAAACTGCCCCAATTCTGTCATCAGGTTTGTCCATTAGAAACAAAACTTCTTTCCAGCAGTCATATGAAAGAAGCTCCTAAGTAATCATTCAGACATAGGGTATGTTTTGCTTCCATCCCATCTTCAAAGCATCCCCTGGTGGTCCAATCGTAGGTATGAGACAGTCTTTGTCTTCTATCCCCACTTAAAAGTCAGTCCTCCATCTTAACCAATAGTTTCCATGTGAATAGGGGATTTGCCCAGGGGAGTATTAGCAGAAAAATAAAACAAGTTTTGATTTTCCAATAAGATAATATGAGACCACACAATTGTCCCTATGAAATATTAAATGCAGATTCTTTTGATCTCAAGAAATAAGATACTATAATAATTTAATACAATTCTCTGAAAAAAGAAAATAAATAATAGTAAATGAAAACATACCAAATATGAATATTTTTAATACGGGTAGAGACATTCCACATTATTTTTACTTGTGGTATTTTTGAGACAGAACTTTTCTGGTCTGGGTTATTAAGAATATTTTTATGTGAATATTTTATCTTTTCAAACCTTTTATAACCATCCAGAAAATTTCAAAAGTGAAATATCTTCTTTTATGAGTCTATCTCCACATATGGCCAATCTAAAACTAAGTCCATGACACTAGAGCTGGAATATCATTCAAGTTTCTTAAAAGCATTGCTGTCCAAAACTAAGATCATTAAGTGTAAAAAATCTCAGCTGTGTGACAGATCTCACTCTCACAGAAGCACAGCATGGTTATAAGTGACATATTCATATGTTGATTTTATGATTTCACTTACTCTATCATGTTGCTGTGACAAAGCAACCAACATAGTTTGCTATGATGAGGACATGAAGCATTTTACCAAACACAGTTTTAAACACAGGAATCGAGAACATGCCATCAGTGCATAGGTCTTCACTGAGTAGTTATCTAAGCAAATATCTGTCACTAATAGTCTTTCATGATTTGTGGTAACTATGCAAAATACAACTGAAAATGCTTTTTTAGTTTCTAATGGGGGTCTGGTAATGTTCAGAGTGGGTTCATAGTGCAGGAAGTTTGCAACAGAAATTATGTTAGCTAAAATTCATGTCACTACACAGTTTGAAACTCAAGAGATGTTTAAAGCTCCGCAAACTTCAACTATAGAGCTGAAAAATCGCATGCCATAGAACTGCTGAAGGAAGGTTTTGCTTCTGTTATGCTTTTTGGTTTTAGGGTTTTAGTAACAGAGTTTATTTTCTTGTTCAGTATAAATGGTGTAGTTACTTCTGAGAATGATGTTGCATAAAATATACTTTAGCTCACATTAAAAAAAAAAAAAAAAGGAAAAGAGAAAATTGTGTCTTGGATGTGTTCTGGCTCCTACAAAATCTGGTATAAATTCATAAAAGGACTGTGGCTTGTACTATGCAAATTTGCCCAAATCTGGCCAATTATAAACGTGAAAAATCATATACTTCCTACCTCTCTGAAACCTCATACATAACTCTGAGAAGTCTTGCCAGTCTCACAACTAAATGGGATGCTGCTTGATCACAGGTCATAGAATCACTCAGTTGGAAAAGACCTCTAAAATCACCAAGTCCAGCACTAGCCCAACACTACCAAGTCCTCCATTAAACCATGTTCCCAAGTGACACATTTACACATTTTCTGAGCACTTTCAGGGATGGTGATTCCACCACTTCCCTGGTCAGCCTATTGCCATGTCTGACCACCCCTATGGTGAAGAAATTTTTCTTAATATCCAATAAAAACCTTCTCTGATCCAACTTGAGGCCATTTTCTCTTGTCCTTGAAGGATAGAGAACACTACTTGTGCTCCATATCCTTTAGCCAGCCATATAGAACATGCATATAGGAAAAGGTCAGTGCCACAGATTTCCTACTGCTCTCCAATACATCTACACCCCTTAACAAGTCTGCCAGTGTAAAATCAACGGCTTTTGAATCTCAATATTTCTGCTGTGTCATGAGGCTCCAAAGTCACTGGTCAAATGCGTTCCTCCACCCCCCTCTAGTGGGAGGTCCACACAGCAAGCGTTTCCTCCCTTTCCCGGTTCCCACCATACTTTGAAGAATAAAGGGCTGCTCAGCACACCTGACAACCCCAGCTCTGCTTCAGTGGTTTTGCTTGTGTGGGGACACATGCATACATGGGTTCTGTTCAATTTACCACATTTTTTACCACGTTCTCTATGTTCAAATTAATTAGTTCTAAGCCACAAGGTTACATTGAAAGAATCTTTAAACTGGAAAATTGCCCAGCAGTCCGACATTACGAAGTGTTCACATAAAGTTAAGTTTAATTCGTCCCTATATGAATATGTGTTTTGCCTCAGGATTGAAATTAAAGATCATAAGACTCCCACTTCATTAAAAATATAGGACGAACAGTGCTTGGACATGAATCAGTTTTGTGTCATGACTGAAGAGCACTTGATGCTTTGGGGATGGGCACTGCATGAGGCAGATGAACAAAAGATGTGATAAAAGTCACTAAATTTTTCTAGAAAACCAGTTGCATTCTGTCTTTGTCAGAGACTTTCTTATAAAATAATATAAATTCTATATTCTCACATTTTGGACTTACAACTTGTGATTTTGAAATCTTTTTTTCTTTGAAGAATTGGTGAGCTTTTGCAGCAGTCACTGAGAGAAATAGGAGCACCACTCTGAGCATACATGCTGTTACATACTCTGAGAAATCAGACCTCGGGCAGCTCAAATTACCACCCCAAATTATCTGGCACTTTCGACAATTCCCTATCTGTAAAATGGGGAGAAAAATACCACAGGGACATTATGAAGATAAATTAATTAATTTCTGTTAATAAGTAGGATACTATGGAAAAAAAAGGACCAGGGAAAAGCCCATTAGGAAATGAATAATTATGTATTCAGTGCAAGGTTTGGATGGTGCGCAGAAAATTAGGCATGGGGATATATATTAAGTGATGAGAAGAAAAAGGAATACTGCATAGCTGATCATTCTGGGACCACAGTCTGCCTTGTGCACTGAGTGAAGCAGGACCCCTGTGGGTGGACATAACTGTGCAATTAATGACTGCATTAACAGAGGCCACTGTAATTGTCTTCCTGCTCTCTTTGTGGCTAAGTGTAACATTTCTCTACTAAGTACATTATGGGATGATAAACATATATTTAGAATATGAAATAAATTGCTTAATGTTACAGATAGGATATTGATATCTCCCATCTTGAGAAATTCTAGGATTTCTCTAATTTCTTTATCCAGTGTAACCTGGTAAATTTGTAGGAAAACCAGAAGGAATACCACTTTGGATATCACTGAAAATGCAAGCCCGATCTTGCATGAACATTAATCCATTTCTTGCAGCAGTATTGTTTGGTTTGTGAGTGAAATAAAGTTCAGGTCATCCTGTATATGACAGGAGTCCAAAAAATATCTGTATTCCTCAGAAGTGGAACAAGGTGAGAAGAGCTAGCATGCAGAAAGTGCTGCTGCAGGCATTGATCATACTCTGTGGAAAACAAAGGTGAAGAAATCTTTGAAGATGGAGTTTATATGAGCCTCATTTTCAGAAGAATATGCACATGGTTACTCAGAGATTAGAGGAGCCAACCTCTTAAAAACTTCTGAATAAGTTATTTCCAGAGCTTTATAGCCTAAGTATATATGAATTAATTTTCTTCTTTCCCCAAGGAAAATAATAATTTCTTGGGTATAATGAAATTTTGTTTAGAATTTCAAGACATTTTCACAGACTAGAAGTGGAATACCTCTATTTTCCTTTCAAATCTTTTTTTTACATCACGTCTAATATTGAACTATCTCCCCAAGTTTCTGACAGAAGTGGGGATGAAAGCCTGGGCAGCAGACAGAGAGGAAAAAAGTTAATGAAGTTCAAAGTGGCTGAAAGCACCTTTCCAGGGAAAGGTAGTACAAGTCTGAAATTGTGTTACTGCCAGAGCCACCCACGACAAAACGGTTGTGAAACATCACAGAAGCTTTCAGACAAGTGTAATGAACATCAAAGAGCTCTGTGGTCTTCCCAATAAATATGACTATTCTGTCAGCATCTCAGTAGCTGATTGCTTTGCCAAGCTACCTTCTGATTACGTCTCTCTGCTAGGGTAACTGATTTTAAACATCTGCCTTCAAGCTGCCAGACAGGTTGGTTCAAAGCTCACCTTAGTAAGTAAAAAGAAATTGAAGCTGGTTTCACTGCAGAGAGTATCTGTTGGCACTGATCTTCTCACCCACAGGGGCTGAAGGAATTCATCAGCTGTTCCTGCATCAGCTGCAGTGATTGGCTGCTGGCTGGCTCTCAGTAGCTGGAAGAGACAAGACTAAGATCAGATCATCCTGCCTTCTTTTGAATAAGGGTTAGATTAGGTTTTGAGACAAATTTTAATATTTCTCAGCTGAGTGTACAAGAGGTTCATTATGCAAGTGGGCTCAGAATAGATTTTCAGCCCTAAATGCTGTGAACAAATGGTTTGAGTGTTTCGGGGTTTTTTCATTTAATTTCTGAAGAACTGCCCACTGATAATCCTCATAATACTCTCTCCAAAATGCAGTGGGGAAAAATTTGCTAATCTTAGTAAATATTTAAATATGAGGAAATTACCTCCTGGGTGTAACAGAAGCCCTTTAAGTGAGTAGAGCTGGTAAAGCACTTCTGGGAGCCCTCCTTGAGGGGAGGGCTCACATGCATAGGTGCCTGAAGCAAACAGGAAATACATTTGTTAAAATGTTCCGTGTGTATATGCTCTTCTGGAATTGTTCATACCTGAATTTCTCATAGTGCTGGAAATGCAACCAATTTCTCTGCTAACCAAATATACTTCCTTCTAGAAAAATTATTTGGCATAAATTTTACTTTTTCTTGAGAGGAAATGAGTATACTTTTATCTACAAATCAATGTGTGTGTGAATGTATGTTTGAATATGCATGTATGTGTGTGTGTGTACACAGTACCTATAAAAAGCTTAATTTCATCTAGTAACTTATTGGTTATTCATCAAGCTTTATAAAGATAATGCAGTCCATGCCAAAGACTGGCCTTTATGAGTGTAATAGTAGCCAACTGCATCTGGAAATTTGGACAGAATTAGACTTCATCAAAATAAATTCAAGACTATATAAGCCTGACAAGGGCCAGTTTTAGCTAAAATGTGGAAAAGTTGCAACATGGAATTATGCTGATGTTCCAACATAAAATGAACATTTCTGCATTGAGCTTCCAGATTAAGCGAGTTAGCACCAAAGCAAATTGCCAAGCAATATGCAAGGGAAGACATTGTTTTGATTTTAAGTTTATTCCTGTTATTGATTTATATTTGATAAAATAGAGACTTCTGCTTTATGTGAGGTTTCACCCTGTAAACAAGTCCATGTAGCAATTCTCAGCTGAGCTGCTTATTTCCCTCAAATGATCTACATTCCTAATGTGACAATGGTGTAAGTGATTATTTTCCTCTTTGTCAGGAGGGTGAATAGTGATGGTCATTGGTGCTTGGTCCTAAAGTGCTATTTCAGCAGAAAGAAGTAAGACAAAACTTTTGCTGTGTGTACAAGGCTGCATAATTAGCTGAACTGCTGCATTAAGTGTAACCAAGTCACAGGAACAGGCTAAAACCAATGGCTGTGATGAATGATGTGACAAAAGAATCCAACTAAATAAGGGGTCTGTTCAGGAAAAATTAGGGTCCAGCACTATTAATGTTTATTAGGCTCAGATTGGTGTCTCCAATCTCAGTAACAATCACTGTTGTGAAGGAAGGAAGGAAGGAAGGAAGGAAGGAAGGAAGGAAGGAAGGAAGGAAGGAAGGGAGGCTGAAATTGGGTTCTTGTCGGGATTTCGGGGGGTCCCGGGAACGGCCGAGAGATGTCACAGAGATGGTTTATTGTTGAATCAGTCTCATCTTTATTGAAGGATGGGACAGGGTTTGGTAATAGCAGCAACGGCAGAGGCAGCTGTAGTAAACACAGCCACTGAGGTAGCGAGGCAGCAGCAGCAGCCGCTGCAGCAGGTGCAGATGCCAGGGCAGCTACACCAGCAGTGAGTGATACTTTTTTTCTACAAGGCCTTCTGTACTACTTTTAGCCAATAAGCAAATGCCACAAAGCTTGCTAACATATTTGTACCAATCATCATTGTACATGATTTTACCGCAATGCGTATTTTCTTAATCAATCATCATATTGCTATTAAGGCCTATGATACTGGCTTATATTGCTACATGTTAACTTTCTAAGAAGTTTCACTAAAAGCTTATTGCTAAACTCAAAATTCTTTACTCTTTTACTTATCACTATTATTTATTATATAAAGCATATTCTTACTTGTTAAAATACCTTTCTACTTTTATAAAGTATACTTATTTCAAAACTACAAAACTGCAAAACTACGTTTTCACTTTAAGCTGCAAAAGCAAAGCTCACTTTTCTAACTCAGGCAGCTTTCGCCAAGGCCTCAGATCGAAACGTATCCATTTCTATCTGTTCGAGCACAATGCTGTTTATGTACTCTGTCTGCTCCTGCGGATTCTCTGTAACTTCATTTCCCACAGGTTCTGTTACTTTCAGATGAGGGAATTGAGTTAGCAATCCTAATGGATACAGATGCCAGAATGAGAGCCCCAATTGATGGGGGAAGAGCAAGAAGATGCTTGAGACCCTGACGTACTTACAAACATGGTGAGTTACTCTGCCTTGGAAAGACCAGGGGCAGCTTGGCATTGCCACACGTGAAGAATCAATCAAGTGTTCCCAAAGCACCTTGGCACATGTTGAATCAGAATAGGGGTTGTGAGGGATGAGAAATGGAACCCAAAATGCATGTGTGAAGCAGAGGTGGCCTTTCAGCCCTCCCTGCTTGTGGCTGACACAGCACTTGGAGTGTTAGACTGTCATTGTGAAGGGATCACTGGAAGTGAGGTGTGCTATTAAGGAGAGATGTACTGGTACCTGCAGTACCAGATGTACTGGTACTGCAGAGGAAAAATGGGGCATTGAAGTTCTAATAGTCAACCAGGACCACACATGTGATTGACGTGCATTTTCCCATCAATCCCTTTGACTGTTCAGATTGGCCCTTTTGGATCTCTCTTTCAGTGTTATCATTTTCTGTTCAATTGATAGCTGAATTGACCGAAGAGCAACCAACCTGAAGCTTGGTCAGCTACTCTTTTTGTTCTAGGGTTGGTTTCTAGGGGCTCTGAACATTGTGTTGTTGCTTGGAGATAATTTTTTATTTCCTACAAGAACTGTCTCATGATTTTATTACAACTCTGAATACTGACAGTCATCAAGCACTGCATTTATACTTTAAAAAATGCAGTAGAGGTGATTTTAATGACTTCTATATATTTCTGAAGAGCAAAGAAAGAAATAAGTAATTCCTTGATAGGGCATTAATGAAGTTAAAATTTCAGTAGTTTTATTGTAATATTGAAATCTTCATAGTGAATTAATAGTGTTATTCTCAAAAGTATAAAATGAGCAAGAAAGAGAACACTATATTACAGGCATTGATTCTCAAACTAAAACAGAAGATATATAAATTCAGAAAATACCTATTTCTCGAAATTAATATTAGTCCCAAAATCACCCTTTGTCCTCCTGCATATCATTTGGTCTTTCACACTTCTCTTCCAGATTTTGGGAATAACAGTTGCCTGTTGATCCTCATTGGAGATATTTAGCAACATGAGACATTTGAAAAAGTTTTTCTTCTGAGTGGGTGATTGGTCACTGGAAGTGGTCATAGAGCCAAGCCCGCCAGAGTTCATGGAGGGTATGGACTGTGCTCTTAAGTTCCATGGTTTAGTTTTAGTTAGCCCTGTGAGGAGCAGGGAGTTGGACTGGATGATTCTTATGGATGCCTTCCAACTTCAGATACTCTATGACCCCATGATTCTTATAAGCATCCATGAATTCCACAAGGATATAATGAATATATAGTCTATTTCCAGCATAGACAAAGAGGAAGAGTGCCTAATATCCTCAGGTCAATTCCTCTTTGGGACTGCCTTATTGGCAGAATGAGAGAGTAATTATACAGTGAAGTTGAGGACACTTGCACAGTCACAGGTATGATAAGGAAGGCAATCGGGAATAGTGAGTGTATCTCTTGGAAAGAGCTCAATGATATTTTTATCCAGACAACTCAAGAAACAGCAGCAAGCAGTCCTACAAACACACCAGACAACTAGACAAATGCCTAAGGCTGAAGTTATAATTTTATAGAAGAAATCATTGGTGACAAGTTTTCTGAAGGTCGAATCATCTCCACTATCTAGGGAAACTTTATATCCCATATTACTATTAGTATTGAAACTATCTGATTTGGGATTTAGGTTTACTGAATCAATGGTATGTCTTGTGCATCTTCAACAAACATTCCATAGTTCTAAATATCTATGCCTCTTCTTTATAATCTGCCATGACAGAATCATTTCTTTAATATCAGTACATCCCATAATTTATTTTCATGACTAACGGGAGAGAGAGGAATGAAAATTTCCTTAAACATTTGAGCAGAATTTTTACTAGGTGTTATTCACTGGAATGATAACTGATTCTGTTTGTTTTCTTTTCTATTCTGCACAAAATGAATTTTCTTACAGGAGTGCTTAGGAGACATTGATATCAACTACAATGGTAATTCCTCTCCAGCACCCCTGGACTTCTGAGAATAACCTCCAGAGACAGAAAAAGGAGATTCTTTCTCTACAGCTATTCCAGAGAATTGCATTGCTGATAGGCAATGCATTGATCCTGACTTGAGATGGCTTTTACTGGAATATTTCATGCTATTTTCTCTGTCTAAAAGAAGTGGAAAATATATAGTCTTACTCCAGTTCCATCTCAGGATCTTCCCTAAAGTCTTTTCCCAGTTGTATTCTGCTTAAATCTCTCTATTCCATCCTTTCTTTTTCTTTATTTTTTTAAAGAATAGTGCTTTTCCTCTTGATTCGTTGGTGTAGTTCAATAGGGGTACTTCAGTAAGCATAAAATGTTTATTTTATCTTATTTGAAAATATTTGAAATTAATATTTTGGTTTTTTTCTCATCAAGGAGGTTATCAGAAATTTCTTACTGAGAATTCATTACTTTTAATGAATTTAGCTACTATGCATAAGCAATTGCTTGTAGTCATTCAATGCTTTTCACATAACTTGACTAAATTAGTAGCTTTTACTTTTTACTAATCTTTTTTTTTCTCTTAGCAAATATTTTTTCTTTTTTTGAAACAAAGTACCTCACATTATTCTGGTCCAGTCCATACCTATGAATGCTATTAATACAGTTTGCCAATCAATACATGGATTTATGCCATTCTTCAACTTTGTATGAAATAATGGCTCACTAGGCTGAGAAAGCTGTGAAAATTATCTTTGAACATCAGTACAATGCAATCTTTACATGCTTGGTCTTATTTGATGACTCTTCCAGGTGACATACATACCTACCCTTTGAAGATGCACCTATCTATTAAACTTAAAAGTCAATGTTGAAATGGAAAAAGAAATTTAAGAAATACATTTCCCCTGGAAAAGATTTGTCTTTTTTCCCATTACTTAATGCCTTTCATTATTTTAAAACTGCGTCAGGTACCAGGAGAATTGTTTTGTGACAGTATCTAATTTATGATCTTATTATTGCATCATGGTTACTCTTTATTTGTGACTGAGAACAAAAAGATTGTCATTCTTATGAAAGATTTAGTTTTTCATAATATAGCAAATAAGTGTTAACCAGTGTCTCTTCAGAAGGCTGCAACAGATAGATGAGAAAATTTACATGCTGCCATGTTTTTCTGTAAGTTTTCTGTCCAGGCATCTAATTGCATTTTTAACTCAATTGTATTTGTAGTTTTCCTTACTTTTTTTTTCCATTCTAGTTAAATTTCCCTAAAAATGCAGCCATCTAACTTTTCTGGTTTGTCACTGCTTATTTTAGATTGAGAAGTGCAGCTTTCTTTACATGTTTGCAATTTTAAAGAAGAAGCTGACCTTGTACAGATCACATGATCCATTCATGTTCATCTGTTGCTTTCATGCAAAAATTGCCAAAGCTCAGAATTCCAGAGGTAGCACAAACAACAATGGTGAAAATATGCATTGCGCTTATTAAACCTGAGAAGAATTCCATTCCCAACCACAAAAAATCTGAGATGTCTAAAAGATCAGAAAAAAAAAGTAGCTCCTCATTTTATCTACAAAACATTTTACAAATTAATAATTTTTTTTAATATCAAACGATTTTTCTTCATAAACAGAATATCCCTGAAAGATACACTTTCAATTTTTCCAAAGTAGCTCATTCATTTTGCAGCTATGGATTCTGACAGATACACATCTTGCTTGGAAAGGAATTTGTTTCTTAGATCATCAACTTTCTCACCAGTTTGTAAACTTTTGTTATCATGTTTCTCTTCAGGTTCCTAATAAGGATGTCCAGCATAATGCACTTCTGCAGAAAGTCTCTTATTTTTATACCTGCTGAAGCAGGTATATATAAAGCAAGACAACCTCTTCCCCCAACCTCTAGCTTTGAAAATTTGATACCCAGAGTTGCTCAAAAAATACACTGTCTCTTTTGAACTGTATGCTAATGTCTTACTATCTCTAATTAAAATGATTGCCAAATCAGGTGTTTTCTCTGAAGCCCTCTTGTTACAGATCTGCCTGTCCTTTGTCACATTTTTTATGTTTTTACTGTATCTTAAAGTTTGTTCCATTTTACTAATTTGCAGGATGTCCAATTTCTTCTCACTTCCATTAATTTTGTATAGTTGTTGAACTTTCTAAATTTTTTCTAATTCCAGGATTCTGAAAGATATTGTTTCTTCTTAGTTCTTGTTCTCTTTTTTAAAGACGGAAAACTTCAGTAACAAAGATATGTCTCATTACTGCTTGCCAGAAACACACAACGTTTTTAAATCTATTTCATCTTTAGTATTTTCTTTTGGAAATTTCAAGAAGCACCTGTATAATTCTTGTATTTTTATGAGGTCACAGGATATAATTCTGCTCAGACTTTTTTTGTAGTGTTTGCTTCTTGATTACCAGCATATTAACTCCAATTGTAAGTGATGATGACAGCTGATTGTTGAGAAGAATTTGGGAGGGAGGATATCCATATATTCTGTATTGTGGCAGTGAATGGTATGCGGGAGCTCTAATTTCAAAGTTAATAATTTCCCAAATACTATTCAGATCTCATGTTTCTAACACTTTACTAGCTCTTTGTGTCACTTCCTTTGTCCAGTTCTCTACTCCATTGACCTACAGGGGCAGTTTATGGCATTTCAGCAGTCCCTTGCTCTCTGAATTTATTTAGATACCTTAAAAACAATAAAAAGAAAATAATTGATTCTGCCTATAGACTCACAGGAAAATTATTACTTTTCATTCCTCTTTCAATCTGCCTGTTCTTAGGACTATCTCCTGAAACCAAAGTGACTTCTAGCTAATAGAGTGACTTCATTTTTCTCAGTTAGATCTTGTAGAGAACAATGTGCTGTGTGTGTATGTTGTCCCTAGTTATTTTTTCGTATCCCCAGCTTACAAGTGGGTTTGGTTTACAGTCTATTACCCAGTATTTCTACCTGAATTGCCTGTAAAACCCTCTTTTTCTTGACAGGGCTATTTGGACCTTTAACTTTTTTAGATATAATTTTTATTGACTTAAAAATCCACAGTTTATCAACCCATTTTCCCTTAAACTTTTTGACAGTGTAATTCCAACCCTGTCAGACTAAGACCTGCCAGTATAGTATTTAGGTGTAATACTGAGTGTATAGTTTAAAACTGACTTTCACTTTTTTACAATAAAGATATAATACATTCTGTGGTCATTTCTCAGTCTCCTAGTGTATAGAGATTTCTATTTTTATCTTCTTTATTGTATAAAAACTACCTCTAAAAATTAACTTTTTAACCATGGTCCCAAACAGATAAATATGTCTTCTCAGACAATTCCTCAGCCCCTGCTGCTTCCTTATGCCCATCTATGTGGATCCCCAAATAATCCTTTCCACAAACTCATTTTATTTTACCTCTAACCATGGAAACTCACCCCCACCCTGGAATGGTGAAGAACAACCACCCTCTCTTCATCTTCCAGATGAAGTGCCACCTGGAGGGTTTCAGTCTGTCACCTGGGTGAAGAAGCAGTATTGTATAAAGACACTGGTGTTTGGGCAGGACTGGGAGGGTATTTCTCCTTGTTGCAGGTCATCCTCCTTCTTTCCTGTGTCAACCTATTCTTATCTCTCTATTCTTTCTTCTTGGGTTTAGAATGGTGCTTTACAATACCCATGTTTCTTCATGTGTCTGTGTTGTGGTTTAGGAATTATTTTCTCCATTTTCATGTTCCCACTGAAACTATGTGCTACTTACTCACTTCCCCCTTCCATCCCCTCTGGCGAGAGCTGGAGAGGAGAATTGGAGGCAAAAAAGGTGAAGATCATGGGCTGAGATAAGAACAATTTACTGGAAACAGCAATGAGATAAGAAAATGAACAGCACCAGCAACAATATTAATGACAAAAGTGTACTAGAGAGTGAGTGATTCAAGTGCATTCAAAGGATTTCCATCTCTGAGAAATGACATGAGGTGATATAGAATAACCTCTGGGTCCTAGCCATGCCCCCTCCTGGGTACTGCAAAAATTAACCGTGTCTTGGCTGGAGCCAGGACAGTCTGTTACCAACAGCAGTACTTTTACTGTTTCACATGTTATTGCTCAGTTATCCCTAAATTTCCTCAACCAACCATAACTTCATTCCTTTTATTTGTCACTTTTCCTTTCTGTGCTATAGATGCCATCTTTGTTTTGGATTAAAAAATAATCCACTTCTCTAAAATGGTGAAGCCTGTCATTTTCTGAAAAATTTGGCTCATAATGTTCCTGAACTAAATTCAGTTTCTGTAGAACTGCATTCGTTTCTTTTGTCTGCTTTTTGATATGCTGCTGTTCTTGAAATGTAAAATACATTACAATGCAAACTGCATTGAAATGAAAGTGGCCTCTGTTTTTTCCTTACTATTTTAATATGGGCAGTAGTCTCATTCGCTTCCTTTATTTTCCTCATGCTAGCCCTTGTGCCTTGTTGGAAATAGCTAATTTTTAGGTTATTTCTTAATGTTCTAAATTTAGAAGAGATTAGAACAGAAGATTTCATCTTCCAGATCCATACATAATTAGAGTTTTGCAGTTTTCTTCAGTATTTATCGATTACCAATCCTATTTCCAGTTTCTTCTAATTGATTTTAAACCTATCACGTCCTGATTGCACTGGCAATTTAGGTATCAGATTACTGAAGTTAAGACAGAGAGGAAAGGATAGCGCATTTTTCCTGGGATATCCATTGTAAGGGGTTTGAAGTTGTGTGTATTTCTTCAGGTTTCAGTCACAATATATTCGCTCAAGTTGTATGAAGTCAAGGATGCTCATTTTCATATAGCTCTGACAGTATTTTTCATTATGTTTAAATCAGAAAGCAGAGACTGTTGAAACAGACTGTTTTATTCATTACACTCCCCATGTTTTTGTTTACAACTCAGCAACAAATCAGACAGAAGGAATGGAAGGAGAGCACAAGAGAGAGAACACAGATTGTTTTATAAATTGCAAGACATACAAATAAGTACCTTGGTAACTGCATTTCTAGTTGGACCAAATAGAAAAAGTATTTTGCACAAATTACCTGGAAATGGGTATGTACATAAAATACTTCAAAATTGCGTGATATTATCTGAGAAATACCTGCAGCTATCTCAACCAAACTCCATATTTTCCAGGCTGGGTGTTTAAAGTTTCAGTCAATACAGTATTTTCTGCCTCTTTTATTTTTTTTGCACAAATAGAAAATATTTCTCTTCCTGAGCCCCACAGCCTGAGGTAGGACTCATCTGACTGAGTTGTTTGACTGTAATAAAAAACTCCTTGAAAAGCTGACGCAGGTAAACAAGGACTTCTAGGACAGGATTCTTCTTTTCTTAATGAGGATAGCTATAGTGAGTCAGGTGAATGATGACTGAAGCAGCCCATATATCTCTACTAATTTTAAGGAAAGTCTAGGATACAAAAAGAATCCCCCATATGTCTCAGCTGTACTTATATACATAATAAATAATATTAACTACTGGCCAATGTGCATGTTCTTCAAATTGAAAAGGATCACTACAATCACATAATCTGATTTCCTGAATCACCCAGACCTGGTAATTTACATGATAATCTTTTCACTGAGCCAAATAACTTGTGGTCCAATGAAAAAAGTCCATTTTTCCTTATCTGTCTTCTTCTTCCTATGGGATAAAACTCGTAGATCACCTTAAATTTAAAGTCAAAATGGAATGTGAAAAAGCTATTTACTAGAGTCTGGAACATTTCCATGACACAATTAGTAGGTTTGCTTTCAGCTTTACCCAAAAATATGTATTGCCTACTTACTTTACAGCCCTCTTTGTAAAGCAGTACAACCCAGTACTCAATGCCCTGAAAATCACTTCATATTTCCAAACTTGTGGTGGAAGTAAGATTGTTTGGGGTTAAGAGTTACTTTATTTTGGTATTTTATATACATTTCATTATATTGTGAAGCTGCTTTTGTTTTGTCTTTTTATTGTAGTGCTAAATTTGGCTTTAGATTTTAATAATCGTGTAGTGCTTTGAGACCATGCTGAAAGGTATTTTATCAATTTATTCTATTATTACTTTGCCCAAAGGCTCACCTCATTTTCAGGAAAGGCCACTTATTTTTTGTGGAGTCATCACTTTTCCCCTCTATTCATTCATCCTCCCTTTTCCCCAGACTTTTCTTTCTCATTGAGAAGAACAGCTATTTCTAAAGCATGGCTCTATCTGGTAGGATTGTTATACTTTGCAACTTGCCTGGTGCCAACTCTCCTCAGAAGCCAAAGGTAGCCCAAATAACATCACATGTACCCTGACACTAGGAAAGAGGAGTATAAGAGACATATGAAGGACCACAGCTGGGAATTTATTTTGGGTTCAAAAGTACCCAAAATATATATCCAGAATTTGAAAATTTTCATCCTTGCTTTCATAACTCTCCCAGCTACGAAAGCTAGATTTGAGGAGAAGGGAGAGTGTTTAATCTAGCAGTGAGAGATTAATTTCTTGCATGTTATTTGTGTTAAGGGAAAGAAAATCTCACTGAACCACAAATCTCAAGTTTTTAATGAGAGAGGAGACCTTTTCAAGCCTCACTTCGAGGCTTTCAACTAAACTCTTACCATTCACCTCTGGGCCTATAAATTGTGAGGTCTTCTGTGGTGACTAAGGGCACATCTTTTTAGAGTGAAGATGATACTTCCAGAAACAGAGAAACTCTATTTTGGCCTGGACAGCATGAGGCATATATGGCTCCGCGGTATCATTCTGGATTTGTGTCATTGTTGCTGAGGGCATGCTGTCCCATCATCCAGATCATCAAAGAAGACATTAAACAGGGCTGAACCCCGTACTGATCCCTGGCCCACACCACTGGTTACTGGCCTCTGACTAGCACTGCCCTTTGGGTTTGGCCACTCAGACAGTTTTCAATCCACATCATGGGTCATCCAGCCACCCTGTGGCTTCATCAGCCTCGCTATGAGAATGTTATGGGAGACAGTATTGAAAGCCTTTCTGAAGTCAAGGTAAACAACATCCACTGCTCTCTCTACCAAGGGGAGAGAAAGGACTTTCAAAAATTCTTTGTCTAAGTCTCTGAGGGAAGCAAATCCATCAAATAAGCTGGTTTATAGTGTGGAATAAAAAAAAATCATTCGTAAATTATCCTTTACTGCTGCCAAGAGAATAGTCCTTCTCTCCCTTTTTTACAGAAGGGAAGATAAAGGTAGACTCTTCCAAGGCAGACTATTTATAGATTACAAGTGGGACACTTAGGCTGGATTGCTTCTACAATTCTACAACTGCTTTTCTTTCTACAACAACTGCAAAGACAGCCTAGAATACAGTTATATACTTGGACCTCAGCTAATTTCCTAAAGCTAGATTGGCTGAAATCAGGCTACAATTTAAAGTGCATTTTTCACCACTGCATACCTTAGCATTTTGCTGCCTCAGTGTGTTTGAGTAGAACTGTTTAACATAATTGCTAGTCATTTGGCTAGGATGCTGAGTACTGAGATGGTAATATTTGCAGATGATGCATTTACTTAAATGACCAGGGCTGAATTATCTGTCACTACCTTTTCTTGAAACAAAATATGAATTATGTAGAATGCTGATCTGACTTGGCATTTCCTGTACAGCATACTCCCTGCCTGATGCCTATACTGAGCCTTTATCACTCATGACTAAAATCCATAAACCCCACCAGCAACAGCAGCAGCAAACTCTCCAGTGTATTTCACACATTGCTCTCTTTTATGGAATCAGAGTCCTGCTGAAAAGGAGACAGAAGTCTGGGGTAATTTGGGGCATTTAGGGGTTGAGAAAAGAAGAAAACAGATGTATTATGAACCTGACTTCTGCTCAAAACATTTGGGATTTTTTCAGAGGAAAGTTTTCAAAAGTTTCCTGATCTTTGTTGGAACATAGCTCTACAGCAAAATCCCTTAGCTGCATTCTCTCAGCCAACAAACCTTTATTCCCAGTTTTCACACATTTTGCTCTTGATTTCTGGCTCAAAGAGAGAAAGGAAAAGAGGCTCAATCACTACATTTTTTCCAAGGAGGAAAGATGGCAATATTGTCTTGCAGCATCTCAGAACCTGTGCACCCAGTGCCAGCCAGAAAACAGAAGTGAAAAGGCACACAGACACTTACCAGTTTTGAAAATGATTCTTTTTTTTCCTTTTTTTTTTCCAATACTTGAGCTTATGAAGGTACTCTTATTTTAGCCACATAAATTTTCAACTTTCCAAACAAAATTAGCTGGCAGGTCAAGAGCTATGCAAACGCTGGATTTTTTTTTTTTTGCTTCAACTCCAAAACACAGTGGGACAAGAAGAGAATACCTATTACTTACTCTCCACAGCTTAAAGACAGGTCTATATTTGGCATGGATCAAGCATGGAGCAACTTTAATAACAACACAAGACGTAGTAGTATAACCCAGGTTCATAAGTTTCTTTTTCGTTGCTTCAACAAAACCACTACTTAAATCAAACTCTCCTTAAGAAATGCTGATCTGCAGAATATTACCAGATGGGTCTCCTGCCTTCTGAAGAAAGGGGGAAATGAGAGAGCCTCATGTTTAACGGCATATGAAAGAAGAAATACAATGTGTAAACTTTCCACTGACGGATATAATAGTGTTCTCACTTTTAAAGAAAAACAGTACTTCCTAGCAGGAGGCCTGCAAGAAATTTAACAATTACTCAAGATTTAGTTGTACAGCATGGCATTTTCAAACATGTGCAGAGTCTGTTATTTTTTGTAATTAAATTAATTTAAATAATAAATAATGTAATTAAAATACATTTGGACTGTGCAATCCCTAGGGCTGGAACTGTGTGCAGAGAAGTGATGCATATTCAATGTGAGGTTTAATGAGTAAGAAAATGCAGAATACTGGAAATCTGGTAATGCACAATATAGTTTTGGCACTCTCCCCCCTCTCCCCATTCCTTTTCAGAGTAAAAGAGGGCCCAATTTAACAAATCAGGCTTTAAATCCTTCACAACTCTCTTTTCCTAAAAAGGAAATATTGCTAGTGTTTAGGATTTTTTTAGCACAACATGTGGTTACCCAAATGTTTCCCTACAATAGTCCTAGTGAAAAGTGATAGGAAATTGACTCTGTAACCCTGTAAAAGCAGTGTTTACTTTACCATCATCAGAATTTTACAGACTGTAGGAAATCGTTATTTGTCTCTTCATTTCAAGGCTGACCCTGATTAAAAAGTCCTGCTGAGATTTTCAGAAAAGACTAATGCTGTCAGAGCTTTGCTTTTAGGGATCATCACTGTTTTTCATTTTCTAAGAGTGGTTGCTGAGCATTTTCTTAATATCATTCTCTGTGAAGCCCTGCAACAAAACTGAGGGTCCCCAGTCCCTCTCCCTAACTCGCTGAAGATGTTTGGTTTTGATGTTCAGTTTTCTTGATATTGCCTGTCAGATAAATACAATTTTATCTCAGTGGTTTAAACTACTGATTGCATGCAGAAGGACTTGGCTCTTCAAGATGTTTTTCCCCCTGACTGGACCAGAGAGAGAATACAATCCAGCTACCTCTGCCTTTGGGCAAGGGGCAGGGCTGGAGCCAGGAGGTGTGAGGACTCCCAATGCCTAAGCAGGGGTGCTGCAAGGTATATTCCTCCCAGGTACCAGGGTTTGTTCCTTTGCAAAAGGACAGGAGCCTTACTGTCTGGTGGCTAGGTCAGGATGGCAAACCTCATGTGAGCCCAAGCAGTCAGCCTGAATCAGGGCTGCCCTCGCCTGCATCATGGGGCAGTACCCATGACAAAATATCAGCCTAACCAGGCTCCAATACTCTGCACACTTTTGTGGGCTACAAAAAGCTTATGCTCATGCTGCTGAGTTTTCTGATTTCATAGCCATTAAATATTTAACATTTTCATTGGGTTTTCTTTGTGTGTGTGTGGTTTTTGCCCCCTTTCAAACCCCAGTTCTTGCAGCAGGAGAAGCTGAGTTTCTCCTAAAAATTATCTGCCAGAATGATTGACGAAAATTTAAAACACAGGATTGTAAAGATTCAAAAACCAGATGAATAAATAAAATAAAATAAAATAAAATAAAATAAAATAAAATAAAATAAAATTTTAAAAAGCTCCTTACATTTTTATTGTTGTCTTAAGCGCTGATGGTTGTAAGGCCTGTCTAATGGTTTCAAGAGGCCTGAGTCAGGGGTTTGAAATCATTAGCAATATTGATGCCTCTAAGAGGTGAATGCTTAATACTGCCTTTCTTGTGGCTGGGCAAATTACTGTTCAGCCTGCTACTTTGCTTATAGACAAAAAGAGCCTTTGTTTCAAGTGCTAAATTTCAGGGAGTTGGTGCTGAAGACCCAGGAAAATCTCCTGACATATGAATATGGTGTACACGTGTATGTGGCCACTTTCTGTTCTATTTAGCTATTATCGGTATTTACATACCAGAGTAATTCAAGGTTTGAAATAAGTGATTACAGAGCAGCCAAGGGATAGTTCCCCTGAGTGCCTTAAAGACTCCATCAATGGGAATAGGCTGTGTGCACATGTCCTTTTCCATCCTTGCCATGACAAATATTCCAAACTATAAACCTAAGAGGTTCTTAACAAATGAAAGTAGTGACTGGTTTAAAGTTCTTGTGATTGTTCAGAGTAAGGTGAATTCTGTGTCTGTTTCCAGTTCTGGGCATGTCACAGAAAAGTATTTCCACCTCTAACACTGACTGAGCTCACTGGAAACTTTGTGTGCCTACACTAGAGCTGGACATGAGATTGTTTGCTTTACTACATACATAAGAGATCCCTTCACTAAATATTTCCTTCAATTTTGTATTCATTTCAAAGTTTTTAGTGTATTTATGAAAAAATATATTTTGATGTATTATATGTGTATTTATAAAAACACATAATATCCGGCTGCAGATGACAGAGGGATATTTTCACCTTTCCATGAAATGTAGCCACTTCAGTTCCACAGCGCTGTTTTCTGTGCTGGGGACATGGAAGGATTTCCGAGTGATCAGAAGGTGGCAGCAGATCTCTGTTTCATTTCTCTTGAGGTGATAACCTCTCGGAAAGAGAAAGAAGAAAAAAGGAAAGAATAAAGTTTTAAATTAACTCAATGAAGAAGAATGGTATCTCAACTTTAATGCCACAGGTAGCTATGAAAGGATTGTCGCTCACCTCTGCTGATCACATTGCACTAATTTAATAGTAGGTCCTTCACCAAATGCCTTGAAAATTCAGCAGAAAAGGGGAAGCATCCCCAGTGTGAATGGCAGCCTGGGAAGTGGCCAGACAGTGTCTGGCCTCAGTTAACCAAGGGCAAAAGTGGCCTCAGCTCTCACACCAAACACACCAGCATTTTATTTTTTTTCACACTAAACAAATACAATTATACACAAGCCTGATGCATCTGTAGTTGAGCCAATGGGTTGGGTAATGCAGCTGTCATCCCTTTCAGGAGCAGAATCCATTTGCCTTTCCATCCCCTCTGGGAGCAATGCCTGGACAGATGTAAAGGGAGGGCTTCTTTTATTCAAAGGGAAAAGTTGCACCTTTTTTCTGTGAACTATGTTCAGGGAAGTCTGCAGGAGGGTCACAATGGATCCTCCGCAGATGGGGAGCCTTCCCTCTGCACAGGAGTCCCCAGGTAGTGTCCAGGCCACATAAGAGTCAGGATTGGTAGCAGATGCCTGTGGCAGCCCATCATGCTTGCTTTGGGTGCTCGCTGGATGGACAGATGCCGGCAGCCTTCCCATCTTCCCTAACAAAGCAGAGACTCAGGATGTAAAATCCTACATTCCCGTGAATCCTGATGAATGTGTCTACAGAGGCAACCCCAAACAATCCCACTTCACAACAGGGACAAAGAAAGAGGAATTATTGATATGCCTGTCCCTGTCCTGTCTCTCCCTGTTTTTGCTGCATTGCTCTTTTCAGTATACTTATTTTTTTAGTTCTGATCTGTGGATGCTACTGACACATTGCAACTGCTCCAGTCTGTGAGCCACTGACACAGAAGGTTCACTGTTAAGAAGGAAAAGAATTCAAAGGGGAAGGAGGAAACTGCTTAATAACAGCACTAAAAAGGTCATAATTAATGATTTAGCTGTAAAGGTGAGAAGCTGAAGCCCAGCATTTACTAAATAGTGTATTGTTAAAAAGGGAAACTTCATCTGTGTGTATATATTTTAAAGCAGGTGAGGTGGAGCTTACTGATGAAGGGAAGCTTTCTTTCTCTAGGTTGATTTTAGGTGTCAAAACACATTTTAAATTAATTTAATTCCACTGGTACAAGGCAGCCAGCTTTGTTTGTTCGAGGACTGTCTCTGAATGTTTGACTTAGTTCCTTTGGAAATAAAACAAAGCACCAGGTTTGATTCACGGATACCTAAATCAAAAGAAGAGTGGCATAAGCCTCTTACCCGACCACAACATAAGGCACACTCTTTCACTGCATCAAATCCAGTGGTGTGGGTGGTCAATTTAAAATACATCTGTTACGAAAATAACCAGGTTTGACTTAAGGACTGCATGGGAAGTAGAGGAGGTGTCCTGATGATTAGTTATCAGCACAGTTAAACACTGTAATTTTCAGGTTGGATGATCCTAACTGATACAGGAAAGAAAGCAGCTAGAGAGTAACAAGGACAATTAATAATTTAATACACCACAGAGACTTAGTCAAAAAGGCATCAGATATCTAGAATCGGAAATGGGAAATCTTGTCCATCTGTCCACGAAGATTTGCATTGCACCACGCACTCTACAGTTTTCTGCAGTTTGCATCAGCCATCAGGAAATTCTCAAGTTCTCAATTTGTCAATATTCAGAACTTAGCTTCAGATAAAATATATTTCACTGGACAATGTTAAAGAAATAAATCATAATGTACAGATCAAGCTGATAGCTATTTTTTCATGACCAGCTTCTCATGTTAAGGACTCCCCACCTCCCCTCCTCTGATTTTCATTGGATACTATTGAGCTCAGCACCAGTGCATGTCAGTTATGTTACATGGCTCTCCATTCACACAACTAAAAGCAGAAGCTGGCCTTTAGCTTTAAAGTCTTTTAATTCAATTTAATTACAATGTTAATTTTTATGATGATTATTTTAATTTACTGTGAGTATAATTAAAATATAATATACAGAGTTCAGAAAGTCTATTTCTAGTAGAACCTTTTTAAAACATCATCTCAGTTGAAATGAAGGATAACACACAAAAGGCCCAACCACTGGCATGAAAAGAAAAGGAGGAAAATAATGAGACAAGCAGTTCTTAGCAAAGGCTTCAAAGGGTGATGCTGTTTGGTGGAGCTATGCCAGATTAGTATTACAAAATCCTTCAGAATAATTTACAGGAAGAAGTTCATTTTTTAGGAAGGGGATGTCACTAGCAGAAACAGTGCCAGTATTGTTAAAAAACGTGGTTTTGGACAGGAGGTTGGAATTTAATCATTCAGATCCTTGAGGTAGGAAGAATAAAGGAAAGAGATTTGGAATAGTTTTATGCCAAACTAGTCAACAGATGGCTCAGGACCAAGACTCAGCCTGTAAGGACATATTCCTACCTTGGGGAACACTGGTCAGTCAGCAATGGGCCTGTTTCTATATCATGCTGGAGGAGGGAGAAGGTGCAGATCTCGGTTTGGTCTGGTTGACTGGAGCAGCACTGTAGCAATATGTCTATATCTCTTTGGCCTCATAACACCTGGCTGCGAATAAAAATAGATTTTAGAATATGCAAGTTGGATATCTGTGCTTTAGAGGATGAAAGAAACTCCAAGGAGGTGTGAGGGGCAGACTCTGTGAGACATTGAGTCCACCTCTAGCAACTCAAACTGAAACTGATATGAACTAAAGACACTTTGTCCCTCTGGGGGTTAAACCTGAGGTAAAATAAGGACCACTTCTTTCCTGGTGTCTTTTTTCCGAAGCTATTCTATAAGACTAAAGGATGCTGATTTCCCTTGCATTATAATTATGACATGAAAGCATTTCCATTTACTCCTTTATTTCTAAATTGGTAACAACCTGAGCTGATTGTTACTATTATTTACAGACTTAATCATACTTAAATATTTGCTTTCTAATTGAGACCAAACTCTTGGTTAAATGAAAAAAATAAATATCGCCATGATTTTCACAAGTTACAAGGAATGTATTATTACACTCATAGCTCTATAGAGAAAGTAATATGAACACAAGGCACAAAGTAAAAAACTAACTTCTAATTAGAGATGACAAAAAGATATTATACTTTATGCTGGCAGAAACAACTTGTAGGTCAGTCTCCTCTTTTTGTGTCATGTTGTCTTTACACGTGCATGGTTGCATTGACTCCAGTCACAATTTTCCTGATGTAGACTTGTGCTAGAGAATAACAGCAGTCAAAGTTCTGATGGCCCATCAAAAGTTCAACATTTGTTTACCTGGAAATTGGTAAAGAAATAAGAAGTCCTTATTACCTCTTTTAAGCTATGACACTTGAGCTGCAACCCCACACCAAACCAACTGGGGCAAGGCAAAGTGATTTCACCAAAAGATAAGGAGGATTCGGTTTCCTGCCTTAGTTCATCCTGACCTGAATGCACCCACCTTCAAAACACACCACAGAGACTGTTTTTCCTGAAGTACATTATCTGGAGAAGAGCAACCATCTGAAAAAAACACGGCAGAAATAATTTTGCTCTTTCTTTTCAGCTACTGGCTTTTGTATGTCAGAATTAAGTTCTTTAGAAGTGAAACACTGGTGATACAGGTAGGCTGTACAGATGAGGAAAACCACATGAAACTGTCATAGTATGTCAGATCAAAGGTCCATTCCAATATCTTCTAAAGGAATCTAAAAAAAGATAAAATTAATCACAATACTTTTGTGAAACACATTCTCCAGTCTCTATTGATTTATGGCTCAAGAGTGCCTTTGCATGTGATCTTTGCATTTAAATGAAAATAAAAAGCTGTACAGCCTGAAGTGGAGGGAGAGGGCAGGCATTTAGGGGAAAAGATGGTTGAGAACACAGTAGAGGGGTTAAGAGCAGGAGGCATCTACCCTGGTTTCAATAAAAGGGGGACACTGACCTCAAGCACAGGGAAAATGCACTTTTGATTTACTGGTATTTGTATTCTTACTCATAGCATTCTGTAGCTCTTGTCATATAAACTCTTGTTAAATCTGTGAGACCATCTACAGAGCACAGTATTACCCCCTTATTGTATCAGACTCAGTAGCTCTCCTAACAACAGAACTTTTCTCAGTCCTATGCATGATGTAGCTTGAACTTTTTCTGATGTCCGCTTGAGATGATATGAACTACAGCAAAAACCTTTTAAATATGTTCTTTTATATACCTACTATTTGCTAGTAGGAGCAATATTTAGAGTAGGGAAGGACTGGTGGTGAAAAGAATGTTTTATTTCACAGTAAAAAGGAAATATTTTAAGAGTACTTTCTATGGCAGTAAAGCAGGGACTATTTAAACATGACATCCATATTTATAATGAGTGCACTTTGATCTGTAAACAATCCTTAAAAATTAAGCAGGGATATTGCTTTTAATAGTTTTTTTGCTGGTCCTGACCTACAGGTGTGCACAAAGAGACCATGTTTCCTACTGCAGTCAATTGACTTCCCCTGATTTACAGCATTTTCACTCCCTGCTCCTTGTGCTCCAGAGATTTGAGTTCCATTTTTCTATTCAGACCTGACCTGGATTTATTTTATTTTATTTTATTTTATTTTATTTTATTTTATTTTATTTTATTTTATTTTATTTTATTTTATTTTATTTTATTTTATTCCCCAGCTACTCCAGGCAGCAAGATAAGGATTACTTTCACACATGACTCTTTGTTTACATAACGCTTGCTTCCACTTAGTAAGAAATACATTATTATTTCAAGTTACATTTCCTTTGAAAAACAATGGTTTAATTTGAGCCGTGAAATGTTCCTTTACACTCCTTTTTTTTCCTAACCTTTTTCAATACGAAGCTTCAATTAAAATATAAAAGGCAGACTCAAGTTTTATGCCTAGTTCTGTTTGTGCACTTGGGGTTTCCCCTGAAGTTTGTACTAAATTGTCATTTTAGAGACACATTTCATTCAAAATTCAGTAGCTCTGTGAGAGAGCCATGCACCATTTCTGTGTGCTATCATTCCCCCAAGGACTTTCCAGATGTGAGTTTCTGTGCTTTGGATGGCTAGGAGGAAGGATGAGAAGGTGGGAAACATGGACCACCCCTCTTAGCCAGCAGAAACACAGTGACAAGGAAGCTGTGATGAAATTGTGACATCTACTTTACTCTTCTGAGAGAGGACTCTGGGACAACTAGGAATTGAGTAGGCACTGATAATTCTGTTTGAAAATGCAATCACAGAGAACAAAAGATAATGGGAAAATGAAGGGGATCCACCTAATCAGCTATGTCCACAATGCATCCTAGGCAAAATAGGCAACTTTCTCTGGCTCCTGACTTTAGTTAAATGCTGTTAACTTTACATTTTTAGCTCCTGAAAGAAGAATTTATGGCAAATCCCACAAAAGAAGCATGGCAAAATGTGGTTCATTATGGCACACTTTTCTCCAAACGGAAGTATGAGTGTGTTCTTGTTAAAAAAATCAGGGTACTGGACTTACTCTGGAGCCCCACAGCCAGCAACCAAAAACAAAGCTGTTGGCAGCCCACTGCTTGCAGAAGGTCCCTTCTCTTAATCTGAGATCCAAACACAAGAACACCAAAATCCAGTGCAGTGACTGTGATAATATAAAGTTACATTTAACCAGGTTATTCCATTATCAGCTGTCCTATTGTGAAGGTAAGGAGCTGAGCATAGATGCCATGCTTTCCACAATGTTTTTATGCTCTCAGCTGATGAATGCAATGTGAACACAGGTAGGGGGTACTGTTGGGGCAGTAGGAAGTTAAAGCCACTCCCGTTACACCTGCACCACATCCCTGGATGAAGTGTCTGCGTGCAGTGCAACATCCTGCTCCTCGTGGGTCCTGCTCCTGCTGACATTTCATAATGACTGTGCTGACAGTTTGTGTCCTGCACCTACAGGTTCTCTTTTCTGAGGCTCCCAACACACTCTTTAAATACAAGGTCTCAACAGAACAAACTGTTCATAGCTGAGTGTAAAACCACCTGCAGCCCAAGGTTCTTCACTCCTTTAAGTGAAAGAGAAGATGAGCTTAAAACAGAATCACAGCTACAGGAAATTCCAACCTGCCGTTTTCTATGACTAACAGGAATTATTTTGAATGCTACTCTTTTAAATTAAAAAGTGTGCTTCAGCAATTCTTTTTCAATTATTAGGAAATAATCTTTTGTTGAATTTATCTTTCTTGCATATTTGTCAAAACCCACTGAATTTTTTCCTGGCATGAACACAGAACATTTTGTATAGGCCTGGTCTGCATTCACATCAGTACAGACATGGCTGTAGGTGTTTGGTTTCCTTCTGAAATAGTTGAACTGGTACGAGTACTATAGTGGACTGTTACTCTAAGATGGAGACATTTTATCTTGATTTCATTACAGCAGTCCAAATTTCTGCATTAGATAAGACCTTGATATGTGTAGTAAAAATGAGATACTGATCTTAACCAGCCTATTAAGGACAGTCTGTTCTCGCCTTTGATTACTTAATTGTACTTTACTATAGGAGAATCTCTCTCCCCTGCCAAAGTCAAGACCAATGTTCATAATAGAAAGAACAAATATCTGTAAGCTACAGACTGTACCTTGAGGGACATCCTAGAGCCAGAAAGGAAAGTATAATGAGGAAAAAACAGTAATGAATTTTTTTTGTCACTTATCATAAACATCAGAAGAAAAAGAAGTTAAAAACCCTGAAACCTAAAGCAGTAGCTGTAGTCATGCTTTTGGCTAATTCAGGTTGTTTGCTCTTCATTTCAATTTTAATGAGTCACTGAGGTGTGTGACTACAACTGGCTATTATCCTTTTAATCTTGATGTTTCCAAGAAAATACTCGAATTTAGTGCTCGCGTAATGTAAACATAAGATTTTTGTTATGTTTTTCACAGTTTTATCTAGGTGAAGAAGTATATTTGCATTCAGTATCAGCCTGCTCACAACATATCTTTACCACTGTTTCTCTGAGGGATGCTATTTGCTTCCCTGTAAGAACACATACATTCAAAGTAGACACCTTGAAACACAATCACCAAGATTTGCAAGTTTATTCAGCGCCCAGAAAGAAATCTTGAAGACAAATTGGACAAATAGCACTTAATCCAATGCATGCAGAATTGGTTGTCTTATAATGTGAATCCAAACACCCAGTGTACTAGAGCTACCGCATAGATGAGGTGGAATTGGCTGAAGGGAAATGGGAGCAGGGGGAAAGAGAGATTAAGAGAGAGAGAGAGAGAGAGAGAGAAGAAATAGGAAATCTCAGACTCCAGTCAGAATATCAAAAGCCCTTCCTTTGTGTTTTGTTCAACAATTGCTTGATATAAAGGAGTATTTATCTGTTATATCTGAAATTGTCATTGGATAAAATACATAAAAGGGCACTCCTAGAATAAATGGACATGTGGATATTTGAATCCTGTCAAACAGAAAAGAATGAATGTGGGCCTCCCATGACCTGGTCAATTGCTCTCTAGCTATCACCTTTGTGTACAATGAGTACATGGTCTGCTATGGTCCCTCTGTGATCTGTCCTGAGTTTTTTTAATATGCAAGGACTTCTGTCCAAATGCTTTAGGTATGGTTTTAGAACACAGGCTCACTTGGCAACTTCAGAGGCCTTGGCAGAGGAAGACTGCCCTCTGAATCCTCCTCAGATTTTGCTGTTAGATAGAGCCCAGCTAAAGTGTAGCTCTTAGCCTGGACACTGCTTTGGTTTCCTGGGAAACCAAAAGTTGTTTGGTTGGCAAGAAAAAGTTGTGACATCTTCACAGTCGCAGGCAGCTCCACTAGCATTTTCAATCATTTTTCAATTTACTTTATGTGACTAATGCCTCATTTTGGAACCTGATCTCAAGTGGTGTGCACACTTACTTTAGACAAAGGACACCATGTTGAGAGTCACAAATCTGAGAAGCAAATGGAGAAAGAAAGTAAGTGTTAGGTAGTAGACACAGAGCTAATAGATAACATTAGATGCATTTCAGCTCATAAGTTACGGTTTAACTGTCTTGTATAAACCATCAATTCTAAATACTCATTTGCACACATGATGTTTGAGACAAAAAACCTCATAATTTGCCCAGGCTACCAAACTACATCTAGAAAGAAACAAGTAAAATCATAGCATGTTGGGTTTTTTCAGTACAATCCATGCACAGCTGTAAGCTATTCTCTTTGCATCTTTGACAGAACATCAACTACAGCCATTCCGTAGCTTTAGGATGATAAATCAGAGGGGCCTATGGAAGGAATGGACATCAGTAAGATGCGGAAAATAACAAATGAATTCCCCTTTTAACTTTCATGTTGAAATGTTCAGTGTCTTGTGCCCCAAAGCTGCATAATAAGGAAAACAAACTTTCAAAGAGCTTTCAAAGTTTGCAAGGGTCACCTCTGTGTACTCCCAGCCAGCACTAAAGCTACAAGTGCTATAGAACACATGGTTAACAAAGAAAAATTTATGAAATTTAGAATATCCTGTCTCCTAGCAGATTGTAGAACCACATAAACCTGGCATCTAGACTCCTCACTGGCATTTTATGTGTAGCAATGATTTGTGTCATAGAAACATGGGAGTCAGAGTCAAAAAATGTACGGCTTGTTAGAAGGGTTTGTCGTCTGTTAAGGTAATTGCTGATGGCAATAAACTTTTAGGGCTTTTTTTGGTAAGATAAGACTCTCAGTCAGGTAGAATCATTCCTCATAGTCCCTCACCCCACCCAAATACACGTATTTCCACCCTAAAAGGGAATCCATATCAGATTTTCTTCTACTTTCATCCTTTTTACCTATAGATAATTTCTTTTCTACTGTCCAAAATAAAATCCATTCTGTCTTTAGGTGGTCTCAAGGTAACTACTTGCATATCTAATTTTTGTTTCTTCCAGCATTTGGAGACAGTGCTTTTCTATCTTGCAATCCATTAAATGAACCAATCAATTTATTTCAATAAAAAAAACTTCAATATAGGAATGAAATATCATAGGGCGGTGCCCAAAACAGCCCAATGGGATAGTACTTTCTCAACACATATACACTAAGAAGAAGAAGAAGAAGTAATGTAGAGCCTTGTGCTACTCACCGTCATTCTTAAGTCTCTCTGCAGCATTTTTTTCTTCCTCCTATGGAATATCTGCCTTTGGCATTACAGTATTTTTCCCCACTTGTCTCAGTTTTCTCAGATTGATCCGCAGTTTATTTTGTCCTGTCCATAAGATTCTCTCTCTCTTTATTTTTCCTCTATTGTTTGCACCATCTTTCCAATTTATCATTAGCTGTGAATTTAATTAATCTGTGGTCATTAATGTTCATTTGATATGCCTCACTAACTGCATCCTTCTTCTGTTTTTTAAAGACATTTAATAAATAAAACCTAATAGAGATCCCTGTGGTACCTCACTAGACACTTTAACCTAGTTTGATACTTGCTACTTAACTGTTTACCAAGCTCCTTTGAACACTCTTCAAACCACAGAAGAGCATGTATATTCAAACCAAACTGAATTAATTTTTTAGTCCAATTTTCATGAGACTCCATATTGAATGCTTTAGCTGAATGCAAATAACTTACGTCTCACTTTCCCTTTTATCTGTGGAGGTGCTGATTCTTCAACACTTATGATCATGCTTAATTTTAAGCATGTGTTTAAAGTAAATGAAAGTAAACGCTACTTGCAGTTAAATGAGTCACACACATGCTTGCAAGATGGTGGCTTATTTTCCTGCCTCAAAAATGGTTACTGTAAATATGGGGTCTTATTGTACTTCACATCTTTATCTCCAGAGCACAATCCCTCCAAAGTTAAATGCAAAGAGCTATCTATATAACATGTCTAAATTCTCGGTGACAGATAAGTCTCAATTTTGCTTCGTGGTATATTTAAGGGGAAAAAAATTCAGATATAGTGCAGCAATAAAGGATAAAATAATAAACTCACACAACAATAACCAAAGACTTTACAAAAAACTCATGAAGAAAAAGAAATGAGAAAGACCCTTTGAATAACATGCACAATTATTCCCACTCAAACTAAAGATTAAAACTGATGTTCTCCTATAAGAACATGCAGCTGTGTTCTTGCCAACATTAGTGCTGAAGTTGTCAAAAGTTAGGCCAAAACTTCAAAAGATATATGACAGTGTCAGGCAGGCTTATCGTTTACTGTAGACTTCTATAAAAATATTTCCAATTTCTATAGTACTGATTTCTCAGGCCTTTCAATTACAGCATCGTGAAAAAAAGCATTACACACCAGAACAGGAATTTAAATGCATGCAATTTTTTAAAATTTAAAATGTGAGGGTAAACTAAAAGGTCCTGATTGGATGAAATTAGCTTGCCTTTCAAAGGCAAAATTAGGGAAAAAAAGGAGAGGATCAGAGCAGGGATTTACTGTGAAAAAAGGTAGAAAATCATAAAACAATTTACAGATGACTTTGTTTGCAGCCCCTGACATCTTTCCATTTCAAAAAACAAAGTCCAAATTATCCTTGTTCCCCAGCAGTGGATCTGACATCCTCTACACCAGGACTGACGATGAGCCGTGTCACGAACACAGCACCTTTTGTTGCAATAAATGGCTCATGGCAGGGATGCTGGTTGAGATGACAGGGTCCCCTTGCATCCTATACAACAGGAGGACTGGTACAAAGCTTTGAGGTTTCCTGTGAGTGGAAACCTCATGGAAATGGGTAAAGTAAAATGTTTAGAGATAGTCAGAGAAATGTAAGAAGGAGCACAAAGAACGTCTGGGGAGAGACACTTTAAAAATCATGTCCTCAAAATCTTAAGTTGCCTGATGAGAAATACTGAATGCATAATACATTTATATACACATCTGGGACAAATACATTTTACTCTAATGGAGGTGAGTAGAAGGCCAATGGTTCTTTTAATCAAACAAGTTGAGAAGGAAATTCACCCTTAATTTGTAGACTGGCAAAGACATTTTCTCACTTAAAGTCTTTACTTAGAGAAAAATTAGACAATTTAAAAAATATAAATCAATGAGGAAGAAAGAAGCGAAGATTAGATTACTTTAATCATAATGTCAGAAGTGACTTTTTTGTCTGTTCACAAGTACCAATTTAATTTCAAATAATCTAGACACATACATCTGTTTACATAAATACGTGTGTAATTTTGTTTGCAGTTGTCAATGTACTTTATAAGTAGATAATATATTGAGAAGACTATACTATGCTATTTTATGTAAAATTAAATAGGTAGCTTCCTACATATATAATGTTTATTTTTTATGTAAATGTTTTAAATAAATTAATGTTACTCAATTAAAGTGAACAGAATAAATAACAAAACAGGTTTTATTTAAAATAAATAAACTGGGAGACCAGAGAAAATTACTCTAAGTGCAAGTGGCAGACTGGGGAACTGAACCCAGAAGTGCTAAGTGATGCCAACAGTGATTAGATTGCCTCTGAGAATTGAATAATGAGCAAAACTCTTGGGACATAAATAAGAGGAAGGAAACTCTCTAAGAACTTCCTCCCTTAGATCTCTTTTGTGCCTACAATCCTGCTCCCATTGAGCAATTCAGCAGCTCCTGTGTCAGCTCTGCTTAGCCATCTTCAAGGATCCTTAAATTTTACCCTGGTACCTTTTGCTTGAGTAACTGTGCTGCTCAGCTCCATTGAGATCAAAATGAAGCAGCTTGGAAAGAACCCACAAAGATCCTTATCAAAACCATAATGAAGAAATTATGGTTCTCTGCCCTGGAAACCTGATCATACAACTCCTGAGAGGATTGTGTCCTCCGAGGTCAAACAACTTCTGCCAAATATTTCAGTGGGACAGTGAAAGCTAAAATTTACATAAGAATAAATGTAAACAATATTTGTTGTAGTAAGAAAACTATATTATTCAATTTGTTCTTCATTTCTGTCCTGTCTGCTATGAGTTGGAAATTTTACTTTATCCTTTGAGAATCCTATTTTGTGTGGATATAAAATGTGGACCTAACCATCTTATGGAGCAGTAGAGTGCAATGCAAAATATAAAGTCCAGTTGGATTGAACTCCCTCTTTATTTCAGGCAACATAATTCACATGAAATGAAGTGCATTATTTCAAGTGAATTAGGATTTTTTTCACTTTTATGACCATCCTGTATTCTCCTTATATTGTATTTTCTTCATTTTTTGAGTAAGCAAATGTGAGAAATATCAGTAATAGATGTTTTATTTTTTTGTAATATCAATAAATATTTTAAATTACATAAATAAGATAAAATATATTATATACTATAAAATATTATAAATATTATATGAATACAGATGTTTCTATGCTTGTTTCATCTGTATAAAACAGCACATTATTTTCATTCTTAAAAAAGCAATTGAAGATAAATATGTTTGCTAAAATTGTTTAATGCTTGCACATAGCATTACCAATTTCTTTTGATTTTTGATTTTTGATTTTTTTTTTTCTTTTCAGTTTTTCCAGTGGGAAAGTGGATCTAGGCGACATCTTTTTCATGCTGAAACTTTGGTTTCATCCTTTCTTCATTTTTTTAAGGGAATATATGATGTTGTCTTACCTGAACTTTCTATCTTTAAATATTACTTCTGAGATTTCCTATGTCATGCTGGGTTATCAATAGCCCTTCAAGCAGACACCAATCTACACCACTGAAGACTGCATATGTTACAATCCAATCCCTTTATATTGTATTTCATTTACTGCACAAACTTAATTATCTGGACTGCTCTATTATTGAATCAGCCCCAAAAGACCAATTTCCCATGTCTTACACATATTTATAGGACTTGAAGACTTCCTGAATGTTGTATTATAATGCTAATTAGTGTAGTATTTGATTGTTTAAACAAATCACTTACCCTTTGTTGACAGTTAGTTTAGCTATTGAACCCATAATTTTATAACTTTTGGAGGCTCCTTTCCTAAAGTGTGCTCAAACATCAGAGATAATACAAAAGTATCTCCAAAAGTCTCTTCTCCCAGCAGATAGGACTGCCTATATGCTTTGAACAGTGTATTGACACATGCTTAATCTTTAAAAGAGGCCCTGTTTATCAGGAAAGAGCTTGTAGAGATTATAGACTAATTCTGCTTTATTCCCTGTCATATGTCACAGAACAGCAACACTTTGGAAATTCAGATCTTAATACAGACCTTTGGTCAACAGCTACCCCTAATTCTGTCTGCCTCCAGCAAATAATTATGCTGACCAGAAATAAAACAATTTAATTAATCAGTGTAATATCTCTGCTCCATATGCACCTGCATTTTTTCATCATGGTGAAAGCAAGTATTTTCAAATTTTTAGATGGCCAAAAGGGGTCTCATTTTCTCCTAAGATTTGGAAAAAGCATTTGCCACTTCTTACCACATAAAAGTGTAGCTTTTAGGATCAAATACTAAGTAAGCAGAAATTGGGATAAAACATTTCCTTCCGTAGATATATACTATTAACATGAGAGTAAAAGTAACAAATTGAAAGTGCAAACAAATGTAGTCCAAAGCCAACATGGAAAAGGCAGGGTTTTCCCACACGGTGGGGTTTTTTCTCCCCTGTAAATGATTAACCCACCAGAGCACCTAAACACGATTCTCTCTGTTTTCCCAGACTAAATAACAATTTTCACTATCTTCATTGGAAACCTTGCAAAAGAAACAATACATTCCTTCCAAAGCATTTACAAATATTGAAGTAATCCTGTACAGCCCTACTACATAACTCTCAGCTGGGCAGCCATGGTAACATGTCTTTGGTAACTGAAGAATAAGCACCCCTTCCTTCTAGGCAATTACCTACCAACTCAATTCCACCCCTCCAGCATGTTTCTACACGGCAGAGTCTTTGTGACTTCATTTTTCTCTTTTGCTTGTGGCACATGGCCTGGAGAGGGCTTCCTGAGAAGTCACAAGATCTTTATAGCGTCAATAGCCCAACACTTGACCTCTTGGGAATGTTCCTGCTTTCAAGTCTTCTTCAAGATGAGTGAAGAGAAAAGAGGCACACACTGGCTCAGGGAAAGCCTGAGGGTAGCACCTTTTCCTATTGCTGTTAAACCTCCACTTCACAACAGATAGCACCAGATAAAGCATTGTTCTCTGTTATTCTACTGGAGTCCTGCTACAATGGCCTTTTTTTTTTTTTTGGGTGGATGATCAAGATTCTTGATTTTAACGGCTGTTGAAGAAGCTTTGAATCATAAAGCGAAGGCCCAAAACACATTGATCAGGTTCTCTTGAAAGGCTTTGGGTTTGGATTTTGGCTCTTCTTTTTTTTCCTTTCTTTTTGTAATTTAAACAACAAAGGCAGAGGCTGAGATGCTGGATTCTGAGATGCTCTCAAATGCTATCTTTTTATTAAAATGAGATAAAAAGCAAAATGTTGTCAGGGAAAGACATAAGTAAAAGAGTAATTCTTAGAGGAAAAATGTTTTAAGAACAGCTCATGGGACTCTGAAAGATTCTGTCTATTCCATTTTCTTTTTCTGTTTTACAATTTATACATTCTTTATTTTAATTTTATTCATCTTTGCTTTACCAGGACATTCAGTAAACTAACTATGCTCAAATCCTCATCACATCAAGAGGAAGTCAGTACATGAAATAAAAATACATTATTTTTCCATATTGTAATAACAAGTAAATGTACTGTTAGTACATATTCACTTGTCTTTTTTACATCAACATTACCCTCAAACATTTTACTTGAGGTCTTTGTCATTCTTCTGCTGAGATTAATTCTCATAGCTTATATTATTAGGCTTCATGAAACCAAAATACTACAATGTACAGCTTGCTTGCTTAGGGAAGAGGTGAGCAAGGCTTGTCTTTGCATTGCAATATCTATTCCTGTTTTGAGGACAAAAGTTCCTGCATGGCACCGCCAGTCACTCTGGTCACTGTTCAGGACAGGAAAACCATCATATCTCTTCTTCACTCTGCATTATTGTGTTGGTTTGGTTTTTCTCACGAGTAAAAGAAAAAAATCCAAAACAGCCAAACAACCAAGCAAACAAAAAGCCCACCGAGGTTCAGGAGGGGATCATGTGCAGCTGGGTGTCATTCTAAAATGAAATTTTGGATGGGTTTGAGTCACATAACATAGCTGAGAAGCACCACAGGACCACAGTCTGGGCATAAGACTTCTGAGTTCTTACTATATTGAATGCAGAGGTTTACACTCAGGCAAGTTGACACCCTTAGATGCTATACTGCCATGCTGTGCTATTCTAGATAAATATTCCCCAAGTATTTCAAGGATAATACTACCCAATTTTGGTTCAAAACAAAAGGAGAAATAATTTTAAACCCACCTTCACTTTGCAATGAATGATGGTACCTAAAGTCAAGCTTGTTCTTGCCATATCTGGCAAAATATAAAAACTAAAAAGCAAATCAATCAGGAACTACCAAGGAAGGGATTCGCAGAGCTGCTTGTAGTCCAAAGCAGAAGTTTGCTAATCAACTTGGGCTAGGTAGGTCATCCAATTTCATTTTGTGGCTGTTGTTTGAGAGTTGCTCAAGAAATGTTATTTAGTACAAGGCAAACCATGTCAACAATTTAACAGTGTACAAGACTGCATTTTAGTGCTATGAAATTTTACAGACACCATCTAATTTATTAGAATATGTACACCTGCTTTCCTCCTTGCTTTTCCAACAGGAATAGTCTTCCCCCTAGTGCCAAGACAGTTGAGATGCTGTTTCCTGAAGCTGTAGCCTCTCTAATGGGCAAAAATGTATAATACCAGCCAGCAAAACGGATTTTCCTACGGTAGAAGGAGCATCTGTTGCATTGTCCACCACAGGGATAGTCAAGCTGTGAACTTGCATCGCATGTAGGACTTGGGAAGTTATAGGATGACCCACCTAAAGAGTTACACCATACAATGGGTGTCAGGGCATTCTCATCTCAGATGACTCCACAGTCCGGTCAGGTTTCACTATTGGATGTTTTCTACACTACTCCTTATAAATTCTAACTGAGGTTGAGGATACACAAAGAAGAAAAATACCCAGTGACTTGCCAAAACAAAGATGGCTTTCCAGTTTCATGTCTTCCATCCAGACTTTTACTGGGCTTTTGCTTTCTAAATCATACAGGCAAGATGTAGAATTATATACTATAACTATAAGGAAATTTTGGACTTCGTGATTTCACTTTCCTACTGTATTTATTTCTATCACAGTACTGGCAGGAAGTTCCAGCCAGGAGTAGGATCCCAATGTGCTAAACCTACATGAACACCTACATAGAAAGATGTAGATATCACCTGAAGAACAATCCAGGGCAAAACTTATCATGGATAGGAAAAGTAGACCTAGAAAGTTGTGTACGGCCAAGAAGGTGAAAAATTTGAACCAGTCTGCAAGATGGCACTGGTTCCTCCCAGGAGGAAACCATGGCTGCCAATTCCGACATCCTGGTTACTGCAGTGCGAACTTCAGATTGCTGCTGCAGAAAGGTTCTGGTCAAAAACAGCCCCTAGACACTGCACCAAATGCTCTGAATGGATCTGATGCTCATTAGAAAGAGTGCACCTTCTACTTCATTCACCTCTAAGCTGAGAAAGAAGAGTATAATTGAACATGCTTCCCTCTTTAGAGCAATTTGTTCATGAACGTTGTTACCCTGAAAGCAAGCAGGCACAAAAAGAACTCCTTCCTCAACTGGGGAAAGAATGTGAGCACATTCTTACACAGCCTGTGTACAGGAAATCATTCACAAACCTTCAAAGGCATTGATGGGGGAAGGGAGAAGGCTGGAATGGCATTCCTTGGGCAAGAGCACATGAAAGTCTGGTTGGATTAGTGTAATATATTACACAAATGTGACACAAAAATGTTCATGGATTACACTTCCTTCACTGTATCATATTAGCACCTCATCATCCCAGCCTACCACAAACAGATGCTAACAAGATATGAGAAGAGAGCTAGAATATGCTGAGGTTTCTGTCTCACATTAGTAGTGTGCATAATACACTGTGATTCTGCTTGCCAACATGTGATGCACAAATTACTAATGCATAATCTTTGAAAAGAACCGAAACAAAACAAGACATTAGTATGAAAAGTGTGTTTACAATGTGCTGCAAAAATGAAAACGTGTGCTCTGTGTGGAGAAAATCTATCCCACCTCCTGCAAGATCACAAAGATAAAGTGGAGCGTGTTAAAGTCCCTAACTGGCACTCGCTAGAAAGGTGCTGTTCCTTTCCAGTGAGTTTCTTAAGATACTTTTGAGTAAGTCTTAAGGCATTGATTTACTCAAATTATATTATTTTAGCAGGGTTCATATGGTTTTTATTTAACTGGATCTTTTCTTTGCAAGTAAAGTTGGCCTTGGTGTTGAATCTGAGGATAGAGAAAAGCATCAGTCACGTGCCAGCCCAAGCTCCAGCAAAGCCTCTGGGAGATCTCAACTCAATAGACTTTCTTCCTCACATTCAGTCCTACGATTCATTACATATGATGATATTACACATAGACAATAGCCTTATTATACTGGCTAATTACCTTTTAAAGGGCCAGAAGGCTATGCAGATGCACATGCTCACGTTTATACAGTAAAACGCACTTTTGTCCCACGCAGCCTCATTTGTCATTCAGAGATAAAGTCCATGAATTATTCCTGTGCATATCTGAAGATGCCTTTTTTCATGAGCAACAGATGAAATTTTCAGCTGCTGAAAAAACAGCCTTCCAGATTGCAATCTCAAGTACTTTACTGCACATGAGTATGTAGGAAATTATAATTATTAATAATAATAACAAAGAATGAAATGCACACTATATAAACTGGGTTAAGCTGTGCATCAAAAGTTTATTTTTGTTTGGTTTTAATATATTTACATGGGGGAAATAAATATAACAGATAAAATCTCCTTGGCTTTCTCTCTCGCTATGGTAATTATGCCAGGCCTTCAGTGCAGTAAGGTTGCGATTATACAACCCTGTTTCTGGTTTCCTCTGGACATATGTGCAATATATACATTGCACATAAATTGGCTCAGGCTAATTATTTTTAAATAACATGTATGCTTTTAAAAATAGTAAGCAAAAATGGAACTGCCTAAATCTATTGTGGGTCATGTTTTGTTTTTCCCCAGGCATTAAAAACCTGTGTCTGATCTTTTCTTGAAAACATTTTTGAGGGGGGCAGGGTAGGGGGAAGATTTCCTCTCAGGTTGAAAACCAGATATGCTTTGCCCTGTTCTGTGTCCATCACAGCCACAGCACTCCGGTTTGAACAGACTCTCATCTGTTAGAACTCAAATATGGAGTTGCAGCCTGAAAGGATTTTTTTTTTTTTACTCACGTGATTATAAATAAGGGGCTATAAGGCATGTTTGGACACAAACCTGGTTTTATTACTTTGGAAAAACTTGCTTGTCAAACAGCTGAAATATAAGTTTTCAAAAATTTGTTACTTGTAACATAAGCCATAGCAGATTATTTCACAATGCATAACAAGCGTGTTGTGGGAGGAAAACTGTAGCTGCTGGAGGCATAACAGTGAATGAGCACAATGGTGGCATTTCAAGTCCTGATAGGTACTTTTGTCAGGGACATCAAAGACGCTGGCAACAGCAAAGTCGCTACAATCATGTGGAAGTGATGGGAGAGGTGTAAAGCACTGATGTCTCAGCACCACTGTTACCTACCTGCAGGAATCTGATGCTCCCCAGTGCTTCCAGGAGTGGCTGGACTCCTTCCACGGCTTCTGAGGTGCATCTGCCTTTTCCTCAGCTGATTCTACTGTTTAGAGCATTGAGAGAAGCTCAAAGAGCACACATTGGCAAAAGAACTATACATGGAATTGCTAAGAAAAAATGAGCCCAGCGTGGTGAAATTTACACATCTAACCATTTGGGCTAAGTAGCTACCTCCCCCCCACCCCATGGAGAAGCATGGTCTAGGAGAAGCCAGAAATCCTAGTTCCTAGTTCTCTGTCCAATCCCAGAGGTCCAAACACTTTACAGACTCCTTTTTGTACCTGGTTCCTACCTCACATTTAACGTATTTGAAATAATAGAGACAAAAATATGGTACATTTATGGTATTTAGTTAAATTACATGAATATTAAATAAAAACTGAGAGGGTTCATCACTGTGATTCAGACTCCATGCTCTCTGTCACCCAAAAAAGCTGGGGAGCAAGGAGCTCAAGGCACACTGCCACACTCAAAGGCTTTTTCCTACAGAGTTGGAAGGGAGGAGCCTGAATTTTCTTCACATGCTATTTGCTTATTTGACTATCATTGGTTGACATTACGTCAGCTAGTTAATGAATGAATCTGGTTTTATAGCTTTTGCACTTGTGCCTAGAGGTCACCCTACGCATATTTTCACAAATTAGAAAAATAAATTAATTAATTAAACTTATTTTCTACTGGGAAACTGCACACCTGAAATAACAACTATTTTCTCCAATGTATTTAGTTGTGCTCTGCCAGAAGGCATTTCTTCCCTCCTTCTTGGCTGAAAAGCCCTACTAGCCAGCAGGTTGCAACCAGGCACTGTTCAGTAATAATGACTTCATAAACTCTCATACACACAGCTAGCCCCAAGCTACCAGCTACTTCCAAACAACACATTTTAATCCTCTAGCTGAATGAGGCTTCTTTTCCCCCTCGTGTTATGCATACATTCTGCAGACGATGCTTGTCTGCCTGAATTCAGGCCACCCGTGCAGGTACAGAAAAAATGATACTCATCTCCCATGCAGAGGTTCTCCTGCCCTGCTGCCTTCTCACTTGAGAGCCCTTGACTGGGCCAGGCAGATGGGCAATGGTGGCCATTGGTGCAAGGTTTGGAGACTATTTTCCAGGGTTTAGGGACATTAAAGACTAAAGCCCCATTTCCTAAGTTTATTTTTGATTTAGGGAAAATCCCAACACCTAGCCAACCTGCTTATGGAGATAAACATGGGGAAAAAAAAGTTTAAAAACTAAGAAAAAGGGATAAACATGTATTTACTACAAATCAGAAACCATTTAAAAAATTTTCTTTTCCTCAAATTTTCCAAGACTTTCGTCTTGGAACTTTTCCTTTGTTTAGCTACATCATGCTCAAAAGAATCAAGCCCAAGATGATAGTGAAGCAAAAACCTTTCTGATAAGTAAGATAACACCTCTTTTGACTTACATATAATATTCATGTCTGAATTGAAATCAGCGTAAGATTTGGTTGGGGTCCTTTTACCCTTGCACAGCCTCATATTGATTTTGTGTATCAGTCTGGTCACTTTTTACAGGAAACTCTATGTGAAACTTACATATTTTATAATAAAACCAATTTTCTATCTTGTTTTCTACATAATTTCTGAAGGAACTCAGTTATTTTTAAATTAAGAATTTTGTATATGCTGTGTATATACTCAGCTACCCCCTGAGTGAAAGAACATAGCAAGAAACCTTCTCCTATCTCCCTTATATATTTTTACCTTTCTAATTTGCCTTTTGCATTCTTTCTGAGATAATTAAAATCACAGTGATTTCTCCAAACATGAAGCTCAGTCTGGGAAGGAAGAGGATCCATAGTACATTCCTGAGGTGAACAATCATCCAAGATGAAACAGAAATCCCAGTACTGACAATTAAAACAAAAAGTTAGGAAAATGCATTGTCCTAAATATCAGATCTGTTTGTTAAAGAAGTTCAAAATATACCTTTGAAAAATCTCAAACATTCTATAAGCTTGTATAATCTGATATGGTTTTATAGAGCAATTTATGAAAAAGAAAAGTTGCCTATAAGCACAAGGTGAAATAGTGATCTTTCTTACAGATGGAGAGGAGGTTACTGCATGTATTTTTTTGCCTACTTTTCAAATTTCCTGGAAACCTTTATTATTATTTTTAGCACTATATTTATTTAGTCTCCTTCTGAATAATTGTTCAACAAGGAAATTTTATGAAGCTATAGATTAGATCCAGATGAAAAATGGCACTTCCTTAATGTTGATGATTGTGTTGCAAAATTCTTTTAAAAGTGTACTCCTATGTGATTTTTCTTGCTTCCTTCCTTCCTTTCAAAATACTTTAAAAAATCTGTAAGTATATTTGTTACTACCAAGGGATTTTCATGATTAATACACATTATTCATATTCCCTAAACACAGATTTGACTAATATGCTCTATACTCGCTGCCATCACACTTATAAATGTACATTAACTGAATGCAATTTAAAAGAAAAATATTCCTAATCTTTTCAATAAAAGACAGAATAACTGGTAATAACCACAGTATTTGGTACATTTCGCCTCTTTTTCTAAATGCAGAGTTTCCGTACACTATGATTTTGGCAGTTCTGTTAAATAATTTTCATAAACTTTGTTTGATCCATGACATAGTGGTATTCATTTGCACTGTGGCATATCTGAACAATGTCATTACTGATTATTGGTCTTTTACATGACGCTACTTTTGTCCTGTCACTACGTAATTCTTGAGCTCACAGAAATGAAATTAATTTTCCATTGTATTGAAATACACAAGCTTTTCTTTTTTTTTTTTCTTTTCATGAGCAAACTAAGCTGTACGAATGTTCACATAAAGCCAAGGCAATAGGGGGATAAAAGCAGATGAAGACAATTCATTTGAAAATCAAAGCAGTGCTCACAGAAATATGTTGGCAGGATTCACCCAGCTCTATTTCAGAGTTGTTTAAACACTGTATAGAGCAGAAGAGGAACGGGAGTAATGGTTTCTCCTGGAATCAGGTCAATCAATTAATCTGTCTCTTTTTTTCCCTCGATCATTTAATTACCACTGCAAAAAAGCAGGGGGAATTGAGTCACAAAATAACCATTCATATAACATGATGGATCTAATTGAAGCCTTTGTAAGTGATCAGATCCTGGGGTAAGGCTGAACCAGCCTCATCCCACCCAGTTTTATGCTGGTAGGGTGCACTGCATTGGCTGCTGACTTTGGATGAGAGTTTCTGTACAAAGACTGAATTTTCTTGCCTATGTGGCTAAAACCAGACATCATGCAGCCAGTGAGATTTGGTGGTGGCGGCTGGGTGTCCTGTAGAGGAAGGGGCACCCCCTTGCTGGGAAGGAGCCTAGGCTGAGCTGGTGTCTTTGGCACAGCTGCACTGGGTGCCAGAGGAGAACCTGTGGGCCCACCTGCACCCAGGGAGTGCTTCCCCACTGGAAACACACACTTACCTTTTCTTTTTACCCTCTTTCTTGCTGCTGCGTGGTCCCTGTCCAACCTGGCAGCAGGCCCCCCCTCCTGCAGGAGGTGGAAGGCACTCAAAGACCAGCCAGCCTCTCCCAGGCTGGGCTTGCTTTCGTGCTGGAACCACTGCTCTCCCAGAGCCCTCTGGCACTTTCCTCCCACCTGCCCTGGCTGGTGGATGAGTGGATGCAGACATGGCACAAGCGGCAGGGCAGGGCAGGCAGCACCATACCGTGTGCAGCTCTCCCACAGCCATCTTTCTTGCCTTTCACCATGGTTAGCACCCCACCCTCTCTTTGGTTTGGGTTTCCCCCCCACACCATAGAATGAAACTCAAGGGTGTTATCAAACTCGTGAGTCCCAAGACAGTGCAGACACCTAGAGCTCCCTCACACGAGTGGTGTGTGCTGCATGAAGCTGGGGGAGAAGTTCCTGGCTCCAGCAATGCTGGGGCAATGCCAGGAGCAATAGTGGGGAAAGAGAAGCTCGGTGTGCTCTCCTCCCCCTCGCTCACTAAGGCAGTGCAGCTGCAGCCACACTGGTTTCCTTCCTGGCTGCGGCATTTATTAGAGTCTTGCCTGTTCTCTCCAACTATATTTTGGTGTGAATTAGGTGTAGGTAAAATGGGTCATGTCAATTATTTAGTGGTGAGGCACTGGACCAGGCCGCCCAGAGAAGCTATGGACGCCCCATCCCGGCACGCGTTCAAAGCCAGGCTGGACGGGGCTTTGAGCAACCTGGCCTAGTGGGCGGCATCCCTGCCCACGGCACGGGGGCTGTAACGGGGTGTTCCTTACCGCGCCTTCCAGCACCAAAGGAGCTGTGCCACGCTCCGGCCCGGGCGGCGGCCGAGCGGCACATCCCCGGCAGAGGGCGACCGGCCCCTGCCGATCCCGCTGCACCGCGGCGCCCGCACCGCCGCCGGCTCCCGGCTCCGCCAGCACGGACAAGCGTGCGTATGTCCCGGTAACAGCAAAACGCTTTTAGTTAGAGGTTCTTTGTTGTTCTTGGTTTGGTTTTGTTGGGGTTTTTTTTTTCAACCATAGGTACCAAACTCCCCGCGGGTAATCAATTTCCTGAAATTCTTCAAGGCTTCATAAGCCGTAACAATGAAAATCATAACCAGCAAGGATTTTAATTTCCTTATTGTGTTATTTAAGCAATGAGACATGACAAGGTTTGTGTTATGCTGGGATGTCGCCGTGCCTCGGGTGAGTTGTGTTAGGCAGGAGGCCGAAAATCGAAAGCTGAAACCACCTGGAAAGAAAGTCTGTCCCCGGATGCTGCACAGTTTTCAGCATCATCCAGTGGGCCTGTATAAGTAGGCTCAGGACAAAAAAAAAAAAAAAGAAAAAAAAAAAATTAAGGAAGAAACACAAAAAATATAAATAATTTCTGTCTTTTCATTGCGCCAAAAGCCATAAAAGAGCATCCCTTATTTAACCTTCATCTAATTTTTTCCCCCTACTGGCTTAAATGTGAAAAATAAGCAATATAAATTAATTAAAATTAATTTATTCTCTAATATCCTAATTTCATTATTTTTTTAATATCCTACAATTTCATAAAACCTCCACAGATTTCTAAACTAAACATATGTAAAACAGAATTAAAATTATTTAAATCCTTCAATTTCATGTGGCTAAAATTCTGGAGTTTTGTTTCTGGTTTTCCCTGATTTTCAGAAATGCAAGTCTTCTCTTGTCCTTCCTACAGAATATTTTATTTGGAAAAAGGATGTTGTCTTGTGTTTCTTCTATGAGCTATTTTATTATATTTCATATTGTCTGTTTTCTGTCTCTTCTCACCTGATGGTTAACAATGTGTATCCCATATCTGTCTCTGAAACATTCCTCCTGCTTAAATAGCTGCAGCAACAGTAAAATCAGTGAAACCTCCTGGAAGAGAAACCAAAGGAGTTGTTCCTGTTTGCATCAGCAGAGGTGTGAGGAGTTTCCCTGTGCTGAGAGTACATTCTACGGGAGGAATCCTCTTTTTAGACAGAATTCAGTTTTAAAGCCCACCTTTGAAGGTGGCAGCACACTGCACAAGTTATACAAGGTATTGTTACACAAGGGCCAGAGAAACCTTGACTCTTTGTCTGCAAAATAAACCAGCCGAATCACAAGTATTTTGCAAAGATGTGCCCTTATCCCAGCCTCTCTGACTCAAGCCATAACAGATGCGACTCACACAAAGTTACACATGTGTGGAAGTGTTTGCAAAATAAGGAGCTCGACTTTTGAAATTTTTTTTCAACTGCTAGTTTTTAACTTAAGTGCTTTAGGAAAGGAGAGACAGAAGTTAGGAGTCTGGCACCTCATAGTCAAAATACTCACTGGTCTCAGTGAGTTGGATGTGTAAAAATCTCAGAATGAAGCCCCACTAGAAAAAGCCAGATGCAGATGCAAAGTATGGGGGAAAAGAAGCAGATGGGAGCCCTAGAGGAAAAGGAGCCCTAGAGAGAGAAAGGAGGGCAAAGAAGGGTAAAGGGAGAGCAACATACATAGGGAGAAGAGAGATATGGGGAGAAGAAAGAAACAGGAGAAAGAAGGGGAAGGCAAAACCAATATTTATGATAATTTACCAGATACAAAGTTAAGGATGTCATTAAATATATAAATATGTTGTGGGGTTTCTTCCTAGAAGAGAAGGGTTGGAAAAAGTCAGAAAGAAGAACCTTTGTCAAAAAAGTTTCATTATCTATCACCTATTCAATGAAACATCATTAAAAACAAAAGTCACTGCAAAAGCAAGAAGCCACAGTGATACCTAGCAATTTAAAGGCACCCAAAATCAAAAGGTTGGTCTAGTTGATAGGCACTACCTTGATGTTTCAGTGAAAACACACTGATCATCCACATACTGAAGTGGAGCAGAAAAAGCAAGCAACTTGGTCTTATAGGGCTGTATCAAGGTAAGATCCTTGTCCTTTACTACAGCTGGAGCTCTTAGTGCCATTTGACATCAACTTGTGAGTGTGTTCAGCTGTTATTTGTAGAAAAATTCAAGAACCCTATAATTTTAGACAACTTGTCTCACCATGTAGGAATAAGGAATTGTATCCATTTTGTTGGAGTCAAAATAACATGGAGAACTGCATTGAAGGCCATCTTGACAGCTATTTATGTTAGCCAAAGTACACTACGTACTCTTAATTATAGCTGTGCCATTCTTACTGCCATGGATAATGTTGTGTCAGCACTTTCAGTAAAAACCCCTATTTTTAGGGGTTTATCACTCAGCTGTTAAATTTCGCTTTAGGCTGAAACCTGGCATGCAAAGCCTCAGCCTGCAAGCACTTTTTTTTTTTTTTTTAAATACAAAAACCCCAAAAACTTTTGGTCACCTTTTATTCTATAGGAAAGCAGATTTTAACATTCAGTCATTTTTAACTCAGAAAAAGTTTCATTATTTGAATTTTACAGGCTTGTCCATTATATGTCATGCTGCATTTTTAAAAATAGCACTTCTTTTATTCATGTTGGCAAATTGGCTACTGTCCATAAGCAGTAACTATTTTTAATCATGTTTTTAAGCATATATCCATATTTATATTGTTATGATCCATGCTCTGGACTCTGTAAGGAATAGTAAATGACAGGCCATGTAGGCTTGAGCACAGAGGAAGAACCACAACAGCTGTTAGTTTGCAAAACCCACACAACTTGGAGTGTAGTCTTCAGCTTATTAGCATAATTAATTTTTAATAATGACAGCATTCAATTTTTTTTTCCTGAGTGTAGGGCCTTCTCCCACCAGTCCCTACTTAGACAGAGCTCACTTTTATTGCATCAGTGGAAAAGGGCTCACATCCTTCACTACTGATTTGTGAACAAAACTGTGCTCACTCCCTGAATAGGCGGTTATGCCCTGGCACCTACAAAATCGATCCATAGGGAACAGAGGTTCTGGCAAGTCTGGGATCCCTCCCTGAATCCTGCTTGTTTTGCCACATACATGAAAAGGGAGATGCTTATGATATCTCAAAATGGCCCACATAGGGAGATCCTATAATTCTATGTTTCTATGACTCTTCCAGCCTCAACCCACTAAATGAATTATATAAATCCTATCCTTTGACAAGATTTTCTTCTGCTTTAAAAATACTGTAAATGGCCAAGGAAAAAAGAATCTAAATAAATTATGTAATTATATAGCTTCCCTTTGGTGTTTTCTCTTTGCACTTTTAAAACAATTATATAAAATATTTCTGATCTGTCATAAAAACTGAAGTGTCTAACTTGTAAACTGCAGATTATTTGCTAGCTATTTATGTCACTTTCACTCAAGTCCATTGATAAAATTAAGCTCTGGATGTCATTCTAGGCAACAGTCAAGATGTGTCTTTAGGAAATAGCATATGTCAATGCAGAATTTAGCCAGCTCTGCTAAGTAAAAATGAATAAACTTTTATGAAGCACCTGATCTAAGTTCATGTCTGGTCAACAGCAGTGATTCCATTCATGTCCTACCTGTGCTTCTCTTATTTTAATTTGTCTGAATGGCTATTGCCTCTCTCTCAAGAGATGCAGTGGGAAAAAAATGAAACGAAGACCCACTAAATAGAAATATGTGTACAGACTTGTAAACATGATCAGCTTGATCTTTAAGTGTCTGTCAACTCAGAGCTCATGCAGACTTCAGAGGGATTCTAGCTCTATGGCTGCCTGAGAATCTGGTCCTTTGATTGAGAACCGAACCACAGCAATCCTTTCCCACTGGAAACTGATACATCTCTATTCTGACTGACCGCTTTTGCTCTTACTCATCACAGCAGTAGGACTTAACCAGTGCAATTTGTGGCTAGCAGGTTTGACATTGCTTTAAAAAGTATTTCAAACTTATCCTTTTCCAGCAAAGCCATTATGGTGCATGCCACCATTTGAAGTGGACAACATAACCACCTCGACAAGGGACATTCCCATTTCCCTGGTGTTTTCACAAGCTCACAAATATAGATCTGCAGGAATCCAGGAGAGCACAAACATTTCTTCACTTTAACCTGGCTGTAATCCACACTAGAGAAGGAAGTATCGATAAACTCACGAGAACCCCTTGTACTGGCAGCCTAAACAAGAACCAGTGAGGTGACAAGAACAGGTGACAGGTAAAATCAGCCCTAGCACCCACAGGCCATGCACTGGCTCACGGCATTAAGCTCCTCTTCTAAATAACATTACCACTGCCACCAAAAGGAAAAGCAAAATGGAGCCAGGTTTTATTACCAAGAAGGCGCTCTCCCTCTTGCTGCAGACAGGAAGGGGAGGGGTCTGGTTATTGTTGCAGATTTTTCCCCCCTCTTTCTCCAGGTCTTTAATCCCAGACTTGGCTTGTTGCGCTTCAAATTGAAATATCCTGAACAGATGTAAAAACACATGTGAGCCACTGCTCACAAGCTGTGCAAAGCTTTGTTTCATCTGCTGATGATGTGAGCCTAAAGGAGATCTTTTTAAAATTTCATCACTATTCAAAAGGATAATTAATACGTACCCCCAGGCTTTGATTATGCTATACCCAGTGTGTACTGCTGGTACAAAAATAATGAGGCTCTCATCAGGCCGAATGAATACTTGCAGCAAACATTCAGTTTCCATAAGAAATTTAAGATTCAGCGGCGGTACCATGTAGGTGGCTTAATCTAATTTTAATTTGTAACACAATACAATAGATAAGATCATTTGTTTGTAACCAGCACAGGCATTTTGTTTACATGAAACCCCAGTCAGCATTCAGCAGATGGTCTTTTTAAAGGCTTAATTGAAGTTTTCTAATCTAACCTTTTTTTCCTCCATTACAAAGGGGAAAATAAGAGAAAAAAAAAACAAGAGAAAAAGAAAAGAAGGGAACTAAGGCAACTACAAGGAAGCAGAAAAATAGCTGTAAAGCCCTTTTGCAGGGAAAACACAGAAGAAAATTTCTGCCTGCTGTCAGATGCAGGTTCAGTCAGAGCCAGGAAGATGCTGAGGTCAGATTTTTTAGCAGCTCCAGAGGTGTATGGATAGGGCCCTTTGCTCCCACCCTTTTTGCTAGCATGAAGGTTGGCAACAAATCACTGCCCCTGCCAGAGCTGCTGTTCTGCCTCTGCCAGGCTCCTGATATTAGCTACCTGAGCTTTTCCACAGGTCAGGCGTCTCCTTCTCACACCTGCCTTCTCAGAGGCTCATTATTAGGTTATAATTTCTGTATAGTTTCAGCATTCAGTTGTTTTGGTTTCAGTCTCCTTTTGGCCTGTCCCTGCTGCCCTCAATATTACCACACTGACCGCAATAAACACTTTTCTCCTCACTGGCTCCAGGCTGCCTCTGGCAGCCTTCCAGTGATGTGTGCTGGAATACAACCTTTCCCAAACATTTAAATCTTCCTCACATAGTGTGTATTCGAAGAGTTTGCCTCATTGGGATTTCTAACAAAAAAATCAAGTGAGGCCTTTCTTTTCCTTTTCATGGGCCATAGGGAGCACATAGAGGGGAGATTTCAGGCTCTGGGTCCTTTGGGAGTGATGTGCTACCAGAGTACTGGTGCAGAGGAGCCCCTGTGCTCCTTTGAGTTTACTGGTGCCATGGCCTTGCTGGCATCGCAGTGAGCTCAGTGAGCCCTGGCACTGCAGACAGCGTCATTCCCTGTCTCTGTTGATCTGATCTCACTACCACCACCTCTGCAATAAGGATGCTATTAATGCTCCCAGGGCCCAGTTCCAGAGCTTTACTTGCTGAGTTATGGAAGAGGTAAGAAACATATACCACATAAAAAAGAGAAATGAGTTTTACTCATAGTAAATGACTTGAGAACAGTGGTGTGGACTTTTTATTAAACAGAGAAGTATTCACCACTGAGGAATAAACAGGTGCTGCATGCTTATAACACCATCATAAAACTGGTGTAGGTTGGATTGCTACCTGGTGGTTCACAACCATAAGGGCAGAAATTGAAGAAGAGGGCAATCAAAATAGAAATCAACTAAAACTAGTAGTTCCACTGACCTCATTTTCCTTAGGCACAACCCATGCCTACGCAGCTGTCCATGGAGAGATATGCATCCAAATGAATCTTTGTAGCCTAAGCCAAAACAAGACAAGCCATCTTCAACTCAAGAGCCATAACACTACATAACAACAGTGAAGGGGCCAAGCTAATAACGCTACACTTTACAGTGACATAATGACCATCAGTGTAAATGGAGGACTTTTCATGAAATGATTTATATGCTTAAAGAAAACAAATATCATTGTTAGAATAGAAATATCCTCCAAGGAGCCCACAAGCCAGCTGGGCTTATAATGCCAGATTCGGCACTTCACTCATGCAACTCTGTGTTTTTTGGCAACAGGGGACAGTTTAAGTCCTGCTGACTCAAAATCCACTACATGGAGGGGACACTAACAGATGTGCCCACACAAAATTTGGAAAAAGTCGTAAGTTCTCACGGAAAAAAAAAACCTCATGAGCTATTGAACTATATTTTAAATTAATGTTGTTCTAAGTCCATATTTTTTTGCTGAAGAAACACTACCATTTTTTAGGTCAATTTGACTGCATATTAGGGAAAAAAACACGATGTTTTAAGTGTTCACACCATGAGGTTGACACCATAATTGATTGCTTACTGGGGCTGCACCATGGAATCACCTCACCCTTAGAGAAACAGTCCTGATTTACAGCCAATTCGATTTGCCTGTGCTTCACCATGGCCATAGGAGGTTCTTCTCCAAACCACACCTGTTACCACCTGAAGAAATGGAAAATACCTCGTTAGCTGTCAGCCATATCTGAGCTGAGTTTATATCCTCTTTTTAGGCAGCCCTTAGGAATTAAGACGGTGATACACTCTGTAGCACATCTCATTCCAGGAGAGTGCAGTGACAAACATGAGCAGAGAGAGGATGTCATGGGTTATGGGTGCAGCAGAAGGTTGAAGAGATAGAGATACACAATAACTGCAATGATTTCCAATTATATAAATGGAAGCCTATGTACAGAGGAAGATTTAGACACTGGAAGAAAATTAATACAAGTTTAGGACTAGGAATTCTCCCACGGAGAACATAAACTAGAAAGCATTTCTTGAACTGCTCTTCTGAAATGAAACACAGCAAAATCCATTAACCACAAAATATATAACTTGATGGGGCTTTTTCCTAATGCTGTTATTTTGGTATGCTGTGAGAGCATTCAAATAGAGATCTTGATGTAAGATGTTCTATTCAAGAAAAAAGAAAGCATAAGGTTTAATTTTGTTAATTTCATTGTATTTCATCAATTTAACCTTCAAAGACCCTTGGCTGTGCAATACTTTGATACTATAATGTTCACTTTAAACCTAATATTTTCAAGGTAGTGTGCAGGGATTTATCCTCATCCTAGTGAGTTACATAATTCAAACTCTGTGTAAGTTATTTGAAAGCACAGGTTCCAGTAATTCTACAGGAATGTGGAAAATAAAGGTATGGAATGCAAATGTTTATTGACTGAAAAATGTTCATCAGGGATAACCAGTGCCACATTGCTTTCCACTAGCAGATTAGAGTCAGGAGCACGAGAGACACAGAAGTGGGCTTCTACATTTTTTTACGTGATAAAGCCTTCAAAATACAGTTTCTTCTGAGTGACAGGCCTGCCTGCTGGGAATAAAGAGTCCCAACAGAACTAGGAGTGCAGGTGAGAGGCTATTACCTTTTCCAAACCAACCATCAAAATGGAGCATTGTCCCACAATTTTTCCATGGCAACATTCTGACATAACTTTGGGGATCATGGTTTCTTCTCTCTCTTGTCATGGGTCTTAAAACCACAACGTAAGACAAATTACCTCTCTCATCTCTGGGCAGGCAGTACCCCTCCAGAACATTTGGAAGCCCACAGATCCTTTGAAGATACTTATTTAAGGTCCGTGTTCTGTGAAAATATCAGGCCTACAGATTAAATATGTCTGACACATCAAAGAGGCATGTCACCTTAGTTGTTTTATACAAACCATTGGATGCATGATCAGAAGAACGCAGCTTGTAGTGTTTCTTGCAGTATAAAGAACAAGCCATAATTTCATAATCCAGATCCTTTGTGAAGTACCATATCTGCTCTCTAAGAAGGAGCAGTTCACAACCAATTGGAAAATACATAAGAAAATGTGTCAGACATAAAATTTCTGTTTACATTGTTTGCGCACATATTGCACACATAAGTCTCTAGATTGAGATTGAAAATCATGTACCTTAGATAATACATACTTCTAGTTAAAGGACATGAGCTCTTTTGGGACTGGTTTAATAAGGGATGTCAGCTTTTTGAAAGTGCAAGATTCATTTAATGTACCTTTCTTGGCTGTGAATCTTAGAAAAGTTGGCATTTTTACAAAGCTGCTTTCCCCCAGCTGAATCTGAATGCAAACCCATTGCCAGGCTGGGTTTCTGTAACTTGACATCTGTTCACATTGATTTGCAGGTAGACTTGCTCTGAAGGGATAGCGAGTAATGTCCAAACTCTTAGAAAAGAGGAAATGTATTCCCCTGTGATCAAATTGAGATATAATTGTCACATGAGCTAAAGAATCACTCTGCAGGATCTGAGGAACTCTGATCTATTAAGCCAGTGAACCTATCCTGTTCCACTCAAGTCATCCAGCATTTTACATGAACCAGCCCAAATCAGGACACATTACAGGGGAGCTCTTTTTAAGATGGAGGCTTCCACAGGCTAGGTCATTGCAGGATGTTTGCCTTCTACCTAGCACATCTAGAGTTTAGTTACTCTAACTGCCTAATTCACATCCAAATACCCTGGTACTGCTGCCACTGGGGACACAACTGATCTGCTATGGGACTACACATGATGTATCTGTTTGCATCATGCAGTGTGAAATGAATAACCAGGTTTGCATTCAGAATGCAATGGAAACTACAGCCTGATAAGATTCAGAGCTTCCTGGAAATGGAGAGTTGTGAAAAAGTGCTCCAAACTATCTATGGACAGGCTAAAAATGTAAGACATCCACATGGCTTGTAGGTGTGGAATAAGATAGCAGCTGAGTACAGATATTTTACATTTGATGATGAAACAGTCCCCCAGATCTTTCCATTAAAAATGTGGATGGGCAAGTGAGTTTTAATGTGCACACATTGAACAAGGCATGGAAAGAGCTGCAAACCAGAACAGAAAAGCTACAAGATTGCTGCATTTCCAGTGCTGTGAGATTACACAAGAGAGGACATTCTTCTCGTCTCTGCAGGATCCCTACCATCTCTTTTTGTTGAGAGTCAAGGGACTCTCTGCATGAGGTAAATTGGAATGATCACTGGTAAGGTTGCAAAGGAGAGAGTTTCAATAGCTCTTTTGTGGCTGGTTTGTTGGGATTTTGTTCTGACACTTAACAGCTAAATACCCTTATCTTTCGAGTATTATCTTGATAGTGAACAAACTGTACTGTTCATACTGTGCACAATACTGTTACTTTTAATTTTCGTTGCTTTATACACACATAAGGATGCTGAAATGCAAACTGCAAGAGTTTCTGTTGAGATCTCTATGAGATAAAACTCATTAGAGCCACCACTGAAAGCCACCCTTGGGCCACTTTCTTGCTGCCATATCCTGAAACAGATTTGCTGTTCCAGAGAGCCTAACACACAAAGATCTGGAAGGAACAGCCTTGGTGAGACCAGAGTCATGAAACAGAGACTCCTTTTTGTTTTCTGGTAATGCACAGGTATATTGAGAGTAAAAGGATTGAGACTGGTTTGGAATTTCCCAAAACACAGATAGTTACTAAATATGATATATGGGCTTCCTGACACAGCATGACTCTGAAGCAGTCTTCTAAATGTCATACTGTCCACTTACTCACTGCCTTGTTCTTCTCCCTGAACCAGCACTGCCAGAGTTAAGTAAATGGACTGATTGTCATACAGAAATAAAAATGTTTGTGTGCCAGTCAATAGACTTTGAAAGGTCACATGAATAATCAAGAAGCACTAGGAGACACTGTAAAGGCAGTATCGGAGGCTGATACTCTATTTAAGGCATCTACCTGACAAAATGCTGTGTCACAGACTTTGGTAATCGTAGTACCTGGCACTAGGCAGAGTTCAGTGAAGATCAGAACATGCCACATACAACCACCCAGATAACATTTCAGGGCCCTACTGTGGCTAAATTTTTAGTGCCTAAATGTCTGCAACAGAGGATAGGCAGAGTGCAAAAACACATGCTTGACTATGCAAGTCAGAAGTTAGTCTTCTGGACCTCTAGCAAGTCTTCTCCCACTCTCTTTGCAGTGTAACTCAGCATTCTAACTTCATGCATCAATCATTGGGATTTGCTGACCATAATGAACAAAACACTCAAGCAGAAGTATCTATCAGGAAAAAAAATCCAAAGAGATGTTTGTGAAGGAAAGCATTCAAATTGTCACCTAGTCTTGCTATTTGGTTCCTTTGAGTGAAGGCAGATATGGATTCAGGCTTGATATTCAGATACCGGTTCTGCAGTTGAACTCATTTGTTTCTTACAAACAAAAGAACATTCTGCAGCCCTTTCCTTTCTTTACCCCCACACATTGTTCTACTAAGGTAAATGATCAAATCCAAATCCCGGGTTAATGAGTGCCAATCATAGCTTCAGCCCCCGTTTCAGGCTTGGCAACAAGTTCCCCAAGCCTTAGCAAACAATTATCATTCAGCTACTGTAGAAATTGATTCTTGGGTTGACGAGAGCAGTCCTCCCTCGGCTGGTAAGGTCCTGCCATGGGAAGCAATTACTGCAAGATGCCAGCTGACAGACTCATTCCGTGGAAAGTCAGGTTGTCTTGATCCTCAGGCACTCTCTAGGCAAATTGTATCCTTACACTCATCTCAAACCTCTTACGAACTGTTGGCTTCTATCAGGAAAAATGGATTGTTCCCTTTGTTTCTGTGGCATTTGATAGAATAAATCTGGACATCCTGCCTGCACAATAAGGAGATTTAATTTTAAAATTCTCACACCAAAATGCTTCAGTATGATAAAAAAAAAAAAAAAAGAAAGAGAATCATAAAGCAATGAAGATTGTTGCTTGCCTAGGGAGCAGTAATGCAGCGCAGCTAGTAGGACATTATTTTGTGCATAAAGAGACCCAAATACCCTTAGCAATGACTTGTCTTTACTGATCATAATTTTCTTTTCTCCCTAATTTTCAAATAGTCTGTAGCAACACTTTCACATCACTTTGCCTGACATCTTTTTGTTATTAGTTAGGGGATTTTTTCAAATCTTTGTTATTCCAAGGTGGAAACTGGAAAAAAAGCAAAGATTTACTGCTTAATTAGCTTTTCTGACAATGTCTGAATAATGATTGAGATTTTGCCAAACACCAGTGAGACAAAGACACATAGCCAGTATCAGCTAACTAAAGAAAGTGGCATTTAAAGTCAGCAGAAAATTATTAGTCTTGATATCTATCTTTAGATAATTGAAATATAAGACTGGCTAAATAAACAAGTAGTAAACCATGCAATCCACTTTAAATACTGTTCGTAAGAAAAAACATTCTTTTTCATAACTTCATAAAATAACTCCTGAATAACATATTTGTTGTTGATGTGGCACAAGTTCATGGAAGGTTTGTCCCTGACTTTAAAAACTGCAAACCCCAATGACATCAAGATATAAAAAAGAAAGATAATAGGAAGAAAAAACAAGATGCAAGGACTTCTTGACCTCACCTAGATTCTAAGTGTTACCCTGAGGTACCTGGAAAAGTGCTGAAAGCAGCAGGGGTGATGTGGGCCTTTAAGTTGATAAAGGCAAATATTACAGTAAATGGGCATTTACAGTCACAGGTACCTGAGAAAAGAGGGAACCCATGATGGCCAATTTAAAACGTGTTTTGATTGAGAAGTGCCACATCTGCAAAGAAAGTCTATAATGTCTCCAGAGAGTAAAAAAAAGTTCACTTGGAGTAATATCAGATATTGTTACTTTTGCTATAGTTATTAAGCCATCAGTTCTGCTGAAAATTTTTAGGACCTGAGAAGATTTGAAAAATATATTTCAGGTCCAAATTTCTGTAGCATCAAGCATCCAGTGTGCTCAATAGAGTTAAGCAGGCTTTTAAAAACTGAGAATTGGACTGGACTCTTTTTCAAATTCTGATGAAACATTTGTCAGAATTTTGCCTAATTAATTTTCAGTCTTTTTAGAGTTTTTATTCCCCTTGAAAAAACCTTTTACAATATATTTTCACCTTTTCTTTTTTGCATTAACTGCATTTCGGATTCACTGAGTGCTGGGTGCACCCTTAGAAAGCCTTTTAACCTGGCTGGTAAGTTAAAACTTTCTAAATCTCACATGCCCACAGGGTTTCCCACCTTAATTAATTAATAACCCCCTCCTTGTCCTTTTAACTGGGTCATGAATTAATTTAAAAAGTTAATTATGCAATTCTTTCCTCTCCCTTTACTTATGCCTTTCATCCCTGTGTCCATTGGCTATAAACAATGTAGAAATAGAGCCATATAAGCAGGAATGGTTGTTGTAAGCTTTGTACTGCTGAAAAATGAGAAAAAAATCCAAACTCCTCTCATCCCTGTTTTTCCCTTCTCCCTTTTTTGTCCTCCTTTCTATTCCAGGCTTTAGTAGGCTTTGTGGAGAGCAATAAAACCCACCAAAAATTTAAGTAATAAATGGGGTTGTTGTTTTTTTGGGTTTTTTAAGAGAAAAAAAATAATGGTAGATGTAAGTAGGCAGAGACCATCAGGTAGGGGAAAAAAAACTCCACCACAAAAAGAAGCAAATGGCTTTATTTCCTTCAACTCGTGTACTCACTACATTATTTAGAGTGTAAAAGGGTTTACAGAAGGAAACTGACTCATGTAGGATATGCAGGTATAGAAAATGCCTGGTTTGATGTGTTTCTTTTTAGGCATATAGAAACAGGTAGGATAACAGTCTGCAACAGCTTTTCATACCCTCCATGACTGATGTGCAGAACAAAAAACCTGTTGGCTTTTTTTTTCATCCTCTCTAAATTTTTACTGTCAATGGACATAAAGAAAATTTGTACCCATTCTTTGATCTTTGTCAATGCCCAAAAGATGAAAATGAACTGTGAGACTGTCAGCCTCCCAAATACATCCTTATGGATGCACCTTCAAACAGAAACCCACTAAATTAGCCTGAGCAATAAGCGCAACAACTCTCCAAGAATGTAAGACTGGAAAGTATTTCCTAGGTCAGGTTGTTTAGTGTTCACTATTATGGTCAGTTAAATGTTGGTCTCTCTGTGTCCAGTATTTTAATTAGTATAATCAGAAAGCTTTACTGCCCAGTGCCACATGGACTCAGTGTGTTTTACCAACTTATCTAGGTAGGGTGCAGAAAACCCCCCAGACTTTGTTAACAATAATGTTTCCTCTTTGACAAGTGAGGGAGCTGAAACACAGAAAACATACCCAGTGAGACTACAATGCAGACAGGAATAGGATCCAGTATCTGAATCCCTGTCCACAGCTATAGCCACCAGATACATTGCAGAATGCTTCTTTTTAGCATTACTGTTTCAGAGATTAATATTTCATACAATCATCAAGACAAAGGACAAAGGTTTCCATAAGGCTGCAATATTCTGTACAGGAAGTAGTATCTACAGAAAGAACACTTGCATCAAATCTAACATGCACAGCAGGGACCATTTATCTTGGCACACTGCCCATTAAAGCCATTGCTTCCTTCTTTTCCTTCTTCTTCTGGAGTAAGTGACAAATTTGAAACCGTAAGAACATCTTAACTTTGTAAGCAGATAACAAGAAATATGACTGTGAATGAACCTGCTCTGAGGAATAGCTGAGGTGAATGCCCATTGAAAATGCATAAAGGTTTCAAATGTTACTCATGTCACTAAGGGGACGCTGCATATTCATTAAGGTATCACAAGGAGCTCATTTCATATTAATGGAGAGGTCATACATCCTTCCAGAGGAATTCCACTGCAGAGCTGCACAAATCAACGTGCTATTATTTTTTAAGTGTTCCAATTTAAACCTCTCTAAATTCACAGAACAGCCTGAATTTGCAAAATTATTTAAGAAAAATGTTAGCGACTCTTTTTCATCTTGCAGAGGTATAAAAGAAATGTATTAAGTGTTTCTATGTATTGAAACTCAACTCAAACTGCACATTAGGTGTTCCCTTTTAGTACTCAGGAAAGCTGTTGACATTATTTAACACACACACAAACACACACATATATATGTGTGTGGTATCAGTGTTCTAAGACCACTTTAAAATACAGGCAGTTCAAAATTTGGAGTTTTGTACAAAGTTCACTTTTCTAATCCTTTTAATATTTACACAAGTTCCATTGCTCTCTCGTGACAGAAACAGCCAAAAGCCTCACAGATATGTACCATATAAGGATATTTAACGCTTAATATTTTGATCATTGAAAACATATAATTATTCAGTATATACAAATTTGCTTCCAGGTGTTTCGTGATTTCTTGCCTCTGTTTTTACATGTTGTGATAATGAAACAGTACTGACAATAACACACGTCTAAATCTTTCTACCCTTTGCAGAATAAAAGTACTCCAGTGTTTTATGTTACTGAAATATATTTTCAATGGAGCTGATTGGAAAGTACTCAGGCAGATGAGGTGCTATAAGAAATTGGCATTTAATTGAACCAGCGGTGCTTTGCATTTGAGGAAGAGCCTAGAGGTTCTTTTTGGTAACAGTGAAAGGTGTCTACATGTCCCCACAGGTAGGAACACACATGTTTCTGCCCACAGGTTTGTCAGGACAGCAAACTCTTGTGCTCCCACCCATCCTCATGAATCTGTAGTTATGGAGGAGCTGCCGCTTTGAACTTGAATTTCACATTTCCAAAGAGTCAGGCTGGCTGTCTCCCCAGAAGAGTGTCTAGGCCCTGGCCATGCCATCCTGCTGAATGGTAGCCTTTCTTCATAACACATCAGCATGACAGGGCATTAGGGTAGGCACAGACAAACCAGCTGTAACCTCTTGGGGAGGAGGGAACAGCACACCTGTAAGAATCTAGAAGCCAACATCCATCACAGCCAGGGAGTGATTTGCCTGTTGGTCTCAGTTTGCCACCGTTCTGCCTGAACTGCTATTGAGGCAGACTTGGTTCTGACTGTGCAGCTGCATGAAGGGTACAACTGCCTGGGTTTCAGGCAAACAGAGAGCCAGATGTTTTGGGAGTCCAGATGCTTAGGGAGGAAGGGAAGAAACAGAGGGATGCAAAGGGATTTGTCCCAAGCCTAAACCCTACTAGCCTGGCAGCTACCAATGAAACGGGCATGAGCATGTCAGTGCCTCAGCTTTCTGCTGAAGAGCAGGTATACAGCTGTCTAGTCAATATTTATCTCACTAGCTCTCTATGGAGGGAAAGATAAAATTAAGGAATGGTCTTACTTAAAAAACAATGATCACATGAGTTTCCTCCATGAAATTTTTCAGAATTTCCATTATGTGATGTATTCTGAATAACTGGAAATTGTGCTAAGTGAGAAACAAAACCAAGTTGTCTCTGCCAAAATTTCTGTGAAAGGTAAAATTTCATGTTTCAGCCAGCTATAATTTCAAGTAGGTGTTCTTGATTAAAGAAACATTTGCAACACATTTTTATATAAGATGGAAAGAAACAGTCATGGATTACTGATGGATTCTGAGGTCTGCCAGGATGTTATGGTCCAAGACAATTCTTCAGACATTGTTAATTGTATGCAGCGGTCCCTCAAATTTTGTCCGTTTTGACTTTTACTCCGTTCTGTCATCCCATTTCCATGCCCCCAAAGCCCCTTCCTTTCCTCTCTTCTTCCATTCTGCCTTCCAGGTTTTGCAGCTTGATGAGAAATGGGACCCTCCCACACAAGAGTTACACAGTTAGAAACATATTTGAATACACATTTAGGAAACATAGTCTGTGTTGTGCTGCTATGAGATCCACTTAAAATTGTTTAGATTAATGACAGTTACATGCCTAATTTATTACTGTAATTATTGTGATAATTTAGAGAAGATAAATGGATATCTATTAGAATTTAATGTAAAAAGCTGTAATTAGTCTGCTTCAGAAAGGGGAGAAAGCCAATGCACATAACTGAAAATCCATTAAGCCAATTATAATGTTACTGAGGCAGAAAATGTACAGCCATCTAAAATACACCCATGACTTTTGCATAACTGTACCCTAAGCATGTAAACCCATCTGTCAGATTCCTTCATTAATTTAATAAACATATCAAGGCAAAAATTAATTAATGCACATAGTTCAGACTGAGACTTGGGGTGGGGAGATGGGGGAGAATAAAATTTTGTTGCCATTGAGCAATTATCATGTAAATAAAACAGCAGCAAATGCGTTAGAAGGGACTTACAGTACAGGAGGGTACACTGCTAATCATGGAATAGGCTTTCTTAGGTGTTCCCAGAAGTGTTAAAAGCTGTCTTGGTGCAATTAAAAAAATAATATTTAAAAAAAAAAAGAGAGAGAGAGAGAAGACAGCAGTTGCTATCACCTATTTACTGTCAAATTAATTCAGCTGCTCCTGAGATGCCATCTGTATCAGGAGAGCGAGGGTGTCACTAGCTTTACGATCCATCAGGAGAAGTGAGAGCACTGTTCTGTTTGATGGCTCTGATAATGGAAAGAAGCTAAGCAATTGCAACAGATACATCATAGATTTTCTCATAATTATCTGACCTGTTACACTGTGTCACTCTGCCGCCAAACACACTGTTTTTATGTCAGAAGCTGTATGGGCATTCTTTACTTTGATCATTCTGTATTCTGCAGATGTCAGCATTACTGTATTTTAATTGACTCTGGGGTAGCATTAAAAAGCACCTTCTATTTCAGTTGCTTAGACCTGATGAGACTGACAGCCTGGCATTTATGAACATTAGGCCTTCATGGCAACTGTGTCAGGAACTGTGTTTTTCCTAAATCCCCTAGGTACCAATAGCAAACTGATGTTAGTAAACCAGTAGAAAAAAACCCAATGTCTATGCAAAGGACACCTCTGACATTCTCTAGCCAAAAAGATGGCAAACTTTTTCATTAGATTAGACTCTCATGTCAAAAGTGCATGTTATATCCCAATGTGCAATTAAGAATTGACTGGTGTGCTGAAAGAGGGCTAGAGCTGGTGAGGACTGAAGTTATAGCAAAAAGTGTTGGTAACCTCAAAACAAGAATTTCTTGACAACTTCCATATTCCCAGTATGCCCCGTTAGCCAGGATCATGTTTTCCTCCTCCTGCAGGAACAGACAAGTAGTTCTTTCAGTACTTAGCTTTCTTTGCAGCATGCAATGTAATCCACAGAAATGACAGATAAAATGGCTGAAATTTTACAGGCTGCTGAATGGAACTACTTTTTTTTTAAGAAATATTATTGGTCGAATAAAAGTAAACTTGACTGCATGTGAATTGTCCGTATTTCCCACCAGGCTTTACCCAACAATTTCTTACCTAAGAAATCCAGAAACTCTACAGGTTCCAGCTCAAGGTGTTGAGCTTGCTGCTTGACTTCCTGTCAATAGCTACCAATAATTACAAGAGAAGTGAAACTCGGAGCCTCAGCGTTCAGTCCTTGTTTCCTTCACTGCTGCTGCTTTAATAAACATTGAACAATGTATTGTGAAACATCTCTTGCTTCACTGATAACATACAAGGACAGCATGCCTTTCCCCCATCACTCCCATGGGCAGGGATTCGACCCTCACTCCTCCTCAGGTTCCGATGAACCTGGGTGCAAATTATGCTTGCTGTTAAGGCCCTGCCATTCAGATACCAACAGACTTGGTGGTTGTTCCTCTTCAAGTCCCAGCAGTATCACTATATTATCCCCTTGCTGATAAATTATATCACAATACTGATGAGCTGTGGTAAATACATCTGCCTTCAGACATTAAAAAGTTATCATGTTGTGCATATGTTTATAGACCAGTCATTTGCAACACCAAGTGGTATGAGGCACCTAATTAGCAGGCACGTTTATTTTGAGTGTGGTATTCACAAGGGTCCTAGAATAAATGTGCAAACTAGAAGTCTCAAGTAGTCAGCTAGGGGTCTAGATTAGTCTGCACTGCGACTTTTCCATAACTAGCTCTTGCACATATCAGGACTATGGTGGATTATGCTTTTGGCATTTGCTTTCTGGGTAGTTTTTGAAATGGTGTTTATAAACTACTGACTATCAGGGAACTGTACCAACGGGTCTAGAGGGTTGACTTTAACACAGCAATAAGGTATGCGCCATTATCAGGCTAGTAACACCCTCCAAATTTCACAAAGAATCAAATCTCTATTTGCATTGTATATCTGTAATTGTATCTTTCGTCCATTGTTGTAAAATGAACTGCGGTCAGTTATGTGACCTAGAGCTCAGAACCAGTAAACAACAGAAGACAAGTCATCCGTTCAGTACTGTAATACCAAAGGATATTCTCATCCCACTCTGTAAAGGTAGGGAGACTTCTTTACAAGTGAAGAGGGGCTGTAAATGGGGTCATCTACTCACTTTGCAACCCACAGTTTGGAAAGAATGGTAGAAATTTGAAACATACATAAGAGTCATAGAAATGTTTAAAGACATGTTAAGTGTCCTCTCTAAGAATCAAAGAGCAAGAATTAGAGTTTTTAGAAAAATAAGACTGTGAGATAGATTAACTACAAAGTATAAGAGCGTCTGTGGGAAAAATATAACAGCTTCTGCCAGACTCAACACTTACAACATGTCAGGTCTTGCAACAACCACTGGCTGGAATTTGAAGGCAAGAATATTATGGTATGTTTTTGTAACAGTAATTGTGACTAACCACTAGAACAACCCAATAAATTGTCAGTAGTTCACCTCTAGCTTAAAAAGCAGATTTTTGGTTTGTGAATTACTGTATTTAACACATGTTTATCTGTGCAGCAGTTTGCGTGCTTGGCTGATTCTTTCTAGCCTCAAACTCTTGGATTTTCTCCTTCTCTCCTGCCCACCCCCAACCTCAATGCTACAAAGCTTGTGCAGAAACCCTGGTGGAATCATTCACTAGGCTCTCCCTTAGGCTCACAGATACCTAGTTGAGCATCCTGGAGTTCCTTACTTATAGTGATGTGACTCATTCAAAACCTTCTGTTTAAAAGCAAAAGAGAGCATATTTCAAGGAACATATTTCAGTTCACAGTCAGTTACAATATTTCACATAAAATATATAAGAATGTCTGGAACAGGTCAGGCCATCTAGTTATATATCCTGTCTCTGTCAGTGAGTGATATCAGCTATCTGGGGAAGATAATGAAAATCAGAACACATGTAATGATGCTTCCTCCCCAGTACAGATTTACAGAAAACAGCTGACTGAAGTTTGGTATCTTCCTGAGCAAGAGCTGGTATTTTTGTACTGCAAAGTCTTGCACAAAACTTTTTTGCTTCAGCAGCCATTTGGAACCCAGGTATGCTTTCACACTATTTTCCACACTGTCTGTGACAAGAAAGTACAAAATTAGAAATTACCCATATTTTTCTTTTGAAATTCTCAGCAGTATATTGATGCCACTTAGTATTGGAGGAGACAGCGAACTGCTCCAAATAGACTTTCCTTTCAAAACTCTTCAGATCTCCATCATTCCTTCACTTGTGGGTTTTTTTCCAGATCTAGATATTATTTGAATATATAGTATTTAGTTCCTTTCCTTGGTGAGAAAGGATATCCCTGTGGTTTTCCTAGTGCTGTAATTGGTACAAAGAGAACTTTAAGGATGGTGAGTCTTCCCCACACATCCTATGGGGAACTATTCTGAATTCTGGCAGAGCTCATCCCAGGGAGCTGCCTTATGTGATGGAAGGGAAAGCAGACAGGTTGCTGTAGTTCTTGTGATGACTTTCTAGTGTTGGTTACCCCAGATTAAGAGAAGATGAATACCACTAGAAGAAACCAAGACTGAATAATCAAATGAGGCTCTGCCAATTTTTAAGTTTCAATCACAATAGAGCCAAAGTCTTTTAAACACATTTTCAGAATAGATATTTAGATGAATTCTAATACTAGTTTTACATATTGTAGTTTTAACAAAATGATTCAGAGAAAGTTGGTGGTTTTTTAGTTGTTTGGGGTTTTTTCCTCCCTACCAGAGAAAACTGCAATTTAGCTTTCTCAGTTCCTTCCTGTAATATCTTAAAAGCTACTCTTGCATATTGTGAAAAAAATACAATACATAGAAAAAACATATACTCTAGTATTAGAATGGTTCTGCCCATAAATTAATATAAGATTTTGCCACCTAGGACTGCCAATTCCAAGATCCTGAAACAGGCATGCAAAGCTAATTGAGGACAATTCTGAGAGAAAGATGGATCCCAAGGTATTTGAAGCCCTGAGGTAACAAGCTGGCCTGAAAATCTAGTGGGAGGGGAAAAGTAATTAGATGTTCCAAGCAAATTGCCCCAGATTTATTGATATTGATTTAAAATCCAGATAATCCTCTGTATGATTTCCAAAGGAACTGAGCAACGGTCTTATTTAAAAAGTATAAAAAAATATGATAAAGCAGCACTAGTCACTGATTGTACCTACTGCACACACCCAACCACTGTGATACTTTTGTCTGGCAAAATGATAAAGCCAGCTTCATAGAGAAGGAACATTTTTCCCTTTGCAAACTTTCAGCAAAAGCAAGAAACAAAAATACTCTATTAAAAAAAAAACCCAAAAAACCAAAAAAAACCAAAAAAAACCCCAAAACCCCCCAAAAATATGAAATAACAAAATAACTTCTTGTTCTTCTCTGCCACTGATAGGGAAAGCATCCTAAATGTATGCCTCATTATTGAAATCTTTCGGCTGATCCATGTTGTGTGTCTACTTATTACCCTTTTTAACCAACTTTCTTTAGGATAAAGCATCAAAGATAAATCAGTCTCACCTAACCCTTTAACATTTTTATTTTCAAAGGGGCAAAAGGTGTTCTTGAGGGAAAAAAATCCCATCTGTTCAGTATCCTTCTGGCATTGACAGTCATGAGGCATTTCTTTATTTGGTTATTCCACGAGTTTTAGAGCACACTGAAATGATGACAGCTGATCTAAGGAGTGGTTAGATTTGTCTGAAATCATATGCATGGATCAATCATGAGGTTCTCCCCATCTCTGCCAAAGGCCAGTACCAGGATCTTCAAGGTTCTCATCCCAAACTGTTGTTACAAATGATGACAACCAAATATTCTTGTTAGGGGTATGCACACCTAGTCACCTTTTTGAAATAATTACAAATAACAGCTATGGCAGGGAATTACGCAGCCTAATTACATTATTCTAGAAAACCTTTCCCTTTCATTGCTTTTGGTTGCACACCTTTCCGGTTTATTTTGCCAACCTTTAAGGGTCAAGGTCACCAGCAGTGCCTACTCTGGAGTATTTTTTCTCTCCTTTTCTTCTTCTGGGGACAGCAGTAGCACCAAAACACAGTTTGAGAGAGAATGACAGCTTGTAAGAGGCAGCCCACAGGCATCAGGGGTGGCCCTGCTGGGGTGACAGACTTATTGATGAACTCCTACTAGAAGTCTCCTTTGCATTAAGTTTATTTCAAGCTAGGTGTTTTCTATATGAGGCTAACAACCTGTAGTGCTTGGTATTGCAGAAGGGGTTCACTCGCTCATTTACTTTTTTGGGCACCATTTCTTTGTTCTGCAGCTGCAGTAAATCACAGAGTAGTAACAGCATAATGTGTGGCATTTCTGCAAGACACGTGAGGCATGGAAAGCTATGAAACAAGGAAATAATGCTTAGATAAAGGGCAAAAACTGCTATACAGTTTTCCATTTTTGTGGTTGGCTGACCCTATTGGATCCCATGTTTTCTCAACACTCTCCATTCAGTGCTGGATTTTCTTTTTTTAAAAAAACCTTCCTTTAATGATTTGCCTGACAATATTTTACAGAAGAAATAATGTAAATATCCTTTTATTCTTGGGGGGAGAGAGGGAGAAGTGATTTACCTACATGCTTACAATGAATCATAAGCTTAAGATGTTTTCTGATTATGTGATCTGCTCACAACCTCTAGTAAATTGATCCATGTTATTTCCCTTTTTCTTTTTTCTTTTGTAATTCAGCAACTTTTGTATTTTCACTGTGGCTTTATATTGTAAATTCTTTTCAGGTGGGAACACCTCCTTCCCCCTCATTTTGCTTTCATGAGTGATATACCTTACATGGACTCACAATGAAACTCTCTCAACTCTTTTAAGTTTCCCTGTGAGTGAGAGATACAACTCCACTCATGAGTGACTTTATTGTATTACAGTACTTTGATTTTCTCACGTTAAGTCTAGTAACAGTGAATATGAACAGGTCAAATCTAGCAATGTTTTTCCTGTAGATCAACAATAGGATCTTATGAACTCCCATGTGGTGTGGGAGATCAAGGAAGATTACAAATAGTACCATTTGTATGAATGTTTTGCTTTCCAGAAACCCATAAGCCATTTGGAAATGTCTGCTGTGTGAGGCATGCAAGAACTCTGTCATGGAGGATGTTGGTAGCTCTGTTCCATGGAGTTAGCACAGCTGTAGCTAAAGCGGAATGGAGAGATTTTACAAAGACAATTTAAAATATTACCTACGAAAGAATAGATCGGCAGAGTACTCAATATAATTTGATTGAAAACACATTGAAAGACAGTGGCTGTAAATCCCAAAGATCTTATAAAAACCCATATGACAGTCTATTTTGAATCTAGGGCCAGCAATCGCTCAGGTCAAGGGGAAACTTGACAGGCTTTCGTAGAGGCTGGAACCTGGAGCTTAGTCTGCAAGAGGAAAAATTCCTCACCTGACTTGTGTGTAGCGTGGGTTATAAAAAAGTGATGAAGAAATCAGCCGCCATACCATTTCAGTGACGATGTCACAGAAACACTGCCAATTACTGAGTCACTGACCTAATTTAGAACCAAGGTATTAATGGAGAATTAGACAGTAAATACTAGAAGTGATGAAGGAAGACGAGACGTTTTGAGCCAACAAGTCACTCTCGTTTTAGGGAATCTGGAAAACATATTGCTCAGTCTGGCAAAGAGCAGGCAATTAGCACCACTCATATCTCAGTAAAAGTGGGGGCTTAACAGGCTTACTTATTGTCTGCACTGGCAGGGACTGAAAGATTATCGGATGGATGTGGGTTAGGTGAATACATCAACCAGACTGGAACCTTCTAGCCAGTGTGAATGGACAACGAAGGGTCAGTCTCAGATCTGTGTCGATGAACAGTGAAACCCTGACTCCAAAGACCACTTCTGTTTGTGCTACCACACAAATATATAGGCTTCTTTTTTTTCTTTTTCAAGTTTTTTGTGCGCTGCCTCCAGAGAGCAGACATAGCAGACATCTTCCAAGGATAAGACTAGAAGGCCTGCTAAAAATATCACACCAGGTGACAGAGGCACTCCTTGAATGGCCTTGCAGAGAAATGTTGGCGAGGAGGGCTGCGGTTTGGGCACTGACACCCAGGGAGGGATGGGGCATGGAGTGAGGGAAGAGCACGAGGGAAGGATGCACCCTCTCCTGACTCTTCCTCTCAGAAGGTTTTGAGGACCCTCTCACCTCATGCACTTTCCAGAGAGATGCAATACACATATTTGGATGAAAAAGGATTTCTGATTCCAAGAGAAGGCTATGGGACTTCTTTAATAGAGATGAATATCTGCATTCTCAGGGAATGTGGGACATGACTTGCACATCTCTAGTAACACTTATAACTAATGAGCATCTGGAGATTTTGGTTTGCTTTCAGAAAGAATTTTTTAATTGAACAATTGAAAAGGTCTTTACATAACAGGATTTTTCCTCTGCTAAAATAATTTAACTGTTCATTTCTTATCAAAGGAATAAAAGTAAATGCATGCTTGCTAATTATTTTGATAAGAACAATAGACTGAATTACTGGGAGAAAATAGGAGGGAAATATGCAGGGCTGAAATATCTATTCTTAATAAAAATAAAAGATTCCTCTTAAGGATTAAAAATAAAAGTATAAAAGCACATGTTTACCAGAATGAAGCCACACAGCTATGTATAAAACCAATCGTAGAAATCAGAATCAAGGAACAGGAGATGCAGTTGGTAATGTTCATCTCAGACAGAGAAATAGATAGAACGGTACAGAAGTAATATGTGTTTTGGATTAAGAAAGGATAATATGCTGCAAAAGAGAGAGCTGTATTACCAGAAACACATCTGAAGACATTGAGGAAGTCAAACAGAGCTCCATTTGGCTATGGCCACTCATCTGAATGACTACGTTCCCTGGGAAAAAAAGTTTGCCCTTTTCTCTATTTTATTTACGTGTGTTCACAGCCTTGCTGATGACCTGTGCAGGAACACTTCTGATATATTTGATACTCATGCATTTTTCTTGATGAAGGAATGCAGAATTAGACCATGGGCCAAAATCTTGGCTCTGCTGAAGACAGTGGCAAAAATATCCTAGCTTCTGGCTAATCTACTTACTGTCTCAACCACATCTATGTTACAAGTCCTAATCCTTTTCCAAACTGCTTTAAAAAGGACTTTATTCTGACTGAAGAAGTAAGAAAAATATTATCCTGCATATAATACTAAATCTGTCATTTTTCTGCTTACTTCTCAACTGTAAGTGCCTCCACATATTTATTCCTTAACCAGAGGTATAAAACACATCAGTATTCCTTCTTCTTGTGATCTGGTAGGTTACACCATCTGCTAAATTATGTAAATACATTAAAGAGATCTCCTTGAAAATAAAATAATCTAATTTTAGCATATATATATCTTCAGTAATATGAGTAAAGAAAAATAATGTACATGATTAAAACAGTGAGAGTTCATTCTGCAGCCGTATGAGGTACTGGCACAGTTTCCCTGTAAAATCTGGAACACTTGGTATATGTTACTGAGATTTATGAATGACAGGCACGACCAAAGTCTGTCAGGTACTCCTCTTCCATTATAACCACTGAATGGCTATGTGATGGAGCATCAAAGCCCTTCAAATGTATGCTTTTCTTGGCTGTTCTTAGGTTAGGCTCTGTGTGGATTCAACTCTGATGATAAGCCCTTGAAACTGTACAGGCATTTTGATCACAGAAAAGCAAAATGCTGTCTATGAATCTAAACTGCAGTGAACTAGATCCTCCATAATATTCGTGAACTAGGTAAGTGTTTCAAAGGCTGTCTAACTCTACTTCAACATCAATTGCCAAACTCCATCTAAGAAGTTTTTACATAGGAACAGAGAGCAAATATTTTAAACTCCTCTCCTTTTTTTTTAGCTTTTTTTTTTCTCACAAAGGCATGCCAAGATGCCCATTTTTTAATAATAATGAATGAGTAGTCCCAATTGAAGCTCTCCTTTCAATCAAGGCCACAGGCTAAAAACCTAAAAGACAATGGTAGTGAGAGCCTCCTGGGATCTTGGACTGCTGCATTATTCCATCTCTGATATGCAAACCTAAGATATAACAAGAGTTAAAAAGGCTGTGTCAGGAATATCAACTCTGACATTTCTCTTTGTCACTAATTTTGTACAGTTATGTTACTGAACTCCACATAAGCAGTTCATTTATACCCTGGAAAAGGAGGGAAGGAAAAACAAACATCATGTGTAACAATAATGTAGGAGGCAGCAAATTTTGTATCAACAATTCTGCCATAGTATAAGGACATAGATGTGTTTCAGTGTTTTATAGGAAGCTTTCATTAGTGAGCCTTTAACAACTAGGCATGCTACTGTACATGTACAGATAGATTTGTCTAGCTTCAGCTTTTCTCTGGTGGCCATTTCTGCAGTATGTAAGTGCCTTACAACAAATTAGATTGTATTCATACAAACACAGAATCATTTTCTTCCTCCTTTGCAGGGCTTTCTTGCATGTGCAGGTATCTGCACACATATCAGAACATACACACAATATGTATACATAACAGCATATATTTTGTATTATCTCTACTGAGAAAGTTTATTAAGATTTAATAACCAAACATCCTTATTGTGACAGTTTTTATGTAAATTTAATGAGAAAAAAAGGTCTATGCATTTGTATTTTGACCACTGGTGTATCTGTGTCTGTAGATTGATAATATTTAAGAAAATCATTTCAGGTTCTAGTTTAATTTAATTTTTTCTTTAAATTCAGTCCCTGAATGATTCCTGGAAAAACACATGTTTATTTTCCAATATTTGTCAAACACGGGATTAAACAGTGTGTGAACAGAAAGGTGCTGAACAGAAATTGCCAGGTGAGACCCAGTACAAGAACCACCCTCTCACACCTTTGACCCCGTGCATGCAGCTGGCATCACACAGATGCTTGGAGACATGGCAAATGTCCTAGCCCAGCTTCCATCTGCTGTAAAAAACACCCAGGCACAAAGGGCAGCCCAGCTAAGCCTGGTGAAATTGCTGCTGTGCCCTCTGGATGCCAGAGACAAGGTGCAAAAGGCAACAATAAAGCTGCTCATATGCCCTTTGTTTTCACACTATCATAGCTAAGCTGTGCGGCCTTATTTAACAGGACTGACAGCATAACCTACGTGGAGCAGCTTTTTCAACCAGTTCTGAGCATTGATTGTACTTTATTTATTCGGCACTTGAGCTATCAAAGGGAAAAAGTGCCCGTGGCAAGTTAGGTTGCAGTAACAATCTGTGCATTTTAAACTGTCTGCATCTATTTAGTTACTATAACTACTCCCAACTGCATGATTAAATACAAATGATGTTTCCATATATTAACTGCAACCTTCTTTCCAATATGTGCTGAACATGATACTTAAAACACAAGATTCTTGAATGGAATAACATTTATGGGAGTAATTTCCCAAACGTGTATGATTATCAATTGCTAGGATGTATACACCAGTTAAAATCCACAGTACGATGAGAAATCATTTCCAATCTGCTGAGAATGGAAAGAGAATTAAAATTCTCCTTCTCCACAAAGAAATCTCTCATATAAATCATCTACGTGTTCATCACTCAGACATTAATATAGCGCTCAAATTTGTACATTCCACATGCAATTTATGTATAAACATTACCTATTTTACTATATTAATATGTACTGCTGTTTTAGATAGTGGATTTAACATTTGAAATTACCTTTGATTCCTGTTCTATTAAAATCCAAACAGAAAACAAAGCCAACAATGCCCCCCAACCAAATCAAACCACAAACCGTGAAATCAAAACATTAATCAATGAACTGCTGATCCTTAACAGAGTGGTACTGTTAATTTGTTTTCAACAGAAGAACAAGTAAGCCACTGAGGTAAAATAAAAATGGGATAAAATTAAGAATGGTAGATCACTCCAAATCAACCACTAACCTCCCTCTTCTAAGAGCACTTGCTTAGTAAGCAAGGGAAACTTGATAGTTCTATTTAATAATAACTTTCATAACTCATTTGACAGGGCATGTAAAAATGGTTAGTAAAACAAAGCAAGCAACAGAAACGTATTGCTCCGAGGATGAAGAAGGAAGAGGAAGGGGCAACATGAAGTGCAGGACTTATTGCAGTTCTGAGCTCTAAAACTGATTTCTGAGTGACTGTAGGTGTCACTTAGGGACTACCCACCCTTAGATTTCATACTTTTGATTGAAGTTCATGCATTGAGCTTTTTTTTGTATATTTTATTCACAGTCTGTTTAACCCCAGAATGAGCAATATGAGAGAGACACTGGCATGAGAATGGCAAATATACTTCCAGGATGCAGAAAGAGATGTGTCTCCAGTAGGGCAAGGACTGCTGGCTTTGCACGTGACATCAGGATTAGCTAAATCTGAAGTCACATGTACTTCACAACCCCATTCCAAAAGACAGACTTGGAGAGGAGCAGGTGCAGGGGGTGCTCTGTGGGTGATGGGAGGAACAGTGCTCAGGTCAAAACTGCTGGTGGTCTGAAGGAGGACCAGCATGTTGTCAGCTTCTTCGGCCTGTTCTAATAACTGGACATTGCTGAAGACTGTGGCTGAACTCTCCTTCAACATGGTTTAGGAATATTATCCTCCAGTGCCTGTAGTCCACTCATGAGATGCAGAGAACTGAGAATATCTCCCCATATCTGTTCTTTTGGAAAGNGGGGGGGGGGGGGGTCTTTTATGTCATGCTTAGTGCAATAACAGGGAAGAGACAGTGTTATCAGTTTCCAAGTTTTAATCCAGAATAAAAAAAATACAAAAAATAAAAATACATATATATATATGTCTATCAATGCATCCCATGCAAATGGAACTGCTTGCATGTGACTCATCAGCTGGGAGGATTGTTTGGTCAAAACAAATAATGTATTACTCCTAAAGGAACAAGTGTACTTTGTACAGTAGAAGGTTTAGAGGTGTTATCTCACTTTTGCAAAGGACAAAACAGGAGAAGATTACTTACCCTTCCTCCTTCTTCCCTTCTATGGAGAAGAATCTTTCTTCTCCTTATAAAAACTGTCCTAGAAGAGGCTGGACCAGTACAAGCACTCAAAAGAAAATGACCGGTGAAAAATAATAGTAAGTCCATATGGTGGAATAGTCTTTAAGAAATGTGAGCATAGCGTCAGGTTTTTATGTTTCAAAGTAACTGCTGTTACAAAAGATGAGGAGACCTTTTTATTAATAGTAAAAATATTCCTTGACCAAACCTGAAACAAAATGGACTCACAAAGAAATAAAAAACCTGATACAACTGGTATGTAGCACATTTTTATCTATTAAAATCTAAGTAGACTAAGTTTTACATTACCTCATATTCTTTCTTCTCAGGTGTTCATGATTCTGAGATGTAGAGCAAGCAGATTGAACATGTCAAAGTCTGCAATTTCTGTTTATTTTTGTTTATTGCTTTTTTTTTTTCCCATTTCTTTCCTGGCTGGACAACAAATATTACACCTAACATTTCAAGTTTAAAGAGTACAAGCTGTTCTTGTAATGATCACTGCATTTAGAGAAAAGCATTGAATCTGACAGATTTGTGTAAGAAACGAGTTTTGTAGTTAAGTGTTTTGTGTTTCTTTATCTTTGTGCTTACAATATCAGCAATATATTTTGCTTGAGGTCTAAAAATATAGCCTTTTTGGACTCAATCCTTAATGAAAACAGAGTATTATACCATGAAAGGTGACCTATTGAAGGCAAAGTGCTAATAAGTTGCAGATTGTTCAGCATGACCTAAACCCTTTTTTTATTGAAAATGAGATCTACAAAGGTACTTTGTAACATGTTTCATAAGGTCTTAATTTTGCCCAGCACTAACAGGGCCATTAAATCTACTTAGAATCTGGATTACAAGGAAACAAGGGTATTTGTCTTCTCTTTTACCTTTTTTGAAAGTTAAAAATGCATGCCTTGCATACTGCCTTAAGATGTTTTCTAAAGAAGCAAAAGAAACTTGCTAAGACCTCCTCTCCGGGGGAAGACTTACAGAGAAAAAGGCAGGGCCAGGAGGGCAGAGGATGAGCTGTGGAGCTGGCTCCTTTTTTTACCATTAATTTTGGTTGATTGTGGAACTTACAAGAGGCCTAATGGGAACTCTCCTAATGCAGACAAGTGGTTGGCTATGGAGCAGCCACAAAATCTTATGCCCTCCATTCCCTCCCTAGAAACAAAAGCAGTTGCATTTCACAGTTTCACCCACGTCACAAGTGAGTCCATGGCAAGCAGGAAACCTTCTGTCACTGCTTCACACCAGGGTTTCTGCTGTTGTGCCACTGTGACTTTGCAGGGCCACCCCCCCCAACCAGTTCAACCCTCAGTTCACTTCTTAGACTCACCAGCTGGTGCTGGTCCCACATCTGAACCATCAATTCTTCAATGCCACTTTAGCTTTTTAAGGGCTTGCAGTGTTGAGTGTTGGGGTGCCTCAGCTTAGAGATGTCACAAGAAAATAAATCAGTCTGTTTCATTAGAATTTTCTCCACAGAATCACCATCTGACCCAGTTTACAGCTGTCCCTGTTCAGGGAATGCCCACCTGCTCCTACAGCACCCTACTAGGGGTCCTCCAATACCTCCTGACAAATCAAAGTCTGGGTATTTTTCCCTAGATTTAAAATGTTAGGATCAATCACCTCAATTATATTTACCTGCAAGAAGTAAAATTAGGTTGGAATCTGTGAGGGCAGTAAATGACTTTTAGAAAGCTCTGAGGGCATCTTCCTCAATGTTCACTTCTTTTCTGCTGCCATCTTTTCTGCTTCACTTCTTTTCTGTGAAAATCAACTGACAGGCCAAATGAATTAAGAGAAAAGGGCAATGTTTTACTCGGACCCATGATATGGGGGCAAAAGTTTCACTCTTGTCTGCAGCCCTCTTTCTGACCTCAAGCACATCTCTCAGGGCACCAACACCTGAGCAGGGGTGGGTGCAACCCCAGTATCCTCAGAGCATGCTTTACCCTTTGGAATTTGTGCCAGTCGTGCATGGTACTGGCACTCTTCTGTGTAACACCTTGGGAGAACCACTCATTGTTGAGAGAAACCAAAATTCTGAGCAAGATGTGACAGTCCACCCGTCCTTTATCTCTAATATTCATAACTTCATGAGGGTAGCTCATTTAACATTTGTGTTATGCTACCAGTGATTATGCTACCAGGGAGAGCTGGAAACTGGGGACTCAGATCTTCTTATGAAATGCAAGGATCCTTGTGAAGTCTCTGGATATTTATGGACCCTCATCCTACTAATTAATTCACATCCCACACATAATTCATTTATAAACATAGCATAAAAATTATTCCTTTACCAACTTTAAGGTTACCTGAAGTATGTATTCAGATTGCAAAGGAAGATGCAGGAAAATCATCAGTGGGTATTGCCTTCAAATGGTACAACAGAATCATTACTCCAGTTCCCCACTTGTAAAGCTACCAGTAGCACAACGTGGGCTGCTCGTTCATGCTTTCCTCATCCCAGGAAGCAGGAGAAAAGGTGGAAACTGCCTCATGCAGCTTTCTTGGACCTGTTTCCATTTACAGTGAGCACCGATCAGGTATTCTGAACTCCTGGTGCCAGTGGGTTTCCTCTCCCCTTTCCTCATGTGTTTTGGTCTTCCTGGCACTGGGATCTCATTCATGCAACAGCATCAGCTCATGAGCCCACGACTGGGGTTATATGAGACCTGTCATATATTCTGGGATGGTTATACTCTTGGTTGTTGCCTTAGTGGGATAAAAGTGGCCAAAGCCTGTGCCCTGACCTCAGCAGCTTGCAGAAATATAACACAACTTTACACTTGCCTCTTGTGTAAGAACTGAAAGAGCTGATAGGAATAGGGACAGGCTCAGGATGACACAGAGGTGTCCCAGAAACACATTGCCATGGGGCATTTTATCACACTGACTCCTGTGGCAAAACCAGTAGTTACCCTCTCCTCAGCCTGAAAATGGCACCTGCTCCTCAGCACAGCTTGGCTGGCACAATTCCATCCCCACTGCAGCACAAGAACAGCCATGTGCATGGTGGTTTGCTTACTCCAGGAAAGATGTGCAGCAGAGCAGGGATATAAGGCAGCTCTATTGACTGTCAGGCCTCTGCTCTAACCTCTAGAGCACACTCCATAAATGTTTGAATATTTAATAAAATCTTCTGGGTGTCTGCTTACTGCAACACTAACTGTTTTAAAGTATTCATGGGTTATTTGTTTATTACTATTAAACAAATCTATTAAACACTCTGCATTATTTTTAGTTAAATTTTGTTTTTTCCCCTTTCACTTTAATAATTGATATTGTTTTGGATACATAAATATGTCCTAAGAGTATTTGTCATTTCCTAATGTTTACAGTGGGGATATTTTTTTTCTATAAAACTGTGGGATTTTTCTTCCATATAGAGTATGCTTTTCTGTTGCATGCACATTTCAGAAACAGTCACAGACATTGCATCTGGCAAAGGCATGTGAATTTGCAGGAATTGCAGTTAATGCTGTTCGGAAAACCTCATGCTTTAATTTCTCACTCATCATGTGGTTACAGAGAACAAGGACATCCCTGTATAAAATATTACAGAATTATGTTAAGTGATGGATAAAAAATTTCTGGCATGCTCCTATCTATTTCAAGAACTACTGAATTAGGACTTTATGTCTAACATATTGAGAATAGAGAGGATGGTGCAAAGGAGAAAAAAGAGTACAGAGGAACATAAGAGTCTCTTAGATAAGGGGGTTATTGCATCAAACTCAGAAATTAAACTGGTTTTAACAAACTGCTTAATTTATGTAAAGAGTGGGTGGAAATTCTGAGCTGCTCTCTAAATTTTGCAGATAGAAATAGCCAGGAAAGTCAATTGAACTTTTCTGACTGTGGTGAATGACTGTGGTATATGCAATGATTTGTGCCACGAGATTATTATTTTCCTGGTCAGACTCACCAATATGGCAGTGCTATATGCAGTCCACATTGGCTTTTGCAGAAATGTTATATTGCTGCCAGTGGCAAAGGGGACAACTGCAGGGAAATCTTGCTCAGGAAAAGTACAAGGAAGAAAAAAAAGAAAAAAAAACGTTGGCTTCTGAAAGATCGGAAAGGGTGCGAAGCTTTTCCTTTGCATTCCTATGATGTTGACCCTGTGTGGCAGGCAAATGTGAGTCTGCTGGGATTCTTGGGACTAGATCCCAACGGAGGGTTCTAGTTTTTTTGGATGAGACCCTTCACTCCACCTGCTGTTAGTGTCATCTTACTCTGCCCTTGCTTCTGTGGCAGAGGAGTGAGAAATAAAACAGCTGGTGACAGTGGAGAATCAACCCTTAGACACTCAGATAACTTCTTGTGATGGAGCAGTACCTGGCCTTTGCACACAAAGGGACAAGACTTCACAAGGTGTCACTGTAACTTAACACTTATCTGTGAGTTTTCTAAACTAGAAACCGGAGACAATGCATGGATATTGAAGAACACTTGGAATAATGCAACATAAAAATTGGATTTGTCTAGTGTCCAGTGAATCTCTGAAAAGGCCAAGAGGGAAAAAAAAAACCACAACTGCATCGAAAAATAAAGGCAATTTAGACCACCATTTGACTTTCTTGAGCAATATTAAGCAAGAGAACAAAAATTACATGTGATTTTACACATCAGTACTGAAAAATGAGCCAGGAGATAAATTTTCTGGAGACTGTAGATGGCTGCTTCCTGGAACAAAAACCTCAGAAATCACAAGAAAGGAGGGTCTTTTGGATATAATCTGGAGTGATGTACAGGACAGAATAGTGACTACAGTACTGAATTTCAAGAAGACAAATTGTGTAAACAATGGGGTAACTGGTCAAAAATGAACAAATAAAAAAGCAAAAACCTCATAAAAGTGGCTTTCCAAAACAAAAGAAACCTAGGAGCAGCCTGGAGGCTGTTGAAAAATTAAGTGCTAGAAGCCAGGTAAAAAGTGTACCACAATTCAGAAAGAAAAGAATGCAATCCAGAAAATCCCTTCAAGCCTTAACTGGGAAGTTGTGCAGACTATTACATAGAAAAGCATGGGGAAAAAAAAGAAACAAAAGGAAATCTGGCCTAGAAAAGAAGAACAGTAAAACCCATACACACACCAAGCTGAAAGTAAATAAAAAACCAAGAATAGCTGAAAAGAAAGTGAAGGGTATAAGGAGCTCCCCAAATGCAACCATGGCAGGAAGAAGATCCTGTGGCCACCAAAGTGTAAAGAGGGGACAGAGGGCAGGGTAAGTCCCTGTACTGAAGGGCCTGGAGGGATCTGGAAGCCATGGCCCCGTGCTCTGCCTCCAGTTCTGCCCACCAACCACCCGTGCCAGTGCTGGCTGTGTTCAGCAAGGATGTGGGAAAGCAGATGCACAGTGAAAACTGCAAGTCTGTCTTGGGTGGACAACAGATCACTGTCTGTAAAAACCCCAGGAAAACCTCACAAAACTGAATGAGCTGGAAAAAATGGGGCAGATGAGCTCCAGCACCAAGAAACACAGGATAATGCATCTCAGGAATTGTAATCTAAACCATGTTTGTAGGACACGGAAACCTGAGCTGTAAATGCCAGCTGTAACTGAGCTTCAACTACCAAAAAGAGACCTTGGAGTCATTACTGGCTGATTTTCTAAATCATTGTCTCAAATGACAGTGAAATATGCAACAGGGAATAATATTGGGTACCATTGAGCCAAAATATCAGAAAGGCATTATAGGTGAGAGCAAGACAGACTTCTTGCCACCATCTTAAGGTAGAATGTGTCATACCTCAAGTGCTGTGTGTGCAGTCCCAGCTCTGTGATTCAGGAAGGAGTTAGTGGAGTTGGAGGTCATACCAGAGAGAAGCAGTAAAAAGGACCCAGGGGATAAGGTAATTGGCTTCTAGAAGGATACAAAGTTTTGGGACCCTTCATTTTGACCAGGAAGAATAAACATGTCACCAGCAGGAGGGTGCTCTGTAAGCTGGATGGAAAGCTGTTACTGACTGAGCCCTTGAACTCGATGAAGCAAAAAGCTGACTAATTTAAAAGCAAGTACTCTTTTACCTAATGCACATGAACTCTGGTAACTTTTTCCCCCAATGAGGGAGAAGGCAAGCAGTACCAGCAGCCTGAGAAAGGGAGAAGAACCATTCATGGCCAACAGGTCTATAAGCAGATACCAGGAGAACTAGGCAGGAAAATACCTCTAGCATCCTCTATCCAACAATTGCAGAAACAATTGCAGTGTGAAGGAAATGGTCTGGCATGAAGTGGACATGCTCATGTGTTAAATGCCCAGTCACAGTTTCTGCAGACAGAGGGCCAGACTGGCTGGACCACCAGTTCTATTCTACTGGGAATATCTTCTGTCACATTCTCCTATAATGGCAGGATTGGAGTGGGGGAAATGTATAATTCCAGAGTGCACCAAGCAATATTCCTGTATGTATTCATCTGTGTACCTAGCCTCAAATCCCATTTGTATTGAAATTGCTGAAAGAAATTTTTATATGCCTGTTGATTGTAACTATCTCAGCTACAGCAGCAGCTCATGCCAAAAGGAAATTAAACTACAAATACACCCAGACTCTAGCTCAATATTGCTTATATTTCTTCTATCAGTTGACAGAAAGATGGTGTAATTGGAATGGAAACAAACAAAAACCTTACTCTAGCAGAAATATCCTTAGTGGTCAAAAATACCTGGACGGTAAGCTCAAGCCCTTGCATTTGAGGTCAGCTTGTGAATTTTTCAACTTCTGAGCTACCTTCTTGTAGAAAGCAGAACTTTTCCCTACTATTTTTATAGTTATTCCTAATTAGCTGCTGTTCTAATCCTCATGCCTTTACCAGCATTTGCTAGACTCTGTAACTATTTACTCAGCTTTCTTCCATTTTCCCCTTGACCACATCCAAACTTTTTTTCTTTACTTCTTTGCTTCTGTGTACTGCACTCAGAGGCAACATACTGATCTGCCAGACCAGGGCAGCTCAGACCACTGCTTTAACATCTTCTTGGATGAAGTGTGAAAGTCACTCCAGGTTGCCAGATCCATCCATCCTTCCTTCCTTCCTTCCTTCCTTCCTTCCTTCCTTCCTTCCTTCCTTCCTTCCTTCTCTCCTGCAAAAAGTAGCCACAGACTTCACTCCCTGCCTTGCTATTCTGTCTTCCCTAGATTTTTTCCATTTTCAGTCTACAGTACCATTTGCTTTCATGGAGTAGAGCAATGTACAGATAGATAAGATAGATAGATAGATAGATACATACATACATATAGACAACGTGATATAGATGAGTACACTCAGGGTGCACAGACATGGGAGGGATGACCATTAGGAATAGCTTTGCTCTTTACTAACAAGATGACTGTTCCTTGAAAAGGTTGTGTGGTATTTCTGGGTTTTTACTTCTAAACTAGCCTAGGAATGCGAGGCAGGGCAGTCATTTGGCACAGAGAAGCTGGCTTTCCCGGGTTGGTTTCACATGGGTCAAGTGGGGTGATGGCCCTGTAATGCAAAATCATATTGCCCTTTCATGTCAGGGCAGCTGGCTCATGTCCCCCCTTCCCCAGTGCTTGTCTGAATGTGTGTCAATAAGTTACTCGATCCATGCTCTTGCACCAGTCTCTTGAGCTTAACTGCCTGAGAAAATTTGGAAGCATGAAAGCAGTCGATCTTTGTGGGCTGTTTAAAGTCGCCTTCTATCAGGAAATATCAGTGTTTGCACAACAAAAGTCAGGGTAGAGAGAATGAAAGGAGAACATGAAAGAGCTACAAATTATGTTAACACTAAAGTCACAAGTGAAAAATTACTATGATGTATTAAAAGCACTTCCTCCTACAAGCATTTCTATTTCCTCCTTAACTTTCAAACCCATAAAACACATGAGCTCTGAAGGGAAAATGGGCAAAGCCCACTGGATATTCATTTGCTACCAACACTGACAGCTGCAGACACTACAACGCAGCAGCAGACACACTGTCCCACAATTATTGCTGCTCCCATGGCACCAAAATACATGCAGCTCAGACATTGTCAGTAAATTTGTTTCACATTTTCCTAGAAAGCTCTTGAGGCTGGTTTCTGAAAGAGGACTAACCACCCACTCCCTCTTGGCAGCCCACGGTCCTTGCATGATACAGTGGTGAGGTTGTGCCAATGCTCTTGTCAAGGTCTCTTCCCTCCCCATTTTTAACGTGAGCTCCAGCTCTCCCTGCTGCCTTTATTTGGGGTAGAATAGACAGCACGTTCAGAGTGATATATTTACTTTAATACTGTCATAAACAGATTTTATTGCAGCAGAATCATTTCCAGCCAGACCTTTGGCAAAACATAAAGAATCCACACTAAGCTTATGATTTCTTCTATGATGTCTCAGGCATAAAAAGGGAAAATAGGTGTTTTTTGGTGTGTCTCGTACTGAGTGCCTTTCTACAGCTTCTCACGCACATGCTGTTTTCCAACTTAAACATTTCTAAACCTCAATCTGTTCACTATGCCTTAAAATTGCCTCCTTTGGCATCTCTAATAACACTTCTTCTGGCTCAGAGGCTGTACTTTTGTCTTTTTCTTTCTATCTTTCCACATTATTTTTTCCAGAGCAAAGTATATTCAGGAAATTATATCCTGCTTTGAAAGTGGGTTTACAGCTTGACTAGTAGAAGAAGCACAGAGTGGAGAAATTTCATTTTGAGTATCTTCTTAGAGTTGGTGCTGGCTTGGGAGTGGAGATGTTAGTGAAGAGGGCAAATGGACAGAATAAAAGAGCATAAGAAAATACTTTGGTACCATGAAATGGTGTATCGAGATAGCTTGGGTCTTGCTGATTAGCTGGTAGAGTTGGCTTATGGTTCACAGAAAGACGCTGCATCTTTTTAGAAAATGAATGCTCCTTAGAAAAGTGAGATTCTATTTTATTGCTTTATATATAACTTCTAAGCCATCTTGAGTAGACAGCTGTGGCTTTGCTATTTTTACTACTGTGCTCTAGAAGTTGTTCTTTCTTATTGCCAGGGCCTGCCACTCAGACCGTGTCAGGTGGGAGGACAGCCTTTGACTGTTGATAACTTTCCCACATTTCCGGCTCTTCTAAATATTCTTGTTTCTTGTCTCTGTTTCCAGTCAGATGTGGATATGCAACCCAATTTGCAAAATGAAGAGTCTGGTGTGTGTTTTCCTATAAATATCATCTGCTTCATTCTTCTTCTTTGATGAATGTGAACCCGTCTAAGCCTCCACATCCCAAACTCTTCCAAATACAAGTAGAGGTTGAAAGTACGAGGAGTCAAATTTGCAAAAGAAGACTAAGTACACAAAGGAACCTAAGTTGGTTTAGGTTTGAATATTAACCTCTGTTGGGGTTTTAGGGGTTCCCCTTCTGTTTCCCTTTGTTTCTTGAGGAATTTTCCCCATATATGTTGCCAGGACAACAAATTGCTGGGTGTTTA